>OY776278.1:72242714-72567714 GCA_963675445.1 Linnaemya vulpina | reverse complement strand
ATTTACAGGTCCACTGAAAAATGTTTGATAAATTAAGAAAAAAAAAACACTTAATTTGGTTTCCTTGAAACTATTTCAATGAGTCTATTCGGCTCTGCGCTGTTTAACTGGGAATATTTTAACGTTAACGAACTATAATTTGAAATTTTTATATTTTAAAGAGTTATTAAACAAAATATTTTAGGCTTATAAGCTGTTTATAAGACAGACATTCTATACGAAATTTCTCTTATAAACAGCTTATAAGTGTAAACTATTTGTTATGAATTAGGCCTTTAATATTTTTTGTTTTTGAAAAAAATGTATACATATTTAAATCGTTCGCTTTAGTTGCTATACTATCCCACTGTTGAATTAGACATCCGTGAATGGCGAAGACGAAACAGAAGCGGACGCATAACCCCGATTCCATTTTCCCTAAATAAAGCAAAGACTTGTCTCACTACTTTATGTACCTACGCCCACAGAATGATTAGAAGTGATTATTTATTTTTAGGTCTCACATTGGAAGAACACCGATTGAAGTCATTCATTTAAAAGAAAACACTTACAATTCTCGTATAATTTTTCATTAAGAGTTTCCTACAAATAGAAACTGTTATCCCATTCAACTAAACCGCCTACAAACAAAATAAAAAAACAAAAATAAACAAAAATATACATGACTATTGATAATGAGAGTATAGTGGCTTTCGAAAACAGTTGTTCTACTCCGTTGTGTAAGTTGAATGTATGAAACTGATGTTAGCTTTACCTTGTGCTTTGATATATTCATCATGTCATTCTGAATTTTAAGAAATCTTTTTAAAAAATTTGCCTATTAAAAGTGAATTCAGTATAATTTTTTTTTTTGGTTTTACTTTGATAGCAAAATTTCTGGCAGTGTATTTCTTTTCCTTGCAGTGTCCATTTGTATACAAACGACTTGCTGCCAAAGTTCAAATGTCGTTAACTTTTCTATAAAAACAACAACAACATCAAGCAGCAGCAACGATGAAACTTGTCAGCACTCGTACCACTACGTAAATGTTATTTAACGTGACATTTTGTAGTGAATATTTTATGCACTTCTTTGATTTTTGTTTTTTTTTGTTTTTTTGTTTTTTTTTATCAAATAATTATTAATTCAATTGGCATTTGTTTGGACGAATTTATATATGGATTTTAATAAACTCTTGCGATGTACATTCTGGTGACGTTTTATGCTGTTGAAAATGTTTAATTAAATTAGTTATGCATACATAATGAATTCAATTATTTTTATTTATAAAATTTAATTAATTTAATTGAAAATGTAAGATGTGATTGAAAGTTACTACGGACTGGTTTTAGTGCGATTTTAAAACCAAAAAAAAATGTATTCAAATATAAACACTTTTTTTGAATATTTTTAACTTTTTTGCAATTCTATTGAGAATAACTTAAAATTTATTATTGTGACACATACCTTTTTAAATGTGCCGCCAGTTTTATCCATAGCACTGAAAGTATATGAAATGAAAACATCAATGAATAGTAGATCTGGTATAAATCGGGTGTTTTTTATAGAGTGATACAAGTTTTAATCATAATAAAACATATTAATATATTTTTGATATCAATGAAACGGTCTTTTTTGGATAGAAAATTTCATGACATTAATGTTTAAATACGATTTCGGCCATGTGGCCGCCACGGCTGGCTGGTACAAGGCGCAATCTGGAACACCAATTTTCATAAACAGTAAAATTCTGACCATCATCATGACTCCACCAGCCCATAAAGAGCACTAAACAGTAATTTTCTGTGGATGGCATGGTGTTTCGACAAGAGTTTGTGGTCCGAAAACGATCTGTTGTTCTTCGAATTAGCAGCTCTGAAGGACGATTATGTACGCCATGAACTTGGCGAAGTGCAAGATAAGTTTGACGAAAAGAACCATTATTTTGATTAAAAATTTCCTCAATTTGCACGCGTTGCTCTGGTGTAAGTCGATCCATTATAAAATGTCAAAGCAAACTAAACAAAAAGCAACCATCAGTTGTTAAATGGGTAGTCAAATAAAGCAGTGATGCCAACTCTATAAAAGACACCCTATATTTACTCAAAACTATAGTTGAAACATAGTAAAACAGTACGCCTTTTAAGAAAATTTTAAAAATAAATTTAAAAAAAGTTTCAAATGATAATGAACAAAAGATACAAGTAGGTTCAATTATCCAACCCTGGAGTTTTTTATTTTTGCTTAATTTTTAATGCAAATTTAATCTTTCTGAAATTTTTATTAACAAAAAAAACTAAAATTAGTTTCCGCTTTTTACTTTTATATACCCAAAATCAGTTTAAGTTTTCCAGCTCTGGAGCCACATTTTGTATTTCGCTTATTTTCAGTAACGCACTATTTAGGAAAACTTCCACCACATCAGTTGAAGAACAAAGACTCTAGATCTGCTGGAGGCTTTGCAAGCCCGATTTCACTTGCGCACGGACATCGGCCATTCCACTTCCCTATTCATAAGGACCCAGAATCTATACATTTTATAGAAGCGCATATTAATATTCTGAATACATAAAGTAGTGAGACAAGTCTTTGCTTTATTTGGGGAAAATGGAATCACAAGCGTATATAAATACAACCTTTCCCAGGTTTGGTGTAGGGTATACAATATTTGTCATATGCGCTATCATAACGTTAGAAACACTTAAAAGAGCGGCGGACATCGAGACTAGAGAGCACGAGAAAAAAGTTCAGAACTTTTGCTAAGACCGACTTTGCCGCATTAAAAAAATAACCGTTAAAAACCGCGTTTAGTTGTTGATATTTGCACAATGGGTCTGTAAAGCAGTGTGGCATTATACCACTGTCATCCAGACAGAGATGGAAAGTGGCTGCAAATAAGAAAACAACATGTATTCCATCGCACCAGTTCCTGTTAAAGATAGAACGTTTGTAAGTTCTAATTGAAAATTCCAATTTAATCACAATTTCCTGAGTTCTATCAGATGATTTTTTTTAGCTTCCCTGGCATGTCTGTTTCTTTGTTTGTATCAAACTCTTCTTTTTTATTGTGCTTCCACGCGCATACTTAATATTATCAATAATGTTAATGATACGCCACACTGCACTCGTACAAGGTTGTTGGTGTGGTTCATGTTCTTATCTTCTCATAAAGTGCAAGAATTTTTACCCGTTTTCGAAACAAATTAAACTTAAAAATAACTCCCGATAAAAAACTTACAAAAACACACTTTTTAAGAAAATTGAACTCAAAAGTTAAAAGTTAATCCAAAAATGCCAGACGCTCGATATAGGAAATATAGGACACAAAGCGCCTGCGCTTTTCTTCTGCATTTTGGTTTATTATTGTTTCAGACTATTTTAAAATATACTAAAAAGTTAGTCCGATTTTCTTAAAGACCGTGTTTTTATTCTTTTTAACTTCCCGCTGGGAAATTTTTAAATTTAAAAAAATCGGGAGTTATTGGTTTTACTTCGTTTTGAATACATCCAGTTCTCATTAGATCTCTACGTTTTGAGCTCCTACGAAGCTTCCTTGACTAATCTTGAGGGCCGGTTACTATGAGAATGTGCGTAAGTATTTGACACGCTGATAACTTTTGAATGGCTGAACCTAATCACATGAAGATCGTCTGTTAATTTAGATTTGAACCGATTCGAATCGGTATATTTCGGGATATCTTAGGTTAGGTTAGGTTATTAGTACCATTGTCGAGACCATGCACTAGGGTCCGTTCATGCGGTCCCGTTGTGATACCCTTAAGCAGCGACTACTCATGAGTTGTCCTCTGCCGCGTTAAGCCATCCTGTAGACGCTAGGAAGTCCGACATTCTAAGAAGCTCCACACTCGCCAGGCTATCTAGATCTGACAAGAAGTTGGAGCCCAGTGCCACTGCCCTTACGCAGTTCAGGGCATGGCACTGACATAGAAGATGGAGTACTGTTTCCTCCTCCTCGTCATCATTACAACTTCTGCAGAAGTCGTTGTATTCCACACCCATCCTTCTGGCATGGGTCCCAAAGTTACAATGTCCAGTTAAGACATTCACCAGTTGACGCAGTCGTAACTTATTGAAGCTGAGAAGGTCACGTGTTCTGCGTGGGTCGCAGCTGGGCCATGTGGCCCTTGCCACGCGGCAATTGATCACGTTTTCCCATCTTAATTGAGCCAGTTTGTATGATTCACACTGAACCAAGAACTTGCAGTGCGATAGGAGAATGCCTGTGAAGTGACAGATCACACATTTTTCAAAGTGGTTTTTTAGAATAACTTCTAAACGGCTCCACAAAAAAAAGTAGATACCGTGTCAAATCGGTTAATCTGCTCTTGAACGAAAAAAATTGGTAAAAATTTATTTTTTTATAGGCTCCGATGTTATATTCTGATCGGTTAATGTTCATGATTCTTTTAGTTATTAAAAACTGCATCAATCCCCGCTTATCAGATGGAAGTCGGTTGATTTGAAAATTGAAATGAGTGTTTTAGCTCGAAGAGCTCAAGGAATAGCCCAAAAACCAGGACACGATAGCATTTCGATTAAAATCAGCGGGAAGTTATATAAATGGCCTTGAGGGTGAACCGTTTCGCATGTTTCTTTAAAATTATATTTAGTTTTTATGTCAACAGTGAACGCGTCAAATTCAATATTAAAAATATCAGTTCGGCCAGTGCGATTATATTTAAACACTCCCCGCCACATGAATAGGAACCCCTTCGCATGTTGTAAGCTTGCAATGCTCTCTGATATTTACAAACTATTATCGGTGCTTTCTTTTGTGTTTTAAAGGGGTCCATGCTTATTGAGTTATTTAAAAAAAAATTATTAACAAGTCAAGGGAAAACCGTGAGAGAAACTGCAAAAATAAAACATTAAGATTTATAAGAAATCTGAACAATCTATCCGAAATTTGGTGTACAATTTCGAAACTACGGGAAAATTATTAAAGGCCGTATTAAAATTGCACTTTTGGCAACTAACAAAAGTGCTATTCTCAGAACAACATGAAATTCTCACGTCTAGTCTGTATAATTTAAAACTAAAACTGATATTTTTGTAGTGCAGCCTATAATTTCGAAGACTAAATATCTGAACCGATTAAGGCTTAAGAAAAAAAAAGAAACATCTCCTTAACGATGCTCTAAAAAATATGAGCTGGTGTTTATGTTTTACACTTGCAGAAACACAAGGGGGAGGCGTGAGAATTTTATGCTGCTTCAGGTTATTCCTCGACCCACTTAGATTTCTTTGCATTAAAAAATTCAATTTGCATTAAAACAATTACAAAGAATTTCTGCTTGATAAACATCAGCATTCAAGACAAAATCATCACTATATTACAACAACACTATGTGACAAATGTGTAGGAAAAAGTGCAAATAATTCAGCACTTTTTCATAGAAAAGAACACTCTATAATATCAATATTTTTTTATTCAATTCATTACTTAGTTATAACATTAGGAAAACATAGAATTTCATGTTAAAATTAATTAGAATTTAAATTTTTGACTTCAAAAATATGTTACATTTATCATGTTTAGTTTTCCTGTTGCACGGTGTTATTTTAAAGTTGTCCCAAATTTTAAAACACAAAGACCCTTGTCAACAATGTAATAAAAATTATTGGTAAAGCCAATTAATGTTTAAGAAGAAATATAACAACAACAGCACAGCGGGTTATATATTATTCCACACACATACACACCTTCACACACACACACACACACACTTGCATACATGTTTGAGTGTAGGTAGCAGTTGTATTGACAGTAAAAGATTGACATTTGCTGACATGTGCAATTTACACCTTTTTATCACTTAACACTTTTCCCTATCTCTCTCATGCTCTCTCTCTGTCTCTCTCTCTCTCTCTCTCTCTCTCTGCCCTTCAATATCATGATTCCATTTTAGCTAACGACAATGTAACTGTCAATCTTAAGTAAAACAGCAACTTAATTTCGAAATTTCAACTGTAATTAAGATTCTTTAAACAATTTTAAGAAATTATTTAACAGCCTCAAATTGTTTTCAGATTTGCAACTCGTTTTATTTATTAATTTTTGCTAATAAGAAATATTTGTTTTCCTAAAATTATCCAGAGAATCGTTTTAATAATAATTCAATGCATTTTATGTTGCAACGTTAATTGCTGAAGTTGTTGCGAAAACAAATCAAGAATTTTAAATTATCTGCAATTATTCAAAATGCTATTTTTGACGGTTACATGTTGGGGTTGGAATTGAAATATGTGCAACAAAAAAAGGCAACAAAAAGAAACAAACAGTGCCTGCAAATTCACGAGCTTTTTACAAGAATTCATAAGAAAACAAAATGCATTCCCAAGTGACGGTTCTGCTAAGCCAACAGCTGCCAAAATCTATTGAAGGCGACATTTAGCAAAAATACAACAACTTCTTGACATGGCAAATGTCAAGAAAAGAGTACGCGTTAAGACTATGCGGCAGTACAGAATACAGCAGGCACAGTATCGGTCATAGACAGCAGGGACACCGAAGCAAAAGAGAGGCCGAACTCATCATCACGAAATTGCCTTAATTATTTATCACGTTTTTTGACAACTTAAATTCCTATTGTAATTATTTTTCAGGCTCTATATCAGGTTCCAAACAAGGTCCAATAAACAACCAATACAATAAAATACAAAAATTAATTATTTTTTTGACAACTAAAAACATTGAGGTGATTGTGAGATTGTGATTTGACAGTTGAAAATGTCAAACTGTGTCCACATTTATATAGGGTCACATACTAATTTTACGAAAATTGTGCACCGAATGACAAACCCTTTATCACTTTTTGGTGAAGGGTAGACAAATTAAAAATTTTGCTGTGACGCTATTTGCCATACAGCGATCGCTTTATTGCAAAATCAATTTGCAGATTTCGTTTCCAGACCTGATCATGGTCACTGGATCTTTCGCCATCTAAACCATTTTGCTGATAACCCATAAAACTTATAAGTTCCTGCCCGATTCCTGAAATAACTGAGCACCGGAAGTGCCTATTATACGAAAATTAGGCGCAAAGAGACCTGGTTCGCTTAAAAAGAAAACAAACGCAATAGTAACCTAAAAACAGACATGGGAAACGGCGTTACGTTAAACTTATTCGGTAGTGGTATGCCGCGCAGAAGCAATGCCTTCCAGGAAGGTAAAGTGGTGATATTCACCAGCGACCAATTTTGTGAGATTTGAGATCTCACATGGCTCTCCAATGGCGCGAGCCATGGAAATATTAAGAGTTTTAGATGGACCCAAAGACCTCAACAAGGTGTTCATGCAATTTTATGTGGATAACATGTATGAACAGTTGTTAAGAGTACCTTCAGGTATCGCCTTCACGACAAGTACTGACAAAAAAGTGTTCTCGATTCGTTTACAACCACCGATTCTTTGATAGTCACCGTTTATCTCGTGGGAATCGGTTGATTTGAAAATTAAAATAATAGGGCTTTAGCTCGAAGTGGTCAAAAGCGTAGAAACCAAGTGACGATAGTTTTGGGTTAAAATAAGCGGGAAGTTACAGGGATGGCCTTCAAGGTCAATCAACATTTCTTTATTAGGACCGCCACTCAGGTGATTACACCTATTCATAGGATACATTTTGCTGGTTTTGGAAAAAATGGTGCACATCAACTCCATTCAAGATAAATTAGCAAAAAAAATGTTCATTTTTAAAATTCTCGGGCTGATAAAATTAATTTTGGAACGATAATTTTGAAAATGCTTCGTTCGAAAGGGTATTTCATCAGGTATTTCCGAACTTTGACTGTTTAGAACGGCCATCTTGTACTACCAATTTATTCAGTATGTTTCGCCACAATACTCTGGGGGGATAGTGTTCATCGTAACCTCCAAATAATAAAAATATTTTATCGAAAAATTATCTTTGGCGACGACGCCCATTTCTGAAAGAATGGGCACGCGAACAAACTGAATCATCGAGTTCGGGAAGATGCCAATAGAACCGCTGCGTTAGCGGTGTCTATCCAACAAGTTCTATTAGCCGATGGTCAGCAACTCTTTTGGCCTGAATTGGGTGTTGTGGATACCAAAAACATGTGGTTCCAGCATCTCATGCTACATTGGATTTTATGCAAAAGCGATTTGAGGGCATGGTCATCTCATGTGGATGTTATGCGAACTGACAATCGAGATTGTGCGATTCGACACATTTTTCTTGTGGAGATTTCTTAAATGATTCAGTCTGATTTATACACCAGAGTCATGGGAAATCGGACATTAGGGATACGTTCCCCTTATAGAAGCCTTGTCGGACATTTAAACCATGTCATATTCCACACATAATGGTATCAATTCAGCTTTGAAACGAATAAAATATTTAAATCTTTTTTTATTTAAATTAAAAAATGGGAAACACTTAATGAAAAACCCTTTACAAAAAGCTTTTACAAACTGTTCCATTTCCAATCGAATGCAGTGAGAAGCTCCATGTAAGTCCCCTTTTAGTCCATACAGCCGATAATTTGTGTTCAGTTACGTTTCTTTTACCGTTTCTTAACCCTCTCTCCCTTTCTATCACTCTCTCACTCTCTTCATTCATTATAGCTGGCACTCATTCGCCATGTCTTGGTTTCATTTACCTGTCAAGCTAATGATTTCTTATTCCAACATTTACAAATTGTTTTGAATGTCGTTTTTTCTTTTCCTAAGTTGTTGTATATGTGTGTGTGTGTGTGTGTGTGTGTGTGTGTGCAGTTTCTTTATTGTGTAGAATATCGAGATAAAATGAACAACAACAAAACAAGAACTCTTTTTGTTTTGTTTTTGTTTTTCCTTCAGACACTTTAACCTCAACCAAAATCTAAATATATTTCCCGTGCAATCTTTCAAATTGTTTTCGTTAGTTTTGTTCGGTTGTTGGTTTCTGGATTTATTTTGTATCGTGACAATTACTTTCATTTATTATTGATGGAGTTTAAAAGTCACTGCTAAAGCATTGGCAGCGTTACTTTTTCTACTGAAACTTGAATCTTTGAAAGACACTCGCAAAATAATACAGACACGATTGTAGTGTTTTTAATTTTTGTTTATTTATTTATTTTTCTATAATTTTTTTTTTTGGGATTGAATGTTACGATATTAAATAAAATCCCTGGTAGAATTTAAATTGAGAATGATAATTGATGGCGGTTAAATGCAGCAGTAAATTTTTATTTTTTTTCTAGTAGGAAACACTGGCTGAGAAGATTCTATTTTGGTTTTAATGCGGCAACTCGTGAAACCTTCAAAATATGTAGGAAAAATAAATGATTTGAGATTCACAGAATGCCATCATGTTGTAATTGGAATATTTAAAAAATTTTCATATCATCTGTTTTTATATATTAAATTGCTTTTAAATGAAATATAAAACTTCATGGAACTGAACTATATGAAACAATTTCGTTCCAATGTGTGTTGTCACAATCGATATTCTTATATAAAAAAACAAGGTCGAATAAAATACAAAAATAATTCTTATATAAAAACAAGTAAGAATGCTATATTCGGCTGTGCCGAATCTTATATGCCCTTCACCAACGTACTTCTGGCGTCACATATATTTTTATATACCAATTTTAGTCTTCTTAAGTCATAAGCTAGTTTTAGTTAGAAAAAAACCCAGTTGCCTTTTTAATTACTTTTATGAATGAAAAAATATCACTTTCCCACCTCTGGAAACGAAATTTTAACTTTTTTGTTGTTTTTTTTACCAACGCAACTCTTAATGAGACATGGAATAGTTTTATTTAAGGAAAACTTAAGATTTTTAACCATTTTGGTCACTTTCATATGCACTTGTCCAACTCTGGATTCGAAATTTTTAGTTTTCTTAAATTTTTGATATGAAATTTATTTTTCCTGAATTGAAAAATAGTTTTATTTAGTAAAAAAAACGACGTTATTTGCTTTTTTGGTTAAATTATGTAAAAAAAATTAATTTCCCATCCCTGAAAACCAAAATTTTAGCTTTTTTACGAACGCAACTCTTAATGAGACATGAAATAGTTTTATTTAAGAAAAACTTAAAATTTGTAACCATTTTGGTCACTTTCAGGTACTAAAATATATTGCATGTACCAAAAAAACTTTCAATTTCCCAACCCTGAAAGTAAATTATTAATATTTTTTTTTTATTATCAATGCAACTCTTCATGATGTATAAAGTAGTTTTATTTTAAAAAATATAAAATTTTTACTATAAAATATTGCACTTGTCCTACCCTGGATTCGAAATTTTTATTTTTCTTAAATTTTTGATACCAAATTTGTTTTTCCTAAATTCTAAAATAGTTTCAGTTAGCGGAACAAAACAACGTCAATTGCATTTTTGGTTACTTTTTTGTCTAAAAAAAATTTTATTTCCCAACCCTGAAAGGAAAATTTTAAATTTAAAATTTTTTTATCAATGCAAATCTCCATGACGTATAAATCGGTTTTATTTAAGAAAAACTTAAAATTTTTAAACATTTTATTTCTAACATGTACCACAAAACACTGAATGTGCCCAAAAAAACTTTTAATTTGCCATCCCTGGGAAAATTTTTTTAGTTTATAATAAACAGTTGGGGCTTCCCAAAGCATGAAATAGGTTAAATTTACAAAAAAAGAATTGGTTTTTGTCTTCATTTTGCGTCGAGAAAGAGGTGTAAGCTTCCCAGCTCTGGAACCGTATTTCGGATTTTTCTGATTTCCATACCACTCTATTTAAGTTTAGTCTCTAGCTCTTCTGGGGGCTTGGGAAAACCGATTTCACATACAGACAAACGGACATCTCTCAATCGTCATCGCTATTCATAAGAATCCAGAATATGTATACTTTATGGGGAACTATATTAATATCGAAGATATTACACAGGGAATGACACACCCTTTCATTTTTTTGTGAAGGGTATAAATAAAAGAGAAAGAGGTACCAACATGTACATTTAGGAGCCCTATTCAATAAGAAAAATAAGTTTTCAAAGTATCAAAAGATTTTGCACAGCAGAGCCGCTACCATTTACTCATGTTTATTTTTACTTATCTCCAATTATTGAATGGTTTAGCTGAAGCTGGTAACATATTCAATTAAAATTTTATTACAAAATAATATACGAGAGCTGTATTAACTCTTAGCCGGTGGTAACACTTTTCAAATCCCTGTATTACCGTTTGATTATTTTCTTCATGAGCAAAGTGGCCTGCAAGTAAATTTTCCTGGTTCTGGCACAATGAATTGGGGTCATCCGAAGGAAAATGCTGTATTCCAAGTGTTGAATTCTCTGAGTGCTGGTCCAAGACAAAATAAAGTTTTATACAGGTACAAACGGTTTTTCCAATGTGACCGTAGGGTTAGAAAGTTACTGCCGGTTCTTGTAAATAAAAGAAAAATGTTCGTGTGGTTGAAACAGCAATAAAATAACTCAAGTTAGTTTTTACTTTTTATACAAAATGCCAAATGAAAAATTTTAATTTATTTAGAAAAGCTGTCAATTCGACTTTTCCATAGAAATATGTTTTGGAAATATCTTGTGTAAATCTGGAATTTATTGATATTGAAAATTACTATTTCACAAAGTCGAAAAAAATTAACTATGAAAAAATAGATTCAGTTTGAAAAAATTAAAAAAAAGCTTTTCAAGAAATTCGAACTAAAAATTTAAAAACAAATTTTGAAATATTTTCAAAACAATAATGAAACAAAATACTAGTAAAAAAGGGCCGGACGCTCGGATACACGAAAAATAGGACACAAAATGTCCACGCTTTTCTTCCACAATAATTCTATATATTTAATTTTTGTTTTTAAAATATTTTAAAATTTATTTGTTTATTTTTGAGTTCGATTTTCTTAAAAGAGTGTGTTTTTTTCTTAATTTTTCTAAACTAAATTACCTTCTAGGTTAATGCGTTTCGAAAGCGTGTAAAAATACTTACACACTATGAAGAGATAAGAACATGAACCACACCAACAACATGTACATGGTGGCGTATGATTAACATTCTTAATAAAATTAAGTATACGCTCGGATGTACAATACAAAAGGGGAGTTTGATGGAAACAAAGAAACAGACATACAAGTGAAGTTAATAAGAAGCGTATGGAAAAACTTATAGATTAAATTGTTTGTGTTTCAAGTGTATTTATACTGGAGAGGATTTCATTTTCTGTTAAAAAAGGAAAATAATATGAAAAAGTATTATTTCTTCAAGCACTTGGACCTCCAATTTTAGCTCCACTTGCCTACGGTTGGAAACCGCTGCCAACACGTTGTGCTTCTGCATTAGAAATTAATTTCAAGTCCTGCTGAGTGCCTGCTTTCAATTATTTCCTTTCAAATTCTTTTTTGTTTTTGTTTTATAATTTTTATTAATTCTTTTTAATTTTGGAATTTTAAAAATTGTCCTCTATTCCAGTTGCAGCATACTCGTATGCTGAAACTTTGTTTAGCTGTCACGGCCATTTCAAATATACACGAGATGTTTATTTTGCAAGAGGTGCGAATCGAAAAATTTCCAAAAATATATTAAAAACCGGTATCGTAACAGTCATAAGCAGGGCAACCAAATTTATGATATATCATATTTTTTTCTGCATGTCTTACAAACATATGAGGTAGTTATTTATCCGTTTCAGAGATTTTTAGGAATTTTGGCATCGATTTGTTAGAGCATATTTTGGCATATTTTACTTTTAAGAGCATATTTTGCTTTTAAAAGCAACTTTAAGAGCATATTTTGCTTTTAAAAGAGCATTTCTTGCAAAATTTTTGTTATGACTATATTCCAACTATTTTTAATGTGTACTTGAACAATTTACAACCAGATGGTGTTCATCTAATCGACTACGGCGAACTGAATTCGCCACTGACATAACGAAAGCGAATTGAATTTTGCAGACTAGTGTAATGTTTATCTTATTCTATTTATGTATATAAACACGTTGGGCCTTAGCTTCTTGGTTGCTTAATATTTAAGTTTTAAACACCAACAATTTTTTAAATCGTTAAAAGAAAAGTTCTTCGAAAATCCGGTAAGCCGCCGCCGGAACTTTCTCTCCCACCTGAACCAATAACAACCCGTTGGGGTACATGGATTGAGGCTGTAAATTATTATGCTACCAATAACGAAAAAGTTTTGAAAGTTTTAGATAGTTTAACAGATGATGCTCAATCGATTAAAATTGCCAAAGAAGCTTTACGTAAATCTAAAACAAAAACAGTTTTAGTTTTTATTGCATCGAATTATGCAGGGTTACTCTGTATTACGATGCGAAAGAAATTACTTTCGCATTTCAAGTGAAAGAGCATACAAATGCGAAAAGCTTTTCTTTCGCATCGCAATACAGAGTACCCCCCATGGATTTATTGCCAACAATATCAAAAAATTTCAAACTGCTGGTATTTCCCTAACTGAGCAAATAAAAATACTGAACGACACCGTTAAAAAGATCGACAATGTGCCTGACTCCGATTCTAAGCATATCGTTCAAAATAAGTTAAAACGAGTTATGGATAAAAACAAAGGCCTTGAAGCAATAAAACATATTTGTAGTCAGCTGAATGGTTCTAAGGCAAGCCCAACTTCGGAATATGATGTGGGCGAAGTTTTGTCTTTTAAACATGCTCCAATGAATTCAGCGGATGTAGAAAGAAGTTTTTCTTTTTGTAAAAGTATTTTTAGAAGCAACAGACAGAACTTTCTTTTTGAGAATTTAAGCCAACACGTCGTAATTTATTGCAATTCCAATATGAATTAAGCAAATATATTTCACAGACTTATACTTGTACAAATTTGCTTACAAAGTAGTTTTTTTAATTCGTATTTCATGTTACATAAATTAGTATGTACTTATGTATTTAGCATATGTTGTCTTAGACATGTAATATGTTCCTAAAGTAACAAGTTATTTAATGAATTCCCTAATGTGTTTATTTTTTCATTATTTTTTAAATAAAATCTTATATTAAAAAAAAAGAAAACTTTTTAGAGCATATTTTTTACATTTTAAGAGCATTTTTCCTGTTTTTTACAGCATTTTTTATGCGCTTAAAACCCTTTTTTTAACGCATATTTTTGGTTGCCCTGGTCATAAGTTTTAATTTGAAAATCACATTTCAATCATTATTTCCCGAGTTTTATTTATAGCTTAGAAAATAGGAATTATTCCTTCTTCAAAAAATAATTTCTTGACATTCATTTTTCGATCAGAAAATAAAAAATTGTTCTTGATTTTTATTTAATCATCGGAATATAAAATTTATATTTTGATTTTCCTATATTCCTCGAAAAATAAAAGTTATTTTCTGACTTTTATTTTTCGATTAGAAAATAAAAATTAAAGTTATTCCTTAATTTTTATTTGATCATCAGAATATAAAAGTTATTTCTTGACTTCTACTTTTCTATCCGAAAATAAAAGTTATTTCCTGACTTCTAATTTTCGATCCGAAAATAAAAGTTATTTTTTGACTTCTACTTTTCTATCCGAAAATAAAAGTTATTTCCTGACTTCTACTTTTCGATCCGAAAATAAAAGTTATTTTTTGACTTCTACTTTTCGATCCGAAAATAAAAGTTATTTCCTGACTTCTACTTTTCGATCCGAAAATAAAAGTTATTTCTTGACTTCTACTTTTCTATCCGAAAATAAAAGTTATTTCCTGACTTCTAATTTTCGATCCGAAAATAAAAGTTATTTCTTGACTTCTACTTTTCTATCCGAAAATAAAAGTTATTTCCTGACTTCTAATTTTCGATCCGAAAATAAAAGTTATTTTTTGACTTCTACTTTTCGATCCGAAAATAAAAGTTATTTCCTGACTTCTACTTTTCGATCCGAAAATAAAAGTTATTTCTTGACTTCTACTTTTCTATCCGAAAATAAAAGTTATTTCCTGACTTCTACTTTTCGATCCGAAAATAAAAGTTATTTCTTGACTTTTATGTGTTTATCGGGACATAAAAGTTATTTCTCGATAAAATAAAATAAAAGTTATTTCTTGAATTTTCTGTTGCGATTTCTTATTTCTTGATTTTTATATGTTAATCAAAAAATAAAAGTTATTCTTTACATTTATTTTGAGATCAGATTTTTTTTTCATCAGCAAGAACTACTGATTTTTATTTATTCTTCAGAAAATAAAAGATACTTTTTGTATTCTCTTTTACGATCAGAAAATAAAAATTAATTATTGATGTTTATTTTGTCATCAGATATTAAAAGTTATTTTTTTTTTACTTTTATTTTTTAGCTTAGAAGAAATTTTGAATTTGGTACCATATAAAAAATTTATTGAATTTATTTCATATATCGAACAAGAGCTTTTTTCACGGAACACGACAGTATATTCGATTTTCAATCGGTTAATATTTATTTTAGCAAATTGGAAACTCAAGATATAACTTTTATTTTCTGATGAATAAATAAAAATCAAGAAATAACTTTAATTTCCTGGTGAATAAAGAAAAATCAAGATATAACTTTTATTTCCTGATGAACAAATAAAAGTCAGGATATAACTTTTATTTTCTGATGAATAAATAAAAGTCAATAAATAACTTTTATTTGCTGGTGAATAAATAAAAATCAAGAAATAACTCTTATTTTCTGATAAGAAAATAACTTTTATTTTCTGATGAGTAAACAAAAGTCAAGAAATAACTTTTATTTTCTGATGAATTAATAAAAATCAAGAAATAACTTTTATTTCCTGATGAACAAATAAAAGTCAGGATATAACTTTTATTTTCTGAACTAACAAAAATCAAGAAATAACTTTTATTTTCTGATGAATAAACAAAAATCAAGATATAACTTTTATTTCCTGGTAAATAAATAAAAGCCAAGACATAACTTTTATTTTCGGTGGAATTAAGAAAAATCAAGAAATAACTTTTCTTTCGAATCGAAAAATAAAACTCAAAAAAATAACTTTTATTTTCTGATGAATACATAAAAGTCAAGAAATAACTTTTATTTTCGGATCGAAATATAAGAGTCCAGAAATAACTTTTATTTTCTGATGAATATATAAAAGTCAAGAAATAACTCTTATTTCCTGATGAATAAATAAAAGTCAAGAAGCAACTTTTATTTTCTGATTAATATATAAAAGTCAAGAGATAACTTTTATTTTCGGATCTAAAAATAAAAGTCAACTAATAACTTTGACTTGATTGTTATTTATTCTGACGAACAAATAACAATCAAGAAATAACTTTTATTTCTGATGAATAATAAAACTCAAAAAATAAAAAACTTTTATTTTCTGTCGAATATATAAATATAAAATTCTGTAATGATTTTTTATTTTTCAAGGAATAAATAAAACTGAAGAAATATGTTTGAGAAAGAATTTAGACTCAGCAAATAATCAAAAATGATTATTTGAATAATCAAATGAAAATAAGTGCATTTAAAGGTAGCGCCTGCAATCTAGGATTACTTTGGAGCTGGGGCGTGTACATCGCTTTGATTATTATTATTTCCTTTTTTAATTTGCAAAATAATTGTTATTTTCGGTTTTCTCAACTTCATACAAAGAAAATATTAGAGGTCCCTACATCTGGTACAATTTATATGGAAATATATCAGTTGAAAACAATTCTTCTGAAAAATCGATCACAAGAGTATCTCATATTAGAAAATTGTAAAAATTTTAAAACATTAAAAACAAGCAGAGAGTCGTTATCTATTTTGGAACTTCCGTTTTTAATTTTTTCCCAATTTCAAAGTGTTTATTTTTGGATTTTCTTGGAAATTTATGCCGGCAATTTAGTATAAAATGTTTTCCTGTGTATAGAGAATTTTAAAAATTATGTGCCTCTAAAAAATTTATATTTTATGCCCTCTAATTTTCGCTAATATTGTTGTTTTTATTTTTTCAGAATTTCAGAATTTTTAACTAAGAAGGCGTTGCAGAATATTATTCCAAATGAAACACGAAGCGACATGATTCAACGCGCCTGCGACAAAATCTACAAAAACTGTGAAAATTTACATGTTTATTAATAACGACCTGCCGCAACATCTATTCCACATTAAATAATATTTCAGCCACAATTGCAAAGCGAAGGAATTTTATTGGCCAAGTGGAAAATACCGATACATTTTGACGAATATTCAGCACAACAACAACAGCAGACGCATATTTATTTTAGCAATAAAAAAGGGTAAATTTTCCTTTCAATGTAAAGCGCTAATGCGCAGGATTAAAAATTTCCCTAAGCCTAAAGATTTGTAACACCAACACATGTATGGAGCCTCAACAGAACTCATTAACAATTTAACAAAATGCATTAAGTTCGTGTGCATCGTGGACGACACGAAGCCAACACAAGATTTGTTCAAAAGCATGATCATAACAGGATAACGGAAGTCAGATTTAGAACCGGATATGCAGTCAACAGCAGCATCTCATACCGTAAAGACACGATAAAAATATATATTTTAACAAAATCATTAAACAAAAAGGAAAACAAACAAATTTTAGGAAAAATGCTGCAGCAAAAATATTTCCATCAATTTATTAATAAATACAAAAGGAATTTGAATTTCAATTCAAATTTAAGTGACTAAAAAAGTGAATATTTCAATTGCCACACGGGTCTTTATATAATTTTGATTGTTGCTCAGAAAGCCCCGTTTTATATATCAGTTGACTTTCGAGCTGCAATTGAAAACAAATAACTGACCCTCTCATCACTGCATGCAAATTACGGAAAAATTCTACAATAAAAATCGAAAAGAAAATGTTTTATTGAATACAAGAGTGTTGCGGAACCGACAAAAACTATTCAACGTACCGGAAATAAAAATTGTTAATTTAATTCTGAACTCATTAATGAAAATATTTAAAGAAAAAAAACAAACAAAAAGGTAGGTCGTTGCATTAATTCACACACACACACACACACACACGCACACACACACACACACACACGCACACACACAAACAAACACCTGCCTTTAATTAAGTGTTATCAGTTACATTGCAATACCAGTACATATCCCAGCAAACATTTGGGTATAAAGTTAGAATGCACATGCTTTTGGAAGGTAAGAATAAGTGTGCGATCCATTGAAACAATTTTTAAAATAAATTTTAAATAAAATTTTGCATCGTGTGAGATTTTGTTTAAAATTGAAATTCATATGAAACGGCATTTCCAATTTTGATAGTTCCTAAACAATTTATCAAAATAATTTTCTTATATCAAAAACAAATTTGAAAACCGATAGAGCTACCGATTAAATACCGTTTAAAACTAAATAACCGGTATCAATACCGTTACCGCAACTCTTTGCGGTTCAAAAATACCGGTATCAAATAATAGCGTTTCATATAACATTTTTATAACAACAATTATATAATTTAAATTTTACAAGAATTTTATTCCAAAACTATTTTAGGCTGAAGTCAAAAATTTGAAAAATTTTCATTTCACTTCATGAATTGAAAACGAAAAATTCTTTTATTCGTTTTTTTATAGAATTTTTTGTTGATCGAATTCGATATCGATCGAAATTTCAATAACATTTTAATTCAAATTTCGATCGATATCGAGTGCCTAATTTGCCCCCAGGTGGGTTAATTCTACGCCTCTTTTCGGACTTCTTCGCAACTTTAAAAATTTTGATTTTTAAAAAGCAAATTTTGCTCGTGAATTTAGATTCGAGACGAACATTTTAACCGATTTAGTTTTTAGCACAGCGTAGCAATAAAACTTTCCTGTATAAAATTTCTGGAAATTCAAGTTTTAAGCGGGTAAAAAGGGACAAAAAGGGTCAAATCCAACATTTTGATCTAGAAAACTACGATGGATAAACTCGAAATTTCAAAAGCATACAGTCAATGCTCAAAGATGATGCGGCACGTCTTTGGTACTTTTTTGATTATGTACTTTTAGGGGTTAATTTAATTTGGTACTTTTTTGCACTCCATACAACTTCTAAAAAAGAATACACAAAAGAAATCTCTATAGTGTTTTTTGTCTGAAAAACAAATCAAATATGTTTTGGTACTTTTTTTAAATTTTCACTCACAAGGGATAAAGTCGTCCCCTTTTCGGGAACTTTTTTGTCAATAGCAAAGTAACATGCATAGATAGAAAAACAACTTTTAGAAATTAAAAAAAAATCGAATACATAAAATAAAATAAAATGAGTTTGGAACGACTAAAATAGTTAACCCGTGGTCAGATCAAAGTATAGGGTGTTTTTTATTGAGTGATACAACTTTGAGTTGGCATCAATACTTTATTTGACCACCCATTTAACAGCTGATAGTTGCTTTTTGTTTAGTTTGCTTTGACATTTCATTATGGATCGATTTACACCAGAGCAACGCGTGCAAATTGTGGAAATTTGTAATCAAAATAATGGTTCTGTTCGTCAAACTTATCGTGCCGATGAAGCCCATTTTTGGCTGAATGGGTTCGTAAATAAACAGAATTGTCGCGCTTGTAGTGAAGAGAATCCACAAGCTTTTGTCGAAACATCTTCACATCCATAGAATATTAATCTTTGGTGCACTTTATGGGCTGGCGGAGTCATTCGCCCATATGTCTTCAAAAACGATTATGGTCAGAATGTAACTGTTTGTGAAAATTGATGTTCCAGATTGCGCCTTGTACGCACCAGCCATGGCGGCCACATGGACGAAATCGTATTTAAACATTAATGTCATGAAATTATTTATTAATTAGTGCAGAAATGGCAAGTGAATTTACAAAATTTAGTTGGGATTTCAGAGAATAGTGGCACAAATAAATACTCAAGAATGTCCGATATTTACATCATCATGTCCAGAGTCGGTATTTGTTCATGGTATACGTTTTATTTTCTCCAGCCTGGCAAATTTCAGTTTGGTCAAATTTATGGCAACGCTTCGTAATGAGCCTTTTGATCTGCTGAAGAATGAAATGTTGTAAAATACCATAATAGCCGATTCTTATTTTTCTATTTACAGATTATTTCATTCCAAACAGTTCCCTTGCTCTAAATAAAAGTTAATAATTCTCATTGAGTTTGTTGTTCCTAAAAAGGGTTAATTGCTTTTATCTCTTTTATTAATCTTAACTTAACATTTCCGTTGTTTGTTACCTTCCTTTTACAAACAGTTTTCATTTCACTACCGTAGCAATGCAATTTGAATATTCAAATTGAATTCAAACGTGCAATAAAATGAAAATGTTTCATTAAATGCGTTTAACACAGTCAATGTTAATGTCAAAGCAACAAACTTGAATGCATAATAATTGCTTCAATTAAAAGTTACGCACAATTATGCAGCGCAGTCAAATTTCAATAAAAATTGTTTGTTTTTTTCCTATTGAAAAATAATAATACTTGTGACAATAACAACAACATTTTTTTTATATAAATTAATAACACGTAAAAACTATTAACTTGTTATCAAAAACGGCAGAAATATAAAATGACAAATAAAGCGGTCTTTACAACAATCATTATTAACCCAGGCAGACGACCTTTACAAAAAAAAAAAATAAAAAATAAATAAATATTGTCATGATCGAATCCAGTTGCAACATGGAACTCTGTAGCCCAGCGAACATAATTTGTAAAAAACAAAGCTTTTGGACTGACAACGAGCCACAATGAAGTACAAAAATTTCCCTATGAGTTTTCAAAGCACGGCGCACTGCCGTGAATGCGCAAATAATGTATTTTTAAAATTCCTAATAATTGTTCCAATCAAATCAAAATTTTATAAAAGGTGTTTTTTACAGAGTGATACAAGTTTAAATCGTAATAAATCATATTAATATATTTTTGATATCAATGAAACAGCAGAGCTCTGCTGGGTAAGTTGAATAAAACTGATGTTGACTTTCCTTTGTGCCTTGGAATATTTATCAATTAGCCTATGAATCTGAATTCGATTCAATATAGTAATTTTAAAAAGTTTCTTTTAAGTTGAACCAGCACTGAGAGGACGACCCCTGCATATACATTAAATTGCGTCAGAACTAGAAAGGCGGGGATAGTGTTAAGAGGACAGATAAAGACCAATTTGAATATAGAGAGTTTTTGTTTTTAATTATTATTTTGCCAGTGAATTTTTTTGCAACAGGTACCGACGTAAAAGCGTGCAGTATTCTATTCTTTAATACATGATGGAATTGATCAATGTCGTTAATTGAGACAAACCGACAACAATTAATATTAATACTGCACTGAAATGCAGGTCACAAAAATTCCACATGACATTCAAGATTAAGTGCGGAGTCGAACTCGGGATCAAAGGCTTGTGTCTTTTTCCATATACCAAAATATTAGCTCATATTATCCAGCTTTGGAATCATATTTCGCTGACTTTTGTCGTAGTTCCACCAAAAATTTGATTCTTTTAATCAACGAATTTGTTTTCAACACATAAAATATTTATGATCACAAAAATAAATGAGTTATTAAGTTTTATTATATATTAAAAAAAATTAAAATAATTTTCCAGCTCTGGAGATGTATTACTAGCCCTTTCTCATCTCTAGCACCAATAAATTTCTTTAAAAGATTTTAAAGATTCTCAATTTATGAGTAAGAACAACGTATTTAAGTTTGTTATTTTAAAGAAAAATAAAAAGTCCAACCCTGGAATTTGACTGCAACAAAATATCAAGTTTATTTTGTAATTTCGATGTGTCAAAATAAATTTATCATTTCCAGGTCTGGAGTAGTATTTCTGGCTCTTCTGATCTCTAATACTGATAAATTTCTTTAAAAGATTTTTAATATCTTCAGTTTATGAGAAGGAACAACTCATTTAAGTTTGTTATTTTAAAGAAAAATAAAAATTCCAACCCTGGTATCTAGTTTTACATTTTGCTTATTTTTTTAATACCAATTTAATTAAATTTGACTGCAACAATATATCAAGTTTATTTAGTTACTTTAATGTTTCAAAATAAATGTATCATTTCCAGATCTGGAGCAGTATTTCTGGCTTTTCTGATCTCCAGTACTGATAAATTTCTTCAAAAAATGTCAAATAAGTTCAGTTTAATTTAAGTTTATTATTTTAATGTAAAAAAGTTTGTATTATCCAACCCTGGAATCGAGTTACTAATTTTGCTTATTTTTCAGTATAAATTAAACTAAAAAGTGTTAATTTTATTTAGTTACTTTAATATTTCGTAATAAATTTAACATTTCCAGCTCTGGTACTGCATTTTTTAATTTCAAACAAATCAAATATTTATGATTTATTAAGAAAAAAAAAATAAATTTATTTTACTTGGTTTCTTTTATATACCAAAAATATCTTCAATTGTCCAACCCTGGAATAAAAGTTTTTTATATTGTTTGACTTTTAATACCAATTTAGATTTCTTTCTTAAAAAATTATTTCTAAAAAGTATAATATTATTTTGTTATTATTTTATATACTAAAAAAAATCAAAGTTTCCGGCTCTGAATGTTCTTGGACTTTTCTGATTTTGAGCAAAAGTTTAATAAAAATATATAAAACATGTTGAACTTCCAAAGAAAAAGAAAAAGTTAGTTTTAATTGTTTACTCGCATAAAAGTTATATAAAAGAACTATGAAAAATTCCAACTCTGGAGCTCTTTTTTGACTTTTTCAATTCCTAGCGCCAATTAATTTCTCTGAAAAATACCAAACATGTGTGATTTACAAGAAAAAAGCAAACAGTAGTTTTAATTGTGTACTTTTACGATCTAACAAAAATTTAATTTTCCAACCCTGAAATGTAATTTTTGATTTTGTTTGATTTTTTAAAATCAATTCAAATTTGTTTACTTATATAAAATAAAATATATTCGGTTGCTGAAAAGATAGTTTTATTTGGTTACTGTAAAATAAAAGAAAAATAGTGCTCCAGGGCTGGATTTTCTTTTTTTTTAGTTTTTCTGATTTCTAGTGCCATTTAATTGCAGTATAAAATGTATCAGATTATATTTATAAAATATAATTTAAAAAAATGGGTGCTAGTTTCTCAATTTCATGCACAAAAAATTTTCAATTGTCCAACCCTGGTTTCTAATTTTTATTTTGTGTGATTTTTAATAACAATTCAATTTTTTTAACTAATAAATATGAAATGTGTTCGGTTGCAAAAAAGATAGTTTCATTTGGTTACTTCAATATTAAAAATAAACTAATTCTCCAGGCCTGGACTTTGTTGGGCTTTACTAATTTCTATTACCATTAAGTTTTAATAAATAATATCAAATATGTTTTATTTATAAAGAAAAATAAAAAATTTGTTGCAGTTGCTTATTTTCATATTAAAAAAATGTAATGGCCCAACCCTGGAGCTAAATTTTTATTTTTGTTAAATTTTTATTATAAATTAAATTTTTTCTGAAGTGTAAAATAGTTTTACTTAGCAAAAATTTAAATTTCCATCAGTTGCTTACTTTTATATGTCAAAAATTGGTTTCAGTTTTCCAGCTCTGGGAGGGAATTTTGAATTTTTTCAATTTTCAATATCAATTTATTTACATTTCCAAATACATCGGTCTGAGAATGAATTCTATAGCTCGTGTAGGGGGTTTGAAAAACCGTGTTACCCATACAGAGACACACACACAGATGGACATCGCTTATTTGACTTCCCTATTCATAAGTGTTGTAATAGTATATAATTGACCCATAGTGCTATACAGACCAGCTGTTAAATACTGTCCTCAATTACATACAATCTGGCATCTTGTTTTTATTTTAAGTTCGTTAAGTTAATAAAGCATGGTGGCTTCGAGCGTCACGCTTTAAACAACAGAACATGGTGTCAGAAGTGGGATTCGAACTCACGCCCTCAGATTTATATACTTTGTGGGATCGCATAATAGTATTCACATTTCACATTTTTAAGAAGGTATAATAAATTATCAGTATAATATAAATAAGGCCACCACTGTATACCGTTTCATAGGTCGTGTAGGACAGGCAAAAAAAATATTCTACTGACGACCACTGATTTCGTTTAGTCCCCTGTTACATTTGAGATATTTCATACCGAACAGACAAAGTTTTTGGAAGAAAAAGCGACGATGCAGAGTGTGCAGTACACGGAGAAAATTTGTCCCTTCTTCTTTCTACTTTTCGCAACATATACACAAACATCAAATGAACAAATTCTTCTGTCTGTCTGTCTCTTTATTTCCCTTATCTTAAACATTGAGGCAAAAACAAAAGAGAATTGAAAAGGATGTCCGTTATTCTGCAAAAGAAATTGATTTGAGTTCGTAAGATGTCAAATCAGCTGTCAGTAACTTAAATACGGAAGGAAATATATAAACGATCGTGTTTTATTTTTGCATAAATTCTTTTTTTTTTTTTTCATGAAATAATAGTGAGTGACATTTAAATTAAACCCAACAATAGTTATTAATGATGTTAATGTATTCTAATAAATTTCTAATAAAAACTAAAATATTAATAATCACCAACAAAAAAAACCGGTTTAAAAAGATCTTGTGAATCATTTCAATTGTTAGTTGACTCAAAAAAATAAATTAAAACGTTTGGTTTCATTTCAAATAGTTTGAAAATCAAGTGTTTGCCGTTCATTGACTTGTTGAACAAATAAATTATTTAATTATTTGATTTCAAACAAAGAAGAAACAAGAGAAAAAAAACTATTTCAGTATTTAAAAGATTAAATTTGTTTTCACACTTTTTTTTTGTTTTTCTAATTCATAGAAGTCAAATGCTATTAACCGGTTAATCAATTTGACGCTTAACGTTCATTTACCCCCACACTCTGCATTAAATGCAAACACTCACACATAAGCATTAAACACAATAACGACAGCAGGCTACACGAACACCGACTACAAAAGTCGTTGGCCACAATCGTCACCTTGTAGTCAGCTACTTAATTATTTTTAAAACGACACCACCAAATCAATAACTATGAGTTGTTGTTTGTAGTAGAGTTCTCTTCATGCGCCAGTGTAGCCGCTTTCATATATTTCATACTCTTAAATAGTGTTATTCCAATAAAATATATTTAAAGTCCACAGTATACGACAAGAAATCATTTCATTAGCTTGGAAATAGATTTTTTTGTTTCTTTTTGTATAATAAAACAATATATTTTAAAGTTTACAATAATTGAATTTATTTATATTATGCTGGCAACACAGTATCTACTCACCAAATTAGAAATTGTTTTAATTTGACTACAACCACAAAAATAGCATGGACAATAACCCGTAGCCGTGTTGTCTGTAGTAGTAAAAATAATCATTCTCATATACGCCCATGTATTGTATTTTTGACAAGTTGTAGTCTGTAGCCTGCTGTCGTTATTGTGTTTAGTGCCATACACACACACACACACACACGGACGTACAATCACTTTTGTTTTCTATTGCTGGTTACTAACCCGTTGATGTTAAACGTTTGCCGATAATGACATAAAACAATTAAACAAAAAAAAGGAAGTTCAGTGACACATGAACGATCATGTTCACAAACTCTGTTTTAAGGGGTTTCTTTTTTGACTGTTTCCTTTGTTGCAATATCTTTTTTTTTTTTTTTTGGTCATACACTTGAAGTTAAGCATTTTAAGGTGAAACAGTTTGAACCACGTCGAATATGTTTTACCTTTAAATGATAGTCTTATCGTTATTCATAAGGAAGAGCTAAAACAAAATTTTGATTTTAATTTAAATTTTTTTCTTTCGACAAAATGCCAGTGTATTTTCGACTTTAATTTTTGAAGCGTAAATAAGGAGTGGGAACGGTTTCCCAACTCTGGAATATGCCACGTATGGTTGGTCGCGAAAAATATATAACATTTCGATATTTTTGATGACAGTTTCACTGGGAGCCGAATACATTTTAACTCCGAACAATAAATCGGTTAAAGTCAGGGGGATTCCCGAAATCAGACAATCTTTTTCAGTGAATTGATCTTTTGAATAACTGATAACGCCACAATTTACCTCAACTGCCATCCTCCTACTGCAACTGACTGCTCCACCATGTCTCTAGATATCGTGCCATCGAACGAATACATTCCAAGCGAAAAGAAAATTTTGGAATTTCTTATTGTTTCAAATGTAATTAAGCGACAGAGAGATGACATCTAGTGACGTCGTGTAACAGCCAGAAAAAATTTAGACTTAAAAATCTTATTCTCAGTGCGGTTCGAAGTTATAGTAAACAAAACGCTGCATAATGACATCAGGTTAAGTTAGGAGACCTTCCCATAAACTACAAAGTGTAGTCGCCGGCCAGCAGGACCTTTGTAACGCTCACAGCTTTACACTATACGCAACTATAAGAAGTTCTGGTACTCCGGTACCAGTGAACCAGCCAGAGCTTTTTACAAACCCCAACAGTCTGGTCTGTGGTGCAACTCTGAGACACAGTCCAGGCATAGCAGCAGACGATAGCCTAGACAACTAAGTCATAGGAAGATGTTGGGACTGAGTGTTTCTTTTGTTTTTTTTTTTTTTGTATTTGAACAGCGCTCAGGGTCAAGAGAGAGAATTCGTTGCACCTATTTTTATTATATTTTTCCTACAGGTACCCACGAAGGAGGGTGGTGTATTCTGCTCTTGAGTATAGGATTGTCACAATCCCGGTTGGTATTGTGCAACAACCAGTGCCATACCTTCGTCATTGAGACAGGCCGTCTTCCACAAGCAGATTAGAAAAATTCGACCCCACATTCACGAGCAAAGTCGAACGCGGCATCTAAGTTACCGTATTCTTGTATTTTCTGCTTTAGCTTTTCATCGAAGCATACCATGAAGTGAACATCAGAAGAAATACTACACGTTCCAACATGAGCCCCATAGAGCACCATGTCTCTGAGATATTTTTTGAAGTATTAGGAGCTCCCTACTTCTATTAAGTGAGAAACCAAAAAGTATTAGACACGCTGCAAGAGCTAGTGGTGGACCGCCCTACCGCCCACTTCTTAATTATATTTGACAACTTCTGGGACTTCATGCATATTTTAGGCTGGACTTGCATATTCATCACCAAATTCGCTCCGCTGAATATCTTTTTGACCTGCAGGCTACACTACTCTGGCAATACGTTTTTCAAATCGGACATTTAATACATGGCACGCACTTTCCTAGACCCCTAATTGACAACAGATTATCTACAAAGATGTCTACGAAAATGGTCTCAGAGGCCATTCGGTCGATTCTTTTCGCAGATTCTTTTATGGCAAGGATAATCTCTTGGAGCACGGTATCGAGTATCCTGAAAAAGTTCAAACGATAGCGATGCATCTAAATATAATAGGGGTATTCACATTATGTGCTATTTAGTCATTTTGTCATAAAGTCATAATATTTTAGACCAGTATAAAAAAGTTGTTGTTGTGTTGCATACAAAAAAAAAGTCATAAAATAATAGCACTCTTTCAGGTATGTTTTCGTTTTGTCATAAAAAAGTTCTAGAGATTTAATTCGATCAGCTGAAAATCTTTAGATGAGACGGCGATGACTTATATGTCTGTACATTAAATCACACTTTTATAACACAAAAAATATTAAAAGAGCACTAAATCGCAAAAACTAATTATATACAAGTAAAAAATTTTCCTCTGAACGTTTTTCCGTATGCCGCCGCAAAAAATATATACCCAGCTCATATCAAGGCAGCAGCTGTTTTAGTTTATATACAAAAATATATTTAGCAGACTAA
Organism: Linnaemya vulpina; assembly: GCA_963675445.1. Lineage (NCBI taxonomy): Eukaryota > Metazoa > Arthropoda > Insecta > Diptera > Tachinidae > Linnaemya > Linnaemya vulpina. Next base: position 72,540,047 of record OY776278.1, on the reverse strand, counting down.
GTTATGACAGGTTAGTCACACTAGTCATATATTTCGTGCAATTATTTTATGACATGACTTTATGCCTACAGTGTGAACCCCCCCAAATAACTGAAGGCGGCTGAAGGGCAGTGTTAAAGACGAATTTAGTTCTTCGAAGAAATGTTGGGTAAAGGTTCCCTGATAATCTGCATTAGCCCCAGTTAAATGCGCATAGGAACTAGCTAAAACCAATCAATTGATCACTTTGAATTTTTTGGTAAGATTTTGGGAAAAAAGAATCAGCACATAATTAAAATTAAAGAGTTCAATTAATCGGGATCAAATTATAACAGACAAGAGCCAGTGCGACAACCATCTGATACCCCTAGAAATGGGTTACTTACTAAAGCACTTTTTAAGGCAAAATATAATCTTTTTTGTGTTTTCACACTGAAAGTTGAAACCAGTGCAAAACAAATTGCGTTCACACTGCAAATTTAATAAATTCACACGCACAGATTGTCCAGTAAATTTGGTCAAAATAAATTAAATCTCTCATAGAAATAAAAGTATTTGTTGTTGCACTTTTCTTTACTTTTTTTAACACTTAATTCACAAACTGTTTTTATTTTTTTATTTTTTTATTTTATATATTAGAAAAACGTGTTTTACTGCGCTCTAAAATAGTAATTCTGTTATATTTTGCAAATTAATAATTTAAAATTATTTAAATACTCGTACATATTGAATAACAGCTTGGAAATTATAAAATTTCATATAAAAATTATGAAAATTCGAAAAGAAAAATGCAGATGTAGTGGATTTTCCTGAGAATTCTTCAAATATTATCAGATGTTTTCAATAACGAACTTGGCAGCACTTAACTTACCACAGACAAAAACAAGGTTGCATTTCATAAGACCCACTAAAAACGAATTCTTCTTAACACTGTTCCCTTCTTTTTCAGTTTCAGCGCAATGCACTGCACCTGTAGGGGTTGTCCCCTGAGTGCTGGTCCTACTCATAAAAAATAGTTTCAAGTTGATATAAAAAAAATCTTTTTGTATAGTAAAACCAGGTCTTAACAGCTGAATTTATTAAAGTCACATCAGTGCTTATCAAGCTTTCGAAATTATTGCGCGTCTCCTTCAGTGCCCAGCCTTTACGTTACTCCAGCGTTTTCGCCAGTTCCTGATGTTTGGGCGTTATTCTCATAAATATTCCCATTTAAAATCAATTCGTTAGAAAGTATATTAAACTCCACGATCTGTCCAATAATTAACACAACATACACAATAATTTGCTGCAGTGTATTGCAGCAAAATAATTTCTTTTTACTAACTTCAATGTGAAGGTCGTTCATGTGCTTACAAATACTCGTACATTTTCATATCTTTATTATGTTTCCTGGCCAGTGTTTCCCAAACTTTTTCCCTAGAGAGTTATATGTTTCATAGGTCACTAGAGGAACCAGGCGTACGTCAAATATTGTTTTATAAAAAATTAATTCAAGGGCCTCCAGAAACGCTCTGTGTAATTTTGAGTATAACTGCTGCTGTGGTTCGGATATGACGACTGAAGATATTAGGGCGTAAGCTATGGAACCAAAGATCCCAGTTTCGATTCTAAACGTTATAGCCAATGGTGACCACTCTAGAGCCATGATTACTGACTTCTTCATGAATATGGTAGTGAATTTTTATGAGCTGCCCAAATACATAATTTCGTTTTAATGACGAAGGCGTGGCACTGTTTGCTATACACTATCAATAGCGATTGACGCTTGTCAGTTACTACACTGAGCATTACAGTCGTTTCAGTACTTCCCTCTTCTTTCATAGTTCCGACACAAAACATTTCATGACACTGAGTGCCGCCGCTTCAAGCATTAAACACAATAACGACAGCAGACTACAGACTACAACTTGTCAAAAATAGAATACATGCGCGTATATGAGAATGATTATTTTTACTACTACAGACAACACGGCTACGGGTTATTGTCCGTGCTGTTTTTGTGGTTGTACTCAAATTAAAATAATTTTTAATTTGCTTAGTAGATGCAACGTTGCCAGCATAATATAAATAAATTGTAAACTTGAAAATATGCTGTTTTATTATACAAAAAGAAACAACAAACTATATTTTCAAGCTAATAAAATGATTTCTTGTCATATATTGTGGACTTTAAATATATTTTATTGGAATAACACTATTAAATGATGAAATATATGAAATGATGAAATATATGAAAGCGGCTACACTGGAGTATGAAGAGAGTTCTACTACAAGCAACAACTCATGGTTATTGATTTGGTGTCGTTCTAAAAATAATTAAGTAGCTGACGACGAGGCGACCATTGTAGCCAACGACTTTTGTAGTCGGTGTGCGTGTAGCCTGCTGTCGTTACTAGGTTTAATGCCTCATGTAGGAAAAAAAACTTTTTATGTTTTTATACATAAAATTTAAAGTCGGCAGCACCTTTTTAACTAGCGGCCATTTTGTCAACTGTCAAGTGTTTGATGTTTGATTTGTTTTGGCATTTCAATATAAATAAACTGAAGACTGAACAACTCTTCCAAATTGTGAAAATATATTTCAAAAGTCATGGTTCCGCGAGAATTTTATACAGCGATGAAGCTCGGAATGACGTATCCATTAAGCTAAACTGCCGTATTTGGAAAGATGATAATCCTGAAAGGTTTGAAAAGCCACCGTCACATCTAGAATAACTGACTGTTCACTGCTCTTTAAGAGCTGGTGGAATCATTAGATCGTACTTCCTTAAAAACGATGCTGGTCTAAACGTTATAGTCAATGGTGACCACTCTAGAGCCATGATTACTGGCTTCTTCGATCCTTAAGTGATCCAACATCATGTGCAGGAGCTGCACATCTTTGCACTTTGCAAAAATCTTTATTTCCACTACACCAAAATTTACTCTGGACCACTACAATCAAAATTTAGGCATCGATTGTAACGCAAAATACATTTAAATAATTCATGATCAGAGGTATTCAGCATATGAAGTTTCAGAGATACCCCATATGAGGTAACGATCACTCTCCAAATACCAAACTGAAATTACTCTCAATCCGAAAATTTGTGCTGCGAGTTTTATATTCTTTCTGCAGCAGGTTTTATGCAGCCAATAGTTTCGGGTTGCACCGGCATCATAAATAAAATCGGTTTCGAGACAAACGGCTGCTTAGCGCCTGCCTGTTTTTGATTGTCTGAAAGCCAATAAAATTAAGGCCTCTCCCTCCATGATCAATTGCATTTTTCAAAAAGATTTGCGAAAAAAATAGAATCATCACGATCGAAATTAATATTTAAGAAATTAATTTTAGTAGGATTTAATCTATACAACAACTGCTTACGGGTCTTTCCATGAACATGATCGGTACATTCGGAAATATTTGTGTTGTTTTATTAGAGGATTCGGGTTCACAGACGCTGACAAACACATAATAACAACTAGCGTTCGATACAGTAAATAAATAGAAGCCTTAGGGACGTCGCAAAACTCATCCCGATGAAACACTGGACGATCGCCAAATATGCCCTCAGAAGAGGTTCGTCTCACAATGAGTTTTGGGGCAGTTGCCGCGCAAGAAAGCGACAGCGCCGCAATTTCTTGGCGAATCTCCAGCTTTGCATCTCTCGAAACAGTAGGTTTTAGGGAGCCACCGCCCTGTCCAACATCTCAGAATTATCAGAGACTGAGTAGCCCGATCAGATGTTCAATGTTGCCAATACCTTTCACAACGAAATGCGCGTTTTTTTATTTTGTAAAAAAAAAACCTAAAACTTTTCTTTTCCTTTTTTAATACTCTCTTCCACTTTCGAATACGATATGCGCGAAATTTCATAATTATATTGCAAATGGGTGGGCTGCCTTGACTCCAAAATACCCTACAAAGTTGAACTCTTTCCAGCTGCAAAGGCAACACTTCCAAAACTGTTCCTCTCGAAGAGCGACTATTTCAAATCCAGCAAAGGAAAATTATTATTTTTCTTAAACTGTTTGACAAAAAAGAATTTTTAAATTCGCCACTCCTCCCTCAACTTCAAACGGTTCCCTTACGAATATTTTCAATTGTTTGCAACAGTTTGTGAGTCTCTGTGTTCAAACTATTTCTAGTCGTTAGACGGCAGCGTGTTTCTTTTGCTGCAGACACCAGCACCAACAGCAACAAATTGAAAAAAAAAAACAACAAAAAAACTGAACAAAAAAGTACAACGACCGATGACAGCCAGCGTCTGTTTATTTTGTTTTCAAACGAAATTTCAATGTCAACTGAAAAGTTGAATAACAGTTTGTCGAATTGTTTATTGTGCGATTGTCACGTTTGCATAATTATTTTTTTATTTTATTTTTGTTTATTTTTTGTTTCAACTCTTCCTAGACAAAACTGCTGTCAGAGTACACAATAATTGTGGGGTGCTGTTGGCAACTTTCAGAAGTTCGCCCGCATGGAGAAGTTAATTAACTCGTTTCGACAGCATTTCGGCAGGTTAAGCAGACATGTTTTGTTGTTAACAAGAAGTTTACAATTAATGTAACGTCAGTTGTTTATGTGTGCGTTCGGGTATTTTCAAGAGTCTAATTCTGGATGATTGTTTTTTTTTTCTTTTCTTGAAACTTGTGTCTCTATTAACCCACTCACCCAGTGGCGTAATTGTATTTGTTTTCAAGTGTTGTGCTCTTTTCTTTCGTTTCATTTCGCAGTCTGGCTGCAACTTCTGTTTCCAACATGTTAAATCTACTCAATTTATTTTGAATTCCGTTTTGGGATAAAAGCTTTTTAAGCTCTGCATGTGTGTGTTAAGTGTTAATGAATGGGTGCTACAGCCATGCATACACACACACACACATACATGCATAATTGCACTGGCACCCGTATATAGAACTCCTAAAAACAGAGTTGCCATGTTGCGGGTAATTACCCAACATTAAGTGTAATATTTAGCACTTGAAAGGTGGAATTTTCCGGGCTCTGGCATAAGGCATCGCATATGTAGGGGTCATCCCTTGAATGCTGGTCGAAGACAAACACAAATTTAAAAATATTGGAAAACGGCCATCCCTGTAACTTTCCTTTCTTCGGATTAAAAAAACTGAATATTCTGTGCTTTTGAGCTTTTCAAAAATCTCATTTTCAAACAACATTAACTTTTGAATTAATAAACCGATTCTCATGTGAGTATCGGTGACTGCTGTAGTTTTCGAGATACATAATTTCGATAGATTTTTTTTAGTCTTTGTTTTTCCAATTTTTCCATTTACGGTATATTACTCACGAACCAACCGATTTTGACCCCGGTTAGCGGAGGCCGACATGGAATGTGAGTGTCAAGAGCTGGCTAATCGATAGGTAAAGTCGTTTAAAATTTAAAATATTTCATATATCAAAATTTACCGATACGATTCCACTCACTCACACATGCACCCTACACGCAGACAATGTGACATCCTCTCAGTAGTAGTCATGGAAGCTTCCTACAAAATCAGAACGACAAGAACTGATGCGAACTCGATTTTTCCCAGACGCGATAAAACGAATAACTTCCGCATTTTTTAAATAATTAAATTTTATTAACAGTCAAACGTTTAATGATAAATAAATTGAGTGCAATTAACGTTCACATATAATACATTTTTCTTACTTTAACTTTATCGCTACCATTTTATAATTAATTTTATATATTAACCCTGGATGGTCGCTCTTCATTTTTATGTATGAAAATTATGTTTTACAAAATACTTCAGTTAACTAAAAATTATTGTTCAGGCTAAACTTCAAATCTGCTAATTATTTAATTTAAATAATTTAACATTTTTAGGTTAAACTAAAAAAAAAAATAATGTAAAATACCTCAAAACACTTAAGTGATCACTTTATTTATTTATTTATTTTATTTTCATTTTTTTTGTTGAATTTTCTAAAAAAAATGTCGGTACAATTTAAACTAAATTGAACAGTTGAAGACGGTGATTTCCAAAATATATTTATTTAAGAATAACTATAAAATAATTCCCTAATTTTCACTTGAGCCTGAATAATAATTTTCAACTTTTCTTGTTTTCTTCAAAAAAAAAAAACTGCCACATTTCTTACACTTTTTACCAGAATATGGCAACATTGTCATTTGAATAAATAAAACAAATATTAAATTTTAATCCAACATCCATTAAGTATCCAGGAGACGTACAAAATAAATTATCAATCGTTAAGAATGTGTTAGTGCCGTTTAATTGGTGATTTTTCGGAGACGTACAAATAAAATCGTCAATCAGTATTTGTGTTTTGACTGCGTAGCGTGCAAAATAAATTTGTTCTCACATCTCCATGTCTTCATACAACAAACAAAACAAAGCAAATGACGTTTCTTTCGTCAATCAGATTTGGAGACGTTCAAATAATCAGCCGTCAAATATATAAAAATATTTTTTTTTATTCTCATCAATCAGTGCCGACAACAAGTGCATGTAGCCGAAGAAAACGACTGCACGCACACAGTTATGTGATTGATGGTTTTTTTACGTCTCCTGGACACTTTAGAAATTATTTCTATTTTAAAACGCTTCCAAACTGCTGCTCTTTAAAAAGCAGCAGTTTATGTGCTGTTATGTGAAAAAATGTTAAAATTTTTCAACAAAAGAAAATTCAATTCGCCATTATTTATTATTTTTATTTGTTAAAAAGTTCTTTTTCCTTTTTAATTAATTGAAATCGTTTTTATGCGCTACTTTTTTCCCCTCTCCACATGTACCCAAGTTTGCCAGTATTTCTCGCTATGGCAACTCCCTCATTATGTGAGATTTGTTGTTGCCGTTAAATTCTCTGTCTCATGGCATGCATGTGTGAATAACTGTGTGTGTGTGTGTGAATGCTAAAACGCATTCAACAAGTGTTGGGTTCTGTTGTGTGAATTTAGACTACTTCCGACTCTCATTGTTAACAGTTGCGTTGTTATCTAATAGAGTTCTTGTTTTCTTTCTTTTTTTTATTTATATTTTATATTTTCTTCTTCTAATTTATGGTGAAAAAAAAAACTATTTGTGCTGTTAAAACTGCTCTTCATTTTGAGTGAGTGTTTATGCGTGTGTGTGTGAGTGTTTGCATTTATGTTATAATTATTAAACTGAGTCATTTAAAACTTTAAATAAATTCTATTGTTAACCATCGTAAATAATAAAAAAAAACAATTGTGCTCTTCTTATCAACTCACAAACGTGCATGATTTTCGAGAGAAACAACAATTAATGTTGTCTTATTAAAAAAACAAAAACAAAATAAATAAATTAAAGCAACAGTTGGTATGCGCTGGATTTTTAATCACACATCTACAATAGAAGTTTAGAACCTTATTACGGATCTATAAACGAAATTTTCTATATAAATTAAAATGTCACTAATGCAGCCCACAGTTTGTTAGCCAACTTTATATCAGCATCTTATGGCTGATTCGGTTTCATTTAAATAAAATTATAAAACAAATTTTAACTCAAACAATTTTATAAATTTTGTAAAAGTTTTAAACTTAAAATTTTAACTTTGACAAAGCAAATTACAAATATGTTTAAATTATTTTGGTTTTTAGTGTTGATAGTGCAACAAGCGCAAGCCCAAATCGGATGTGAGTTCTTAATACAAAAAAAAAAAGAAATAAGTTCTTGAAAAACAGTGTTGAGAAGCCAATTTAAAATGTGGTTTTTAAATTTAAAAGTTTATAAACAACAAAAAGCTAACAATTAATCAAAAGCCTAGTAAAAACAATAACAGTTCAACAGGGCGTATAATTAACAATTTACTGTATATGAGTCGTATACGCCTCGAAACACAAACATTTTTATTTTGAATTAAATTGTGTAATTTAAAATTGAAATTGAATGAAATTTTTATTTTAAATTTTCACAGCGAATTCTAACTCTGGCATTCAACAGGCGAAAGATTGACCAAATTCAAAATGTTCATTTTATTTGTAAAAAGAATTACCACTCTTTTCAGGTGAAGTTGTAAGAAAGTTGCCAGTTTAAAAAATTTAATATATTATGGGATGAATTCTGATTCTGTGGCGAACAAATTTAAGTAGGGTGGTTCCATATCAGATCCACGCAATCAATTTCCATTTGGATCATTTGGTGAGAGGCTCTCTTTTGCTGTAATTAATTATTATACCAACGCAAAAAAAAAATGATTTTGCCAGAGTTGCCATAATCAAAATTTCATAATTTTCGGAAAACCCCCAACCTGTTGAGTTTATTTTTTTTCAATTATTTAGCAGATTCTAAGTTCAAATCCGCCAACGGCAATTTATTTTTTGAAATTCATTCAATTTCTTATTTTAATAAGAGTAGAATTATTGAATATTTTTTTATTTTAATTTTTTTAAATGTCAGTACTGAAGTTCGATAGTAGCACTGATCCGTTCTGCAAGTTTGATGATTTTAAAAAATATATTTAGACAAATTGTTCAGTTTATTTTCTCAATTTCTCAAAAACTATCTCGTGCTTAAAAACTATTCTTATGTCGTTGTACACTTTTTGGCTGCAAAATATAACCGAATTCATCATTTTTTTAGTATTATTTTATTTATATAAATTTTTTTTTAAATGTAAAGCGTTAAACACAATAACGACAGCAGGCTGCAGACTACAATTTGTCAAAAATAGAATACATGGGCGTATATACGAATGATTATTTTTACTACTACAGGTCACACGGCTACGGGTTGTTGTCCCTGCTGTTTTTGTGGTTGTAGTCAAATTAAAATAATTTCTAATTTGGTGAGTAAATGCAGTGTTGCCAGTATCATATAAATAAATTCAATTATTGTATATTTGAAAATATATTGTTTTATTAAGAAAAAAAAAAACCAAATATTTTCCAGCTAATGATATGATTTCTTGTCATATACTGCGGACTTTAAATATATTTTATTGGAATAACACTATTTAAAAGTATGAAATATATAAAAGCGGCTACACTGGCGCATGAAGAGAACTGTACTACAAAGAACAACTCATGGTTATTGATTTGGTGGTATCGTTTCAAAAATAATAAAGTATCTGTGAAGCCTGCTGCCGTTATTATGTTTAATAATGCTTAATATAAGCAATATTTTATTTAAAATGAATCTAATCAAATAATGTGTATACATTTTTGATTGAATTTCTCGTCGTTGTCGCTAGTTGCTGTTTAAAGAAAAATACTATACCTAAAAGAAAAACAAATCCTTCAAAATTTCAGTATCGTTAAACACCATATAGCGCTATTGCCAAAAGATTAGCTAAAAGTTATAAACATTCCTTGATTAATTCAAATTTTTATATTTAAAATTTTGCAGATATTACATTTTGTCAAAAAGTAAAAATTCTGCAACATTATGAAATTCTGAATATGTCAACAAAATTTAATTTATTTCCTCGAAATCAAAAATGAAAAGTAGAGGGTGTTTTCTTTATAGAGGTATAAAGCTTTAAGTTGGCGGCACTTTTTCAAGTGGTAAGCATTTGATCAGCTGTCAAGTGACAGCTTGACGTTTATTTCAGTTGAAGTTTTCAAATTGTGAAAATTTATTCGTTTTATTTTTATTCGTTTATCCATTGAATGGATAAGTACACAACAAAACTGGCATATTTGGAGAGATGATAATCCTCAGGAAAAATCTGACTGTTTGTTGCACTTTAAGAGCTGGTGGAATCATTAGCCCGTACTTCCTTAAAAATTACGCTGGTTCAAACGTTACAGTCAATGGTGACCGCTCTAGAGCCATGATTACAGACTTTTTCGTTCATCAATTGATCAAACATGACGTGCAGGAGCTGTGGTTTCAATAAGACGGCGCAACATGTCACACAATTCCTGACTCAATTTGTAACCGCATAGTTTTAGGTTTCAGACATGTGAGTTGGGCTCCAAAACCGCAGTGGTTTCAACAAGACGGCGCAGCATGTCACACAGCTCATACCACAATTGATTTAATTGAACGTAACGTTTGCCAACTGCATAGTTTCATATTTCATACCCCCTGACCAGGCCACCAAGATCGTGAAATTTAACGCTGCTATACCATTTTATGTTGGGACATTGTAAAGTCACTAGTCGACAGTGATAGACAACGTTCAGCACGTTATTTTCGACATACGGCCATTTATGTCGAAAAATTCATCGAAAATCCGACTTCCAAACAATTCTAATTCCGAGTCAGCCGTGGCGGTCTTATGTCAGAAGTCGCATTTAAGTTATAATGCCAGAGAGAATCTTTCGAAGAATGCAAATTTCATGAGTTAAAAAATTCATCCTGATTTTATTACATTTTAAAGTTCTACACTTCTGTGAAATAAGCACCTTTTATAAGTATTAAATAGAATGAACGAGAGAGGGAGAGAGATAGAGAGAGAGAGAGAGAGAGCCTCTGACTTAATTTCATTAAAATCTAAAGGGACCGTGTCTAACTTTTTGTCGTTTTCACATGGCACTACCCACTAATAATTTGAACTTAAAGTTTGTAAAAGTGTGTTGGACTTTTTAACCTCCCACTAGGAAAATTAAAATTTTTCTATGTCTGGATGTATGTGTGTCTATGTGTGTGTGTGTGTATGTAAGTATGTGAAGCGCTTATAACCTTAAACGGTTGAACCAAGTCCAACAAAACATATGAGGCTGTAAAGAGTGTGCCCAACGTTAAATTTACTATGAAATCGAACCGGTTCAAACCGGTAGGTTTCAAGAAAACTTTGCGCTTAATATTAGCGAGGAGTTACAGAAATAACTTTCAGGGTCAACCGTTCCATAATTTTATATCGTCTTAAGCCTTTTGCCAAAGTTGGAACATTTTTTGTTAGAATTCCTATCAAATTTATTTAGTTACTTCATCGTCTTGTACACAACGAAATCCAAAAATTGTCGGCGGTCTGCAGGCCGACCCACACGAAATGCCTTCTATGGTGAGTTTGACACGACGCGGTGGACATTTTTGTGGGGCCACAATAATACATGAGAAATGGGTATTGACAGCGGGCCACTGCATATGCAATGGCCTGAATAATTTCATGAAACCCTCACAGATTCAGGGTGTCATAGGACTGCACAGTATATCGCAGTATTTGAATGGAATTGGCGAAGAGGAAGCCGTGGCTGATGGTGAAAACGCATCAAAAGTGAATTTTAAAAATATTGTGCCACATCCAAATTACGAATGCACAAACACGATAAACGATATCGGTACTTAAAATTCAAATGAAATGAATTATTAAAATCAAAATAATAATTTGTTTTTATTTAATTCCAAAAGCTTTGCTGGAACTGATGCAGCCCATGCGATTTTCCCGCCACATACAGCCGAGTTGTCTGTCATCTGCCACAACTTTAAAAAAGCATGAAAATGAATTGGCCACCGTTGCCGGTTGGGGTTGGAATCAGGAAAATCAAGCTCTAGGAGATCGTGCCGATATTTTGCAAAAAGCTTCGGTACTCGTTTGGAATAATAATGCCTGCCAAAGATCATATCGTTTGAATGGCCGGCCGAATAGTATCATCAGTGATACACAATTATGTGCCGGTTATGAAAATGGCGGCATTGATTCATGTTGGGTAAAGTAGTTGTCGTCATTTTGTCATATTAAAACAGAGTTGTATTTCACTCCGAGCTGTGAGTAATTAGTTTGGAATACGACTCTGTTTCTACAAAATATCTAGTACTCATATTTTTAAAAACTTGTACACAATTTTTAATTATATTTAAAATTTTTTCTCTTAGGCCGATTCTGGCGGTCCCTTGATGTCCAAAGACAATTACCTGATTGGTGTAGTTTCTACGGGTATAGGGTGTGCCCGTCCCGGTCTACCTGGCATATACACACGTGTCAGCAAATATGTGTCGTGGATGGAGTCCGTGATGTTTCAAAATAATTGATCTTTTTGAAAGAAATAGTTTTAATTTTGCTGTGATATTTATAATTCTGTTCCAAATGTTTAATTCTAGTTTTTAGATAATTAAGATTAAGTTGTTGCTTGATGTGTACAATAAAAGTGTGTAAATATATTTTTCTGGAGTACTTAAATCGATATATTTTCAAATATCCTCGTATGAAGACTTTCTTGTTTTACAGTGTTTTCACACCGACAGTTAAAACGTGGTTTAAAAGTTAAAACCATAAACATGTGATTTTGCGTTCATGTGCAAGGAAAATAAATGCAGGTTTTAAGGCACAGATCATCCAATTAATCTGATCACACGAGTTGCTGCAGCAGAAATTAAATGATTCAATTAACTAAGAGAAGGAACAAATGACTTATGTTCCTCCCATATATACCTCATTTTTAATTGCTACTTTCACAAAAACTTTAAAATTACACAGCGATTTCTCTGGATAAGGTTGAAGAAAATATAACTTTTGAAAAAAGATTTTTGTTGACAGGCAGCACAATCTATATATAAATCCCTTGACTTTTTAAAAGTTTAGAAACACAGTTTTTATATAAAATTGTTAAGTTCAACGCTAAATATTAATATTTTAGCAATACAATAGGAAACTTATTTTAATCCGCAATTAACACAAAAAATAAATTTTAGTAAAACAATTAAAAACTCTCTATAGTAACTGTTTTAAATATATCACAAAGTTCCAAGCCAATTCTTTCTTTCCTACAATTTTATATAAAACAAGAACAAAATCTCTTAGATTATTGTTTCAAATGCAGTTAACGAAAGAGTGAATTCTTTTGACATATTTCACAAATACTTGCAATGAAGTAAGCAAATACTTTGTTTTGAAGATTATTTTATGATAATAATTTACAAACTTATCTCGACTACTCAGAGGAATTATATGAAGCAAGATTTAATAACAACATAAGATAAATGAACTACATTAAAAATCATTTAAATTAATTGAAAAAATCAAAGCAAAGACCCGAAAAATTTTATTAACTTTCCCGTATCACCGACGTTAGTGCAAGAAAGGCTTCAGCTTGTTGTTTTATTGGAAATAAAAGCAAAATTATTTAAGTTCTTTTAAGGTTTTAATACATAAACATGAACATACTTTTAATGAAAATGTTCTCGTTTTTAATAAAGTTATATAGTTTATGTTAAAAATATTGGTTTACCTTTTGTAGTGGAATGTTTTTTTTATTATTAATAAAATATATTAAACTAATAAGTCGTTTTTTAAATAAGAATTTAAAATAGTTCTGCTGTTCGAACAAGCCAAATATTATTAAGTTTTATATGCAAACTAAAGTTTATAGAATATTTAAGTTTTCAGTAATAAACTTCGATGGGATAATCGCAATGAATTCATTTAACACAAGATGTGTTCTGCTATTCAGGAGTAAATTTTATTTCAAAACTAAGATGATGTTTTGATTCACTTTCTTTACCTTCAGATATAAAATAGTTCTAAAAATAATGGTGCGTTGAAGTCACCACAATCAAGTCGAAACACGTCTGACAAGGTCAGATACTGTCCGTATATACTCATAGTAATGTGCAAATATTCTTATTCGAATTGGTGCATATTTGTCCATATTAAGTTCTTCGCATTCGTGTTCGGCATTAAGCGAATATATCTCGAATATTGTATAAGGAAAGAATAATAATATATAAATAGCAACAAGTCTAAAAATTTACATCCATTTGATACAGAAGTTTATGTTTTTATCCTTCTAAATTTAGCGAATTTATTAACTTTCAAGCACGTGAAAAGAATTTGACAGTGTTTTTGATATGAAATTTATATGTATTGTTCGGGTTCTACACAATATCGCAATTAACTTACAATAATTTCTATAAAGAACGTTTTCATGTTATCGCGAGTGGCGGCTGATTACTTTGCACATGTTTGCTATTGAATGATAAAGCGATTTATTCGCAAATATGTTTCAGTCTTTACTACGATTTAAAAAAGTATATGATAATAAATCACATGAATAATGACAAGAGCAAATGTTATGTTTCAATGTACAATTGGGAATCAATCAAATAATGTTTCCCTTGTTTCGAGGTGTGTTATGTAATGCCATTTACTATTCTTTCTTATTAATATGTTACAAGCTTTAGTTTAACAATATTTGTATTTTATAGATATATATTATTATAAATATCTATAAATAGTTTGCGAGCTTTTTATTGCCCTCAGTTTTATGGAGGGTACGGTAGGTTATAAATGAAATAATCAGTTATAATCAGAAAGCAGGTTAGCTTGATATCAATTCACATTAAGGGCGCAACATTTGAAAGGATTTGTAGTGCAGAGTATTATAAACAACAACTTATTAGTATAGAATAATTGCAATTTTTTATAACATACAATGTGTACTTCAAATCTACTTTAAAAGATAAAATTCGCGCTTAATTTTTTAAAGCACGGAAGTCCATACATTTTTTTATTGATTATCAAAATAAATCTGTTAATAATATTTACCAGAATACTGATTCTTAGTAGCAATAATTTACATATTTATAATGGATTTGTACCACATAACCATTATTTATACAGATATCTTTACACTTTAGTGTCCGTTACAATTACATATTTCATCATTCTTAAAAATTGCATACTATCATATTTTCCTCATCGGGACGGTAAAAATTCTTAGCTATACTGTTGCTATTGATTAAAACGTTAAATTTTATCAAAAATCAATCAGCAAATCGTAACGTAAATGATTGTTTGGAATGATTCATCCGCAAGGTAACATGTTCCTGCTGTGGGAGTCTCATACACGATTGAAAATGAGCACATACGTGGTTACTTTCTCACCAATTTGATTCGCAAAAGATTAGGTTATGACACAAAATTCTAGTTGGGTGGGTATATACACCTAAATGTGATTATACCAGTGTAAGAATTTATGTAAGTTATGTACATACCTTTTGATTAAGACATCTTTGTTCTATTGTAGCACTCCATTCTGTTGGTTAATATTTCATCCTATATGTTTTATATCTTATGGGACGTTACATTCATTTCAACACATACAGAAACACATGCAGAAGTTTGCAATTTCTTCCCACAACACTCGCTTGATATTATTTTTATTTTCTTATAAATCAAGCATATAAGAATTAGTTCCCATCTCTTCTACCTTGGCTGTTGGCTGCTGTTGCCAATAGCGGACGTGCCGCTGACCACGATCACTTTCACACTCGTACAAAATTAGTTCATATACATATATTCCTTTCCCGCACAAAATATATTTCTTTTTCATCACAAATTCTACACACTTATTTAAGAAGACTTTAATTATTAATAAACACTATAGTTACATAAATCCCGCCTTTTTACTTTTCATTTTAGCACCGCACTAATCATATTTTTAAAAGTTTTTTTTTAATTTTGACGTTAATGCATTCGGTGAACTAAACGCTATCATTAACTTGTGCATGACTGAACTGTTATAGACAGCTGTTTTTGTTTTCTTTTATGTTTTAAAGCGTTTTTTTATTTATTTGTTGTATAATTTATCTGCAATTAACACATGCAAGGTAATTTTGCTGCTTCAAATTTAATTATATTAAAATTTCAAAATAACAAAAATAAAAAATAGCCAGGTTTAATATTATCAAATCCAGCTATTACTTCTATACCAAGTCACATTTTTCTTAGCTGAACGATAAAAAATTCTTAGCTATACTGTTGCTTTTGATTAAAACGTTAAATTTTATCAAAAATCAATCAGCAAATCGTAACGTAAATGATTGTTTGGAATGATTCATCCGTAAAGTAACGTGTTCCTGCAGTGGAAGTTTCTTTTACGATTGAAAAATTAGCACATGTGCGGTTACTTTCCCGCCAATTTGATTCGCGAAAGATTAGGTTATGACACAAAATGCTAGTTGGGTAAATATTCATAAATGTTATTATACACGTGTAAATATTTATGTAAGTTATGTACCTCTTGATTAAGACATCTTCGTTCTATTGCAGCACTCAATTCTGTTGGTTAATATTGTACCCTATATGTTTTATATCTTATTGGACGTTACAAGATTTTGCGACACACACAGACGCACATGTAGAATTAATGGGAGCTTTATTACAATTATGAAAATATGCAATTTATTCCGACAATACTCGATTGATATCAAAATTTGTATTTGCTTATAAATAAAGCATGTAACAATTTGTTCCCATCTCTTCTACCTTGGCTGTTGCTAAAGCGGACGTGCCACTGACCACGATCACTTTTATACTCATACAAAAATATTTCATATACCTTCCCGCACAAAATATATGTATTCCTTTTTCATCTCAAAGTCTACACACTCATTTAAGAACACATTTAATTATTAATAAACACTATAATTACATAAATTCCACTTTTACTTTTCATTTTAGCACCGCGTTAATCATTTTTTTTACATTTTTTTTTAAATTTTGACGTTAGCAAATTGCATTTGGTTGAATAAAAGCTATCAATAGCTTGTGCATGACTGAAGTGGCATACTGTTATAAGCAGCTGTTTTTGTTTTCTTTTATGCTTTGAAGCGGTTTTTTATTTATTTGTTGTATAATTTTTCTGCAATTAACACATACAAGGTAATTTTGCTGCTTGAAATTGAAATACATAATTTAAAATTTCAAACTAAATAAAAATAATAAATAGCCAGGCTTAATAATATCAACTTCAGCTATTACTTCCATCATATTCTAAGATGCTGAAGCAATTTCTAAATATCGTGGCAAGGCGCAACTATAGCGAGTCTCCTATGAAAGGTCAGGTCAACAGCTATACCCCAAATAATATGGAAAAAAGGTTTTTAGTTTGGACTGGAAAGTATAAAACCCTAGAGGAGATACCCAACTTTGTAAGGTAATATTTGCATATCCTAGTTTTTCGTAAATCTGCGTTACTATTATCAGTCACGGACTATCGCTACTCTATATTCATGTATATTAGCACGTACGAAAATACAGTTAAGGAAAATAGTCAACGTGCACTATAAAAATAACATTAAGCAAGTGAAAACTTTAATACTAAAGACAATTTTATATAAGAACAAATAAGTAAATGAAGCATCAGCCAGCATATGATGATTGATATATATATATATATATATATATATATATATATATATATACAATATATCATTCATTGTATGATACATACAATATCATTCAGAAGGATATATAATGCAAAATTGTTGCAAAATCAAAAAAGCCTTTGAGAAGAAAAATTCATCAATATGTCAGGGGTTTCAGAACCCTTTTTTTACCAGATGATTATTGTAATTACGTAAGCCATTTCTAAATGTAGACGTCGAAATTCTCTCTTAATTTATAAGCTATTTCCATAAATAATTGTAATTTCTTCAAATATATTGAAGTACAAAATAACTTCAAAATTTGTTCTATGACCAATTTGTATCAATTTTGGCATACTCTCCGTATAAATAATGAAAGGTGATTCACGCAATTAGTAAATAACCTCTTGTGTGGCATCAGAATGTCTTACATTGTTTTTTGTAGAAGTAACAAATGTAACGAACATTTTTAAAACTTGTTAAATTGTTCTGGTATAAAGTGTAATTTCATTTAAGTATAGAATGATAATCGTATTCAATAGATAATCGTATATCAATAGACATAGATAATCGTATTCAATATTTAGGCGAATATATCTCACATCGTTTATAATCAAAAACATATTTATATATGTACAAATTGTACAATGTTTTTCTTTTAAATGATTATTGTTGAAAGAACATAACCACTTGACACCGTGGACGAGGTTATAAATTATTTCAAAATTGGTTTGCTCTACTATAGATCAACATAAGTAACATATCCATGACAAATATTACGCATGACTAAACCATTAAATTTTAATTAAAAAACTAAATTATTTCAATGCAAAGACCAGGTAGTATTAAATTATGGCAGCACTAGTTTCCTATATAGTAGAATTTTTAAAACTTTATATTAATTTGTTGCAAAAATGGGTAAATTTCTTATCCTTTGAAATTTTGGGAACTTTTTTCTAATTTTCATGCACGCGAATAGAATTCTAAAGTTATTTTTATATAAAATTTTTCATAAAATTGTAGATGTTTATAGCACCTCAGTAAAGATCATCCAACTCACCAACTCAAGCAAATTGAAGTTGGTGGTCATCGTTCAGTAGCGCTCGCCGTTAACAGTTCGATGACGGTCCAGCTCAAAATTTACATTGAAAAGTGACTTTTTTGTGAAGCATTCGACGCTCTTATATCAAATATAAATTGGTCCAAAACGTCCAAAGACGGCAATTATACCTCAGCGTTAAATATAATTTTACGATGAAGATTTTTCTATGAAAGTATTTTTATTTATTTGCACGTGTTCTTGGTGATCCATGGTGATTTGTCAAAACAGACTGAATATATGAGTTATAAATTGACAAATCTAGTTTCTAAAAGATGCGTGTGTTAACCGTTAAAGTTCAAAAGTCCCTGCTGCAAGACACTTTATTAACAAATTATTGTTTCCTGCAAAAAAAGTAATCCAAATAAGAATTACTTAATAAATAGAAATATAATTATTAACTATTAAAGTTAAATGGTTTTCAACACCTCAATAACAGCAATTTAAATCTGGCTGCGATGATCACATCAATCTTTCAAAAATAGAGTCGTTCAAACACATACATACATATGCACTTATTTATATATAAACAGTTTCTCCTTGACAATAAAAATGTTAAAAAAAAAAGTTTATTGCAAAAAAAATGTTTTTGTTTTAAAAAGTTGTTTGATATTTAACTTCAAAACAGCCATGGCGTTCACACCAGGTATGAAAAATTTAGTACAATTGTACTTTTTTTCAGCACAATTCGTGCTACAAAAGTACTCGGGTACTGCAATAGCATATTTAGTTTAATATTAAAATATTTTAAATATCAACTTCTTTAACAGTTTTTCCCCCTATATCTGAAGATGTGGAATATTATTTTTTATATGCGAATTTAACAAAAATAAGGAATAAAAATCTCAGATCAATTCCATTCAGACAAACGATTTCTCAAGCCCCAAATGTGCATATTTTCTTTAAAATGAATATCATGTCAAAAAGAATATTCTTATGATGCTCAAATTTATATGTTGTTGTAGTAGAATTTAAAAAACAATTGATTGTTCTATAAATTATGTTGGGATATATCGAAAAATTGCAATGTTCGGCACTCAGATTGTGAGGCTTCTGTATCGTTTTTATCTACAAAGTTCGGAAATGCGCTAGTATCAAAAAAAGTGTTGAATATATTATCCATGATTGATTCGAAGTCAAATTCGAAATCAAACCGTTTCGGTATGAATAAGCATTTTTATGAAGAAACTTACAAAATAAATAAATATGTAGTGCATTTCAGTTTTTTTTCATTTCGATTTTAATATTAAATATTTACCATAAATCGCCAAATAAATTTGATCGAAATATAAAAAGTTATATTTGTCTCTCAAACATATCAAATACATTTTACAGTCTGCCCATGCCAATCACGGATTGCATTAGATGCACTTTGAGCTACATGAATTTAGAGTTACATTCAATAAATAAAAATGCTTCTTAAGAAAATCGGACTAGAAAGTCAGAAACAAATAAAATTTAAAATTGATTTAAAACATTATATTATTGAAGGGGCGCTCAATATAGGGAAAATAGGGCACTAAGTACCTACACTTTTTATTCACAATAATGCTTGTATTTTGGTTTATTATTGTTCTAAAATTAGTTTGAAGTGGCTTTTTTTAGATTTTTCAAACTATAATAATTTTTTACTTACTCATTATGAGAAGATAAAAACATGAACCACACCAACAACCTTGTACGAGTACAGTGTGACGTATGAAATCGGAATTACGGTGTTGTATTTTGGTTTAATACATAAAAATCGGCATTGAGTAATTTTTTGGGTGAAAAATCGGAAAAAAACGATTACATCCTTATTTGTGATATAGTTTTTTAATTAAAAATGAGTAGAGTTCTACAGGCCTGGGGCAAATTACGGCTTTCGATGTCGAACGAATTTTCCATTTAAATTGTATTCGAATTTCCCACAATATCACTCCATGCCATTATATACAAACCAAAAATAAACTTAGAAATTGTTTGTATTTTAAATTAAATTGTATCGCAGAACGATATAGAGTGGACCATGTACTTATATGTAATATATATTTTATTCATCTATATTAAGTTTTTGCAATATCAGAATATATGCAGAGACAGATGGTGCATTTTTAAAACATATTTAGGATGCAGTTTAGTTGGCAATAGATTTGTGTACAATGAATTATTTTCCCATATCAGCTTATCATTAATACTTAACAGTTTTTCTAATATTTTATTTATACAAATAAACTCATTTTGTAAATGTTACCATTCATTTTCCTTCCCATTTATGTGTAAATATGTGTGGCATTCAATTTCTCCAATTAACTTTATTTTGTGTATCCCATTCTGTTTGTTTTTATGTAACAGTGCCGAAGTTATGGAACGTTCCCGTAATAAAATGCGTATCAGAATTGCTAACATCATGATTGCTCTCACGGCTGTCGGTTGTGCCATTATGGTTTACAGTGGCAAGCAAGCAGCCAAGCAGGGCGACAGTGTAACCAAACAAAATCTTGAGTGGCACAAACGATATAATGAACTCAATGCGGTCAAGGACCCTAAACAATAAATAATCCATTGTAACTACATACTTGCAATTATCACAAAGTTCTGCATTTTGGACCTTTATTTTTTATATACTCTTTTATGTTTGATATATCTTTAGCTATTTGTTAACTTTTAGAACCACAAATTATTGAAATGTTACTAACGAAATAAAACTAAAGTGCTTTTGAAACCTCGATTGAACTCTTTTACAACAATTTGTGTGAGTGTAAAGGAAATAATGATGCCGGCTAAGAAGTCTGACAGTTCTTACATCTGAAGTAGTTAACACTTAGACTATGAAACCTAAGATACCGGGTTTGAATGCTAACTTAATGATGAATATGACTAGGTCTGCATTATATCATGTTTATGGTAATTGTTGTCGGCCGGTTTCAGCGACGTAGGCATAGCACTTTTCGTCTGTTTTTTGGAAAGAGAACACAATAGAAATTGATGAATAAATGCTTTTCGATTATTAAGCTTAGAATTATTAATCGGGCTCAAGCTTAAATCCACAAATTTATATTCATTTAGTATTGAGAATTTGTTTTAAATTCGAAATGTTTCTTAAAAGTGAAATATTTTGGAATATATTTTATAATCATCATACTAGGAGAATGGATCAGTACTAGGCTATTCAATTAATCGAAGATTTGTATTAATCAATTAATGTGGGGCCTAAATTTTATGGAATAGTAATCGAAGATTTTTATATGAACCATAAATCGAATAATTTCAATTCTTTCGTGGTAAGTGCTTGAAAAATAAGACTTAAAACTAATTTATTTTTTAATAAATATTTTATTGAAAAAGTAGCTAAACAATTTAACAAAAAGTACTTAAAGTACAAAAAGCTTAAGCTTATCTTCTGAAATAGTCCTTCAAGAAGAGTATAAAGTTTAAATAAATATATATATATATATATATATATATATATATATCAAACGATTTCTTTCTTTTGTTGAGACTTAATTTAGAAAATATTTCTTTCACTTATTATTGACGTTCAAGAGATAGAAAGTAAAACTTTATTAACTTTATCAAAATTCGCTGTTCTTTTTTTTCGCTTTTCTTAAAAACTGATAGTGTTACATTAAACCACTTGAATCTTTTATTAATTTTTTAATATTTTTAAAAATGTTATGAGTACTTACGGGTTTTTTCTTCATAAAAAATAAAATTGCGATTAATCAACGTAGACTATTCGAAATATTCGTTCATTGAAAATAAGCAATTTTTAATTACTGAATTTAATTAATTGAATTATTCGATTGATCAAACAACAATTGAATACCTTAATTAGTACTGATTTCGAGGCCATCTCATCAACGTTCTTTGTCCAATTTTAAAAGTGGCACAAGTCAGAACAAAATATTAGAATCAATAGATTTCTTGGGAAAAATACAACAAATCTAATTTTTATAATAACATATCGGCCGATAATCGACTATAACCTGTTTTGTCATCACACTTGTTTTGTTAATTCCAATCCCTTCTCATTCATCAATCAACTTGAAATGTTCGCTCGTTCATTGGCATTCATTCACAAGTATTTCTGAAAAATTTATGGTATTTTAATCTCTCTATTTTTTGTCTGCTACGATCTTTCTTTATTACAGCGCTGAAGTCATGGAACGATGCCGCAACAAAGTGCGTATTCGTTTAGCCAATGCTATGATCGTTCTTACAATTGTCGGCTGCGGCATTATGGTCTACAGTGGCAAAGAAGCTGCCAAACGTGGTGAAACTGTAGCTAAACAGAATCTCGACTGGCACAAGAGATACAATGAACTTCATGGCAATCAGGAGAAGAAGGAATAGATGATTTTTATAAATTTTTATTAAAAATAATGTGAGATTCTAGTCTTGTTTTTATATTAATTGCTATTTCTAAGCCCTCAAACACTCTTGTTAACTGAAAAGTTTAGAAAGTTTTCAAATTTAAAGCAAAAAAATTAAAACGTTTTTCAGCAGTTTTTATTGAATTGTTGGAAATCTCCTTCGATTTTTGTTGTAGGCGATACAAATTTATTAAATTATATATCCAGAGCTTCGGTCTCTTACATAAAGTTATCGTTGGTTAAGTAGCTCTTGCCTAAGGCTTCTTTTTAATGGTGATTTGTCATGATTTCGTCTCTAGATAAGCATCTTGTGGTGGTTGGCACACGCTGTTAGTGAATCAATTTAAACTGCAAGTAAATAAATAACAATTTACTAATTTTTTTTATAAGAGAAATTATGAAAAGAGAATTAAAGCGGAATGATTTCTCACCTGACAAATTTTTAGTTCGTTCAAATAACACAGAGATCAGCTCGATATTCTTCAGATTATACTAAACGACAAGATAGTAGTACTTCTCCTTCGACCAAATACTCTTAATTGCAATAACAGTGTCCTAAATTCGACAGCTGTCGATCGTTTCATTTTGACCATTTTCAATTGATCAGCAGCCTTCATTGTTTAGTTGTACAGCGTTTAATACGGATATATAAATTCTTCGGCTCACGGTTGTTTCTTTAAAACCGGCTGTTGATCGTGCAATCCTTGAAAGCAAATAATTTGATGCGATAATATAAATACATCAGCGATCGGCCAGCAACTTATGAAAACCAATCAATAACTTGAGAACAGACAAATCATCGCCTCGATCCTCGGCTATTTTCTGTAATTCGCTTCGAAAAGAAAATTTTAATTTGAGTCATAAATTTGCAAATATTAAAAAACTATTTTTCTACTTAATTTTAATCCACTAATTTTGGGACACCCGATAAATACAAGGCCGTTGCCTGAATTTAGATTTTATGCTATTCAGAAGGATTATTCTGAATAACCAGATAAGTCCTATTATGATATCCAGGCTGTAATTCAATAAAAAAATTATTTACCTCTAAAAATAAATGTAAACATGTTTTGGGACATTCGCCTCTCCGAATGCATGTCCCAATTCTTAGACTGAACATATTATTTATCTTGCTAAATGGCTGAATTAAAAGCAAACAATTTACTGTTTTATACTGCATGAATATGTATGAGGTTACCCACAGTAATCAGCATAGGCAGAACCGGAACCATAGACGCTTCCTGATTAAAGTATTAAATCCATTAAATCTGTGCTCAAAATGTATCAGTCGTTGGACGGATCAGTAGAATACGGATTGTCTTCTGTTTCTCTTCACTTGGCCCCATCCACTGACATAAATTTTAGGGGGGAAAAAAGGTTCCTCTCGTCAGGGGGTTTTGAAGTTGGGATGCCTGAACCGGTAGTGAAACTGTATCCAATTTGGAAACTGTTTTCACATTCAACTAAGACATTTTACGAGTGGTTACAAACAATACACTTGAGTACTGATCGAAAAATGTAGCGACATTCGAAAACAGTGCTGTTATATATTGCGGTATATATATTGCGGTATATATATTGCGGTATAAAAATTATTTGCCTCTAAAAACAAACGAATATATATATATATATATATATATATATATATATTTATATTTATATATATATATATATATATATATATATATATTGGGACAGGCTCCATAAACTATGACATTCGATCGACAATTCGATTCAAGTTGTAATTGAACTAAACAAAATATATTAAATTAATCTTTACATTAATTTTGGGACACTCTATAAAAACAGCACCGTTCTTTGAACTTGAATTTGAGGATGGACTTTCGAGTTCGTATGTTAGCCAAGTTGCAAATCAACTTAAAATCTATTTTAAAACTTCCATGCATTTTGGGACACCATATAGAAACCAGGCAGTCCCCTGTGATTTCATTCAAAGACAAAATTTAAATTTTTATATTATTTAGATTGAAAATCAGCCAAAACAAAAAATATTTTGTGCATAATACAAACTTACATCGATTTTGGGACACCCTATAAAAACTGCACCGTTCTTTGCGACTTAAATCGAAGAGGAAATTTTCTACTTTATGTGGTAAACCAATTTGTATATCAAATGAAAAGTTACTTTCTATTTTTGATCTTCCTTATACTTTGGGACACCCAATATAAATTAGGCAGTTCTTTGTAATAGGGCTCAAATTTTGAATTTTTACGTTATTTAGGTTATAATGCAAGATATTTTAAATCTAAATTCAAGCTCTCATCAATTTTGGGACACCCAATAAGAACTGTACCATTTCTTGCAATTTAATTCGAAGAGTAAATTTCTATTTTTTATGCTGTGCCAAGGTACATATCAAATGAAAAGTTATTTTATATCTTAGATATTCCATGTTTTATTTTTGGGACACTATCGCAACTAGGTAGTTCCCCGTAATGGGTTGAAAATATCGAATTTTTATGCTATTTAGGTTGTAATTCACTCAAACAAAATATTTTATGCCTGAATTCCAGCTTTCATCAATTTTGGGACACTTTATAAAATTTTCACCGCTCGTTGCAACTTAATTTGAAGAGGAACTTTCAAATGTATATGTTAAACTAAGTTGCATATTAAATGAATAATTATGTTATGTATATTTTATTCCATGTTTCATATTTGGGACACCCTGTAGACACTAGGTAGTTCCTGTAAATGGATTGAAATACAAAATTTTTATATTATTTGGGTTGTAATTCAGTTCCGAAAATATGTTTTATACTTAATACAAGCTTTCATTAATTTTGGGACAGCCTATAAAAACTGTATCGTTCCCTGGAACTCGGTTTGAATGAAGCATTTGGAATTTACATGTTATTTTTGTTTTTTAAATGAATTTAAAAAAAGTATTTTTTTTCTTGAGAACTTAGAACCATTTTGGGACATGCTATAGAGGCACGGCTACTTGCTGTAATTCGATTCGAAGAGATGATATAGATATTTTTAGCTACTCATTTGCTAGACTAAACTATTTTCTACTTAATTTAGAACCTACAGTAATTTTGGGACACACGATATATATAAAGTCGTTACCTGTATTTCAATTCGAAGAGAAAATTTCGAACTTTCATGTTATATTTCTTACTTTTCCAGTGCACGCTCGTTTTTGCATCGATCTAAAAAAATTATTTCTTCTCCAGAATTGTCACAAAATGTTGATTTACTTTTTGACCTTATTTTCAATGGTTCTTTGCTCTGTTGGTCCAGTGCCAGCATTAACTTCGGTAAGCTAGCTTTATGACGCTTTAAATATCACTCATACAGCTAGATAACCAAAGAGAACGTAACACCCTGTATCCGTGCATGCATGTCATCAACATGTCATTAATTAAAAAAATAAATAAATAAAATAAAATGTGTAGATAGATTTATTTTGTATACTTTTGCCACTTTTTAGCACTTTTTCCATTATTAAAAAAAGGCACACACACACACACTCACACTCTCAAATAATAGTTCACACATTAAGAAAAAAATTATTAAATCCACTAAAAACATATAAAATGTGTTAATTGCATTTAATTAAAATTTAAATAACGTAGAAACATTGACCAAAATGCACTTAACAAAAACATCAAATAAATTAAAAACAGACAAGCACTCGTATATTTAAAAAAGAAATCTAAATTCATGCCGCGTTTAACTTAAAATTAAGGAAAATTGTTCGAATAAAAAGAAATAAAAAACGGACTCAAAACTAAACCAATTCATTACGAAAATGCTAAAATATCATGATGGCAAACGCTTAAAAACTACTTAAACAATTAAAATAAAAGAAAAAATCGTGAACGGCATCGCAAATTAATTGCCAGTAACAACAACACACCAGCGTCTTATAGGCCCAGTTTAAATTTAACCGAACGCCAGCTCTTTTATTGTGGCGGTGATGATGTGCACTGGCGTCATCATGAGCTTTTTTTCTAGTTTCTGTTAAGCTTTTTTTATGCGTTTTGCTTTCAAATACGCATCAGCTTAAATGGAAATACGGGTTGTCTTGTCAAGTCGATGAAAAATATTGCAAAACGAGGAAGTCTCTAAAGCGGGACGATACATCTTGGAAAGAGGGGGAAGGACTATTCAATAGCGAATCGGAGAAGGCACCAAAAATCTAAAATAAGAAGTTTTCTTATGAAAAAAAGAATAGATTTTAATTTTTGTTTCGGACCCGCTCTCAGGGGACTCATCCCTACCTATGGAGTGCACTGTGGCCGAAAGTAGGGGGTAGTGGTAAGAGGAAAGATGAAAACACTATTTTTCCGAACTGCACCTTTTTCTGCTGTTACCGGCAGAGGAGGGGGTGGTGTATTCTGCTCTTTTAGTGTACGACGGTGTTAAACGTCACAAACCGCTTCTAGTTGTTGAAGTTTGCTCGATGGATTTCTAAAGCAGCGCGCCATTATAGGAATGGTAGCCAGCCAGGGATGGAAAGTGGCTGCAAATGAGAAAACAAAATGTACTGTTTACACCATTTCTTAGGCGTTATTAAAAAGACTGAACAGAACGTTTGCAAATATTATTTGAAAATTACTTTTTAATCACTATTGCCTGAGTATTATCAGGCGCTTTTTATTAGCTTCACTTGTGACAGGTGTTTTTTTTAGAGTGTCACAACTTTGAGTTGGCATCACTGCTTTATATGAGCACCCATATAACAGCTGATAACTGCTTTCTGTTTGCTTCGAAATTTTATTATGAATCTACTTTCTCCAGAGTAACAAGTGCAAGTCGTATTGAAATTTTTAATCAAAATAATTTTATAATTCCTCAAACTCATCCATTCGAAATTTTACTTTCCGATGAAGCATTTTTCTGGTTGAATGGGTGCAAAAATAAGCAGAACTGTCACATTTGGAGTGCGCAGAATCCACAAGCATGGGGTGGCGGAGTCATTGGCCCATGTGTCTTCAAAAGCGATGATGGTCAGAATGTACTGTGAGCGGTACAGAAACATGATTCTAAATGCTGCTAACATGTGGCATGTGACAGCACGGAGCCACATGTCAAACAGCGGCCGCTACAATTCATTTATTCAAAGAGTTTTTAATGAATAAATAATTTTACGTAGTGGCCCAATTAATTAGCCACCAAGATCGTGTGACTTGTCCCACATTTTCTTTGGGATTATGTTGAGTCACTGAAATACCACCGCAAATGCTGTGAGAAGTGATTGAAAATGGGTGTTCCAGATTGAGTCTTATATGCGCTTGACGTGGCGGTTACATGACAGAAATCATATTTAAAAATTAATTTCATAAAATTTCAATTGATATTAAAAAAAATATTTTCTTAGGCATTAAACACAATAACGACAGCAGGCTACACGAACACCGACTACAAAAGCCGTTGGCTACAATCGTCGCTTCGTAGCCAGCTACTTGATTATTTTTAAGACGACACCACCAAATCATTAACCATGAGTTCTCTTCATGCGCCAGTGTAGCCGCTTTCATATATTTAATACTCTTAAATAGTGGTCTCCCAATTAAATATATATCAAGCAGACAGTATATGACAAGAAAGAATTTCATTAGGTTGGAAATATAATTTGTTGTTTCTTTTTGTATAATAAAACAGCACATTTTCAAGTTTACAATAATTGAATTTATTTATATTATGCTGGCAACACTGCATTTACTCACCAAATTAGAAATTACTTTAATTTGACATGGCCAACAACCCGTAGCCGTGTTGTCTGTAGTAGTAAAAATAATTATTCTGATATACGCCCATATATTCTATTTTTGACAAATTGTAGTCTGTAGCCTGCTGTCGTCATTGTGTTTAATGTGATTCTTTTTTTTGCATTAAATCCGAAAGCTGTTAAAAATTACCCGTTAAGAAACAGAGCTGTAACTTATTGTTGATAAATTTATTATTAAAATATTTGAAATAAATTTCTTTAAGTTCTATATCGCAAATAAGTAGGTTTCGCTTTGAAGCATCAGTGAAATTGTAAAACATAAAGAAACATGTGCCAGAACTATTTGTCTGGAATCTGCCTTAATTTTTTTTCAATTTGTATTCTTTTAATTATTCGTGTTACATTTAAATGCTGGTTCTCATAATGTTGGGCATACATCAACGTTACGTTACATTTATTGTTGCAACATTTTCTTAGACATTTTCATTTCATTTCGTTTAGTTTCTTATTTTTTTATATATTTTTTTGCATCATTTTCGTATGGCAGTTGGTTGGCTGGCTTGGGGTTTTCTTTGTTCCAAGTCTATTTGAATTCTTTTCAAATTGTTTCGGTTGGTCAAGTGACTGTAACTGGAACGTTTAAGGCGCGGTATTACAAACTTTAGCCAATATTACATACAACGATTACCAACAATCATTATCATAATAGTGATTTAGTGAATGGTCGCAAAAGCAG
This sequence comes from Linnaemya vulpina, assembly GCA_963675445.1. Classification (NCBI taxonomy): domain Eukaryota; kingdom Metazoa; phylum Arthropoda; class Insecta; order Diptera; family Tachinidae; genus Linnaemya; species Linnaemya vulpina. The sequence continues at coordinate 72,511,151 of OY776278.1, read as the reverse complement.
CAACACACAAACAAAATGAAAACAAGAACAGCAACGGCAACAGCAACGGCAACAGCAACGAAGAAGAAACCAACCAACAAACAAAAAAATAGTGAAGAAAATAGTCTGGCGCATTTTTTCTTTCAATGAATTATTTGATCCCTCAATTCTATTTTCATTTTTATTTAATAAATTCAAAATAGTTAGTACGAGTGAGTGGCTTAAGTAATCATAAGCAGTTTCTTACAAAAATTTCCCACAATTACTTGAACTACATGCCAAAGAAGACGAATAATAAATAGTGGCATTAAGAAAAAGCAAAAAACAAAAAGAATTCTCTGCTTCACTTATTTTGTGAGAGCGGGGTGTTTGTGTAGCAAAAACTACAACAACAACAACAACAGCGATAGTTTTATTTCAAAAAGAAGGGCTAGAAGTCAGTCAAATTATCCACTTGTTAGTTTTGCTATGCCTTTTGTTGTTGTCGTTGTTGTTGTTGTTGTTGTGTTTTGTTGTCATGCCAAGTTGGTGAATGTTTCCAAAGTAGTTTAATTAGAGAAGTTGATGGTTGGCTAGGAAATGTGATTTTAAGAGTTTATGAGTCGTTTATATCATAAATATTAAACTGTTTGCTTTTGTTTCACTCTTGATTATTATTTCCGTGTAGCAAAAAACCAAAAAAAAATGTGTGAGAACAATGCAAAGTTCTTGTGAAAATTTGTTACCAGTCATAGAAATATTGTTGAAAATTAAAAATAAAAAGAAAATAAATAATTGGCTTTTGCAAAAGTTTCCAGCTGCTTGAAAGTCTTCTAAATAATTAAAGTTAAGCAGTTTAGAAAAAAAAAACGTCACTGGCGGCTTGTAATTCTAATTACAAATTGACTTGGGGGCGGCTAATAACCAACCAGTTTCAGTCAACATAAAAATTAACGCTTATATAAAAATTAAATTAATTTAATTTGAAAACTGCACAAAAGTATGACAGTTAACCCATTAAGTGTGATTTATTTTGTGAAAATCTTTCAATCTTTGTCTTAACAAAAAAATAATTTTTGTTGCAATTATTTTATTGTTAACACAGAATGAAAAGTAGCAGGAGCTACCTTAATAAAAGAATTATAAAACTCTCACATAAATTAAAATATAAAATTCAAATTTGACTGGAGTAAATTTGCAAGAAATATTTTAATGTGCGTATTAATTTGAAATTGTTACAGTTCTCGTATGCTGTTTCCTGTTTCCTCATAATTTTTTTTTTTGATAAAAGCTGTTAACCCATTCAATTAAGACTATTAACAAGCGGTAATAATGAAAAATTCCCATGAGTACTGATGCTGAAAGTGTAGAGGCTTTCGAAAATGGCACTCTTTAATGTTGTTTTCTTTTGTAGAAAAGAATGCTACACTTTTTACACTTTTCAATAGCATAACGAAATATTATGTATTTTAAAAATACTGAATTAATTAGAAATTATTGCAACACCCGCTACGAAAAATAAGTTTTATATTAAAACTCTTATAAAGTGCAAACTTTTAGAAAAAAGTGTAAAAAAATGTTACACTTTTTCCAGAAAAGAACTCGCTACAAGCTAAAAATCAATTTGCTCTTGATTTTTCCTAATTCCTTGGAATGTTTACAATGTCTTTTTGAATACACAATTTATAAATAGCAAAATAGAAATAAATCGAAAAATCATAGACATTAAAAAATGGGAAATGTTGTCACTAAAGCACATTGTCATGTTTGCTTATAGTGTCACAAAGTGTCACACATGACGCGTAAGAAGATGAACACACACACAAACTGAGAAGTGAAGAACTCGCAAAGAAATGCTACGAATTACTAGACTCTAGTGACTAGAGCATGTCAGGGCATGTTGTGACATGAAATTTTGCGCTGTCACGAAAACAACAAATGTTGCCACTAGTTCACACTGTTGTGAAGCGATGGCACGTGATGTGATAAGGTGTCTTCGGCTTATGGCGTTTCCTATAAAATATCCAGCATAATAAGTTAATCTCTCTAAGCCCTATAGAAACAAGCCACGCCTACTTTTCAGAGGATATTTCACACCTCCAGATTACTGACCTGTCAGTTTCCCGATAATTGTCTTTAGAAGGCGGTAGCAACATGAGAGGAGCAAATGAAACCGTTCTGGCCAGTTAACTTGGTGTCCGGTACCCGGTCTGGCATCCAGTAATTGGAAATCTTTTAGCAGTTGAGTCAAAACGCAATGAAGGGAATTTAGTGCAGTTTGAATATCGAAAGGTTTACCCTTTTACGCGTACTTAATGATCCTGCATTAATCAATGCGAATAGATTTGGTGCTCGGCCACATTTCCGCCTGAAATACCGCGGGCCGTTTGCGCAGACGCACGGAAAAGCTTACCCTGGGTCCAAAGGCACCAGCACCAACATCGCATGTTCGGTTTTGTTTTCATCCATAGAACACTTTTAGCTTCTGAACTTGGGGCATTAAATTTTCTATCGCACTTTCGTTCACAGTTTGTCCTGTCACTTGGCCACAGTTAAGATTTGCCTTCTGCCTGCTTCTGCTATTGTAATCAGCATCCATGAGCGACCGTTGCCAAAACGCCGGGCACAGAATGCACATAAAATTTGATATGAATCACATATATAATTTTCTTTTTCTAGAAACATTTCGGTAAAATACATACAATGTTATGGCAACACTGGTTGCACTGCAAACAAAATTCAGCTGTTTAGAATGAGTTAAAAACCTCTTGAGAATTATAAGAAACATTAAATTGGTTTGTACAGGTTTTTCTAAACATATTTTTGTATCTGAAAAAAACTAAATTTAAAAAAGAACATCCAACTTAACAATTTCGTCAAACATTGAAAAGAAAATCTATTGAAAAGTTTTGTTGGACGGGCAACAAAAAGTTAGCAAAACATGCAGGCAAAAGTTATTTAAAGAATCTAAAAAATCGTCTAGAAAAAAAGAACAAAATTATTTAACAAAAAAAATTTACACTAATTTTATGCTGAATTGTGTAACCAGCTAATAAATAATTAATTTTTTTTAACGTGTAGGATGATCAGCTTAATCGCCAGTCACTCTAATCAAAATATATTTCTATTAAAAATAAATCAATAACCTTTCAAAGAATTCGAATGTAGACAAGCGAAAACACGTTTCAACACGAATAGAAAATAAAATACACACACACACACAAACGCACACACACATACAACGTTTAACATCACATTTTTGCACAGATTTTAAATGAAATCACCGCTTTTACTCACGGCTGAATAATAGATATTCAGATTTGAGAAAGAAATAGAAAGAGAGAATGTGACAACTGAAAACCGCGCGTATGTTAATTTCGTCATCGTGTAGCCGGATGTAGACAAGCAAATTGAAGGTTTTTCTTTTTTTTATCAATTTGAAATAAATATCAAATTAATGCAGAAACTGCATGTTCATCATGGATTTTAAAACTTTCAAATATATCGAAATTCAAAACTTTCAAGTTGTTAATGAAATTTAGTTTCAAATAAATTTTAAGACTTTCAAAATACATGGAAATTCAAAATAAATTTTAAATATAAAATATACTTTCTATTTTTTAATGAAATTTAAAGTTTTAAATAAATATTAAGACTTTCAATATATTTCAATTTATAAAAGGAATTTTTAGTAAATAAGAAATTGATTTGAAATTAATTTTCAATAAATTTTTGCATACCAAAATTTGTTTTCAATAAATCAATTTTTAAAATAAATTCTTATTTCAATTATTCTTCAGAATAATAATTAAAGAATTATTAGAAATAAGAATTTAAGTTAAAAATTAGTTCAAATAAATAAATAAATTCAAACTAATTTTCAAATTATTAAAAAAAATTCGAATAGTTTCAAAATAAATTCATATAATAAACATTAAAAGTATCAATATATATTCAAAATTCAAAACCAGTTTTAAAATACTCACTAAACTTTAAAATATTAAATAAATATCAAATAGTTTTGAACTAAATTGAAATATTATAAATATTTTGAAATAAAGTTTAGATTTTTAAATAAAATATAAAAATTCAAAATTTAAGACAACATTTCGAATTTTACAAAAATATGAAATAAACCGTAAAATTCAAAATAAAATTTCAAACATTTATTTTCAAATAAAATTTCAAACTAATCTTAAATGAATTTGAAAATATAAAATTTGAAAATTTAAGTAAAATTTTAAAGTTCTAAATAAATTTGAAAGTATAATGCCAGATTTAAAATAAGTTCTTATAAAACATACCAGCGTTTAATAAATCGACTGAGAAAAAATTGATTCTTAATCAATTTTTATATATAAAATATACTCTAAAAATTTAAATAACTGCTAAAGCTTAAAATAAATTTTAAAATTTTAAATGAATTTTGGAATTTCCAATAAATTTTTTTCAAATTAATTTCAAAATATAAAACGATTTTTGAAATATGAGGTAAATTTTAAAATTCTTAATGAATTTTGGAATTTCGAATAACTTTTTTTCAAATTAATTTCAAAATATATAACAATTTTTGAAATATGAGGTAAATTTGAATATTTTTAATGAATTTTGGAATTTCAAAAAAAAAAAATTAAAATTAATTTGAAAATATCGAACAAATTCTTTTCGAATTAATTTCAAAATATAAAACGTTTTTTGAAATATGAGGTAAATTTCAAAATTTTAAATGAATTTTGGAATTTCCAATAAACTTTTTTCAAATTAATTTCAAAATATAAAACGATTTTTGAAATATGAGGTAAATTTGAAAATTTTAAATGAATTTTAAAATTTCCAAAAAAAAAATTTCAAATTAATTTGAAAATGTCGAACAAAGTTTTTTCAAATTAATTTCAAAATATAAAACGTTTTTGAAAAAAGAGGTAAATTTTAAAATTTTAAATGAGTTTTTGAATTTCTAATAAACTTTTTTCAAATTAATTTCAAAATATAAAACGATTTATGAAATATGAGGTAAATTTGAAAATTTTAAATGAATTAATTTCAAAATATAAAACCATTTTTGAAATATGAGGTAAATTTGAAAATTTTAAATAAATTTTGGAATTTCCAATAAATTTTCTTCAAATTAATTTCAAAATATAAAACGATTTTTTAAATACGAGGTAAATTTCAAAACTTTAAATAAATTTTTAAGCTGAAAATCTTTTTAAAAATTTAAAGAAGACGTTCAATATAAAAATCAAATTTAAAAGTCAAATAACTTTGAAAATTGTGAATAAACTTTAATATATAAAATAAGTTTGAAAACGTAAAAGTTCTTTTTAAAATGTGAAATGAATATTCAAATTGAAAAAAATCAATTCGTAAAATTAGTTTTGAAAGAGTTTCATAAATATATTTCAATATATACTTTTTAAGTTTTGAGGTTATTTGCCGTTTTAAAGATTGATATGCGATATTTCAGCAACCCTCGATTAGTTACCTGAAGTACATTTTGAAATTTGAAATAAATTTCAAAATTTAAAATATATATCAAAATTTTAAATAAATTTATTAAATTAAATATGTTTTAAAACCTAAAGCAAATTGAATACCATATTTTAATAGATTGAAAAAATAAAATAGAGATTGAATGTATTGAATTAATTTCAAAATTTTAAATAAAATCAATAAATCAAATATATTTTAAAACTTAAAGCAAATTTAATACCACATTTTAAAATATAATAGACATAAAAAAATAAAATAAAGATTGAATGTATAAAATAAGTTTTGAAATATAAAATAAATTTTGAAACTCAAAACATGTTTTCAAACATAAAAAAAGTTTTGAAGTTTATAGACTGGGCCACGATGTCGTTCGATATGGTGCAAAAATATATAAAAAGAAATACAAAATTTTAGAATTTGTTTTAAATATATATCTTTCGAACCAAACGAAATCAAGTGATATTGAAATTATCATTTCAATATGCAAAATAAGTTTTAAAATATAGAAAAAGTTAAACTTGAAATAAATCTTAAAAATGCTATAAAATTAATATTGAAAAGTTAAAAACACTTTCAAATAAAATATAAATTTTGAAAGATCAAAAAAATTTTAAATTAAAAATTAAAAAGTTTCAAACAAATTTCAAAATATTACGAAACTCGAAACTCTTAAATAAATTTCAAGATTAAATTTCAAATATTTGAAATTAATTTTAAACTTTAAAATAAATTTTAAGGGTTTTAAAATAAATTTCAAAATTCTAAAATAAATTTGAAATTTTAAATTGGAAATTTTTTAATAAAAATCTTGAATATATAAAACAAACAAGTGGAATATTAACCGGCTTCAAATATATTTAATTAATTTGCAATTGAAATCATATTTTTTTTTATTAAAAGGCAACTAATTTTTCGACCTTCCACTACCTGCTTGTCATCAGCCAGAGCGCATTGTTGTTGTCCTAATTTGGTTCAAAATTAAACCAGCGAACTTGAGCCTCATAAAAATTCCAATTGAATTGTCAAATAATGGAAAAGAAATTTATAAAATTAAACGTCTGTCCCTCTACATCTCAAAACACCGCGCCGGCGCACAACAACATTTAAAAGGAAAACGATGCGTCCAGCTTTCACATTTTGAAATATTTACCAATTTTTAAAAATTTATTTGTAACTAAAATTTTATTTGCTCTAATCGAACGATAACAGGCTGCATTGTTTATTTCGCTGAAATAAAGTTGCGAAACGGTTAACCGCATACTGAAGAGTTTTATGACAATTTTTAAATAACGCGGAAAAAAAAACTTTGATTAAAATAAAAGTTCCATTAAGGCCGTATTGTGGATTAAGTTTAAACTTGGTTTAACTCAGTCCGAAACTTGGATATTTTTTTTCCCCCGAAATTTTATTTATTTATTTATTATTTCAAGCTGTTTCGCACAAAATTTTGCATACGAACGGCACAAATCTGCTTGCGGTTTAACTAAACCTGGTTTAACTGAGATGTTAAAAAAGCCGGTTTCAATAGATATAATTAGTTTCAATGATTTTAGTTCTACAGTTTAAGGATCTTAAGTTGTCTTTAATGTGACAGCAGTGTGGCATAGCATAAATTCTACAACAAAAATAGGGTGTCCCTCAAAGAAAAAAGAAAAATTACAACAATAAATTAATCTTGGGACAGGAAAGGAGATCAATGAAAATTGGCAGCGCTCTCAACAAAAGAATTAATTCCAACAGAAAGAAGATGACACATAAATAAATATTTTATTTAGTCATTTTAATAATTTCTCAAATTTAAATCCCTTTTAAGACTGCACAAATAATTAATCACATTTAAATGGGAAGTCAAAAAATGTGTCTCTAAACTGATGATTGTGGCTTAAAGCAAACGGTTATTTTGCGGGCCCACTCAGCGGACTTTTTAAAAGAATTCACTTTTCAAAACTCCTCAGGCTTGTAATTAAATTTGTAAGCGCCATCTGCATGCCTGCCCAATTAATTTTTAATAATTAAATTTTTTGGTTACTTTGAATGGGACTAACGAATTTGGGGCAGTTCTTTTGAAAACTTTCAGCAATTTTGAAGGTTATTTGCTTAAAACGCGTGTTTGTATGTGTGCATTTTTTTAACTAACTTTCTTATATTTAAAATAATATTTAAAAGGAGTTTTTAAAAATTATTTTATTAAAAATTATTCATAAAGAAAATTTCTTAAAATAGATCTCAAATATATTTTATGTAGTTTTCAAAAATATAATTGATTCCCTGTTCTCAAATTTTTTTGAATAAAATTTTTGCCACAAATTTTGCCTTTTTAATGGCGTCTTCTTTTCTGGAAAACATGTAACATTTTTCACCCCTTTTTTCCATAAAGTGGCAGTTTACGGGAGTTTTCAAACACTTATTATATGTCGCAAGAGATTTTGTATTAATTTCTAATAAATTCTGAATATTCACATGACAGAATGCTGTCATTTATTATAAAAAAGTGTAAAAAATGTTGCATTATTTTTTAGAAAAGAACACATTTTTTCGCAGCAAAAATAAAATAATTTTAACAGTTTTTTTTTTGTGTGTTTCTTTTAGAACATTTCAAACGCGTTGACTTTTTTCTAACGCACTCACTCGTTTCACTACTCACACTTTTTTAAACTGAAACACTTAAAATGTTAAGAAAAAACTTTTTCGCAGTCATGCCAACAAAAAAAAAGTTAATTTAGCTTGACTTGACTTTTCAGTTCCTTTATTGAAGCCCAACGTTTTTGAACTAATTTCAAAAAATTTTGACCACAACGTCTCGTTTCCAGTTACCACACAAACATATAAAAATGACTTCTTTAAAACGAGAAAAAAAATATATAAAAAACTTTTTTCTTAAAGTTCGCTCGCTTGGCCGTTTTTTTCAAAATGCTTTCCAAGTATTTGTTACCAAAAAAAAGAGAACTGCATGTGTGTTAGTGTTTTGTTATTTTTGGTCAAAACAGCAAAATTTGAAATTATTTCCAAAATCGAAAGAGTGCGAGCTGCGGCACCGGTATTGGAGACCGTGAGCTCTATTCACTTAAATGTCCGTTTGTAAACTGATCGTATGTCTAAAACGTGTTGACTTAACTGACGCTGTTGCCAATACTGCTGCTGTTGGTTTGGTTAATTCAAATGCCGCAAAGTTGAAATCTTTTTCAAAAATATATTTAGAAAAAAAAAAAATTACCTGATTTTCGGGTTTTACGTGCCATAAGTTGCCAACAACCCTCAATTTTGTATTTCGTATTATATTTCGTTTCTTTTCAATTCGAAATTTGTTGTTGTCAGTGTGTACGTGTGCACAGATCCTTGTCATTGTGTTAGTGCAGTGTCTGTAACTGAAAATTCTCTTCTTTAAGATTTCATTATTGTTGTGGTTTTTGTTGTTGCCCGGTTTAGTTCACTGACTTGGCTTTAAAAAGCAAAAGAGAGACAAGTTACGAAAATACAAAAAAAAAACAAAAACAAATCCCAGAGCTTAACAAGTGATCAAAGAGTTTGTGTTCAAGTGTGTGTGCGTTTGTGTGTGTTTGCACACACTCTTATATGTAGATGTGCGCGCATGGGTGAGTGAGTCGGCTTATTGCCGCTCACTCGCCTTCTGTCTGCCTGTCGCTTCGTCCCTCTGTTGACCATTCGGCGGTCATTTATTTAGGTGGCAGAGACAACCAGCCGATCAATCAATTCTTACCTCGCTGGGCTTATTTAATTGTATAAAGTCAGGTAATGTCTTACAATACATGCACATATTTAATGATCGATACGTAACCTACACACACACACACACACACACTCTCTCTCTCTAATAAGTGCACATCTCTACACAATTCTATATCTATAGGATTTATAAATGCCAGCATATAAAACCAGCCTACATACAAGTTGTACAGACACACACACACGTTAATGTGTATGTGTGTTGGGTTGTTCTTTCATGGTTTCTATTAATTATTTTTTCAGTTTCTTTGAATTCTATAAATTTGAAAGCAGTTAAATCTTTCCAAAAATTGTATTTTCTCGATTGTTTCAACACAATGGGGGAGTTTTGAGTTCAAAGATATCAATTTGTATGGATGAGAGCATGTAGTGGGATTTGCAATATCACACACACACACGCACACACACACAATTCATGCTTATGAATATTTTTCTTGTTATACAGGGTGCTTAACTATCAGCCATAATAGACGATTCCTGCTCAACCAATAAAATTATTAAAAAAGAAAATATGAAAAACGGTTGACGGACGCTGAAGATCATCCCCGTAACTTCCCGCCAGTTTCAACCGCAAAGCTGGTTCTTTTGTATGGAACAGCTTTTCAGTTCTTGGAGCCAAAACACTTTTATTTCAATTTTCAATTTACGAGACTCCCACGTGATAAGTGGCGATTGATGCAGTTTTCGATTGCTATGAAAGAATCGAGAACACCCACTGGGGCCAAATTACTGGATTCGACATCGATCGAATTTCAATAATATTAAAATTTTATTGCAACCGATCGATATCGAGTGCTGTAATTTGTCACCTGATCAGATATATAATTTTGGAACTTGAAAAATTCACTTTTTAGGATTTCTTTCGCTCACGATATCTCACAAACGGATTAACCGATTTTGACCCGATCTACCATGATCGATGGGGTTATGTGTTCTCCTGTAGTTTGAAAACGATGAAAGGTTTCCACAAAGAGTTGAAAGGAAAACAATTAGAGACTCATCAAATATTATAAATCTTAATTTAAAAAATATTAGACAACAAAAATATTATTTTATAACATATATATTTATGTAAAGGGTGTTCTTTATAGGGTGGTACAAGTTTAAATCAAAATAAAACATTAATATATTTTTGATATCAATGAAACGGTCTTTATTGGATAGACAATTTTATGACATTATTGTTTAAATATGATTTGGGCCATGTGGCCGCCACGGCTGGCTTGTGCAAGGCACAATCTGGAACACAAATTTTCACAAACAGTAACATTCTGACCATCATCGTTTTTGAAGACACATGGGCCAGTGACTCCGCCAGCCCCTAAAGCGTACCAAACACTCCATTTCACTCCGAATGCGACAATTCTGTTTATTTACGCACCCATTCAGCCAAAAATGGGTTTCATCGGGAAATCAAATTTTCAATGGACGAAGTGCACGATGAGTTTGACGAACAGAACAATTATTTTGATTAAATATTTCCACAATTTGCACGCGTTGCCCTAGTGTAAGTCGATCCATAATGGAATGTTGAAGCAAACTAATTAAAAAGCAACAATCAGCAGTTAAATGGGTGGTCAAATAAAGCAGTGATGCCAACTCAAAGTTGTATCACTCTATAAAAAACACCCTATATGTGAGTGCGTTTTTTATAGAAACATAAAATGTCACGAGCTGATTAATTTGGAATTGAACGTAGAAGCCGTTTTAAAGTTCAGAAACGATCTGCAGAAAGTTGCCAGTTTGATTTGATACGGTTGTAATCGGATCACATACTTACACACACACAAACACGCACACATATTTATTGACGGGCTCTCTGAATCAGTCAGGGAGGCTCCCTGGGGCCTCAAAACGTGAAGATCTGATAAGAACTCGATTTGTTTTACAGTCAGAGTTTGTGCAAAGCGATTGCACAAACCCTGACTCAACACCCTGCAGATAATTAAAATAACGAAAGAGTTTAGAAAACCACCATTTTTTTGTGAAACAATTGAGAATCACATCCGCAGTATTTGAGTGCTGTTCAGATCTGATTTTAATACAAAAATATGTTCGTTTTGTGTGTGTGTTTGTGCTTATTAAATTTTCCTTTGATAAATGAGCCCATGCAACAACTAAAAGTTGTGTTTTTTATAGAGTGATACAAGTTTAAATCATAATAAAACACGGCAATATATTTTTGATATCAATGAAACGATCTTTTTTGGATAGAACATTTTATGACATTAATGTTTAAATGTGATTTCGGCCATGTGGCCGCCACGGCTGGCGTGTGCAAGGCAAAATCTGGAACACAAATTTTCTCAAACTTTTCGCAGTCTTTGCGGCCGTAGCTCGCCGATAACTCTTCGATTGTTGAGTTCCAGGTGTTCAATTGTTTGTGGTTTATCGACGTACATGAGTGACTGGACATAGCCCCAAAGAACATAATCCAATAGGGTTAAATCACACGATCTTGGGGGCCATTTCGTGATATTATTTTTTCGTCAAAAGTTTCCTTGAGTAAATCAATTTTAGCGCCCGCTGTATGGCATGTGGCTCCGTCCTGTTGGAACCACATGAATATGGTGCCGAATTTTTCGGATCTGCATGAATGCTTGTCTGAATGACGGAGACAGAGCAGTGATCGCAGAATAAAGCACTCCCTCCTTCACCGGTTGGTGTAGGAAAAGAATTCACCGGCGAAGTAAAAATTAAAAATAGTCGATCTCTTCATTTCCCCTCTCAACACTATGCACCGCATATGCAGAGATCATTCCCTCAGGGCTGGTCCTAGAAAAAAAAAAAATAACAACAAAAAGAATGAATAAAATCTCTATTTCAGATTAAAGCAAATCAACATCGAAATCTATGCGGAACCCTGTATCCAATAGAAATCTCTAAACCAGTTCATTTTCGAAATGTATAAAACGTGTTTCAATAACAATATGATGGCAAATTTTGCCAAACGTTTACTGAAACTACAAAAAAAAAAGAACAGCAACAACAACAAGAAACATAACAAATTCCTATTGAACAAAATCGGCAAACGTGTGACGGTTTGCAGAATCGAAACGGTTGTATTTTTGCTTAATGATAATGATTTTTACTAGTTTTCTTTTTTTTTTTTCTTAACAAGAAATAAAAATTAAAATCACATTTAACGTACAGCCAAAAAATATTTAACATTTAACGCAAATAAAAAAGAAGTTTATTTACTCTCGTAGACTGCAAAAGTTCCCAAATGTTTTCTTCAATTTTTTGAAATCTTTTTCTTCTGTCCAAACAAACAGTTTCTGTTTTGTATTCCGGGCAGGCCGTTAGGAGTGAGTGATATTTTATAACTTATTTACAAATATTCGCATACTTGAGGGTGTGTGTGTGTGTGTGTGCATACGTGCATAAATTAAAATGCACAATTAAATACATGTTTTGCAAAAAAAAAAAATTAATAATACAAAATAAATGAAAATGCCATCATCGTCATACACATAAAAATTAATTTGATGTACGAGAATTTACGTTTCTTTTCTTTTGAAAAATGATGGTGTTGAGGTCAGTGTTGCCAACTGAGCAGTTGTAGTAGGACTTATTACGGTTGTCGTATCGCCTCGAGAGTTTGTAATCGATTAAAGAAACATTTTTGTGTTGTTATTTAATCTCTTTTAAACTCTCGAGTCTATTCGAGAACCGTAAGGAGGGCTATTAACTGGCGTAGTCGTAGAAAAAAATTTTAAAGAATAGAGCATTAAACACAATAACGACAGCAGGCTACACGAACACCGGCTACAAAAGTCGTTGGCTACAATTGTCGCCTCATAGTCAGCTACTTAATTATTTTTAGAACGACACCACCAAATCAACAACCATGAGTTGTTGTTTGCAGTAGAATTCTCTTCAAACGCCAGTGTAGCCGCTTTCATATATTTAAAACTCTTTCATATATTTAAAAATTCCATTAAAATATATTTCAAGTCCGCAGTATATGACAAGAAATCATATCATTAGCTTGGAAATATAATTTCTTGTTTCTTTTTGTATAATAAAACAGCACATTTTCTAGTTTACAATAATTGGATTTATTTATATAATGCTGGCAACACTGCATCTACTCATTGTCGCTCACCAAAATAGAAATTATTTTGATTTGACAACAACCACAAAAACAGCAGGGACAACAAAAACCTGTAGTAGTAAAAATAATCATTCTCATAAACGCCCATGTATTCTATTTTTGACAAGTTGTAGCCTGTAGCCTGCTGTCGTTATTGTGTTTAATGCTTAAAACGTTTTTAAGAACATTTCGTACTGAAATAAATTCCAAACATAAATCACAATTTTATGAATATAAAAAGTATTTTTCGTAAAGTTATAGATTTTTGAAATGTAGAAAATAAAGATGAAAGAATTACTTAATAAAATTTTGGGAAAAATTATTTAAAATTTGAAAAAGAGATATTAAAATTAAAGGGATTTAAACTACACGTTCCAAAAAAAAAGTGCGGATTAATTTAAAAGATGAATTTTTTATATAGAAAAGACGGAAACGTGAACCTAAGCGGTTGCCTTAAGTTTCCCTCAATCAAATCAATTGTGGCAGGAGTTGTGTGACATGTTGCGCCGTCTTATTGAAACCACAGCGGTCTTGGAGCTCAATAGAGTTGGGTCCAACTTCATCAAATGCTCAGCTTTGCCACAAACCTCTGGTCAAACTCATGTAAATTAAATGGGCTTGACCAGAGGTTTTTGACAAGACAGCGTTTGATAAAGTTGGACCCAACTCTAAACTATGCGGTTATAAGTTGAGTCGGAAGTTGTGTGACATGTTGCGGCGACTTGTTGAAACCTCAGCTCCTGCACATCATGTTTGATCAATTGATGAACGAAAAAGTGAGTAAAACTCGCTCTAGAGAGATCACCATGAGACCGTAACGTTCGGACCAGCAGCATTTTAAAGGAAATGCTGGCCAATGATTGCTCTTCAAGGGCAGCAAACAGTCGGCATCGGTGTATCCATATTGAAAAACCAAAACCAGCCAAACAGCTGACAGTTGACAAAATGGCCGCCTGTCAAAAAGATGTTGCCAACTCAAAGTTTTATATACTACTGTAACATACACCCCTTGTTAATTAGACTAAAGGGAAAAATTCTACTATTTTAAATGCTGCTGGGTTGTTTTCTCTATGTCTTGGACTAGTAGTCAGAAAAGATGTCTACGCTTTATGACAGTGGGAGGAAAATTGGTTATGGGAGGGAAGATCGAGGGAGTATTCCTCTTAATATTCGATTTGAACTTGGCAGAAAAGATTTCCACGGGAAGTTTATTTCACATACGAATCGTTCAGCTTAAGAACTACAGGGTGGCCGAATTTGAGGTTAGGAAGTTAAGTTGCTATTAAATGATGGCATGCCCAGAATGAAATCTGGGAAACGCTTCACTCTTGAACGAAAAATTTGGATTGTGAAAATTTACTATCATGTGAAATGGCTGTTTGGAAAACTGAGCGAAAAGAATTAATATTTTCGAACAAAAACATTTTAAGGGATGAGAAGCATTTTCTATTGGCCGCCTGGTTCTTGTAATTGTAACGCCGTTTTCTGGAGAAATTCAAACGAACGGGTTTCAAACCGCAAACAACTAACGCTCTTGAAGATGGCATTTGACGAGATAATTGTTGCGAACTGTAGTTCAAAATTTTGGTATAAGAACGGTCGTCTCCTTTATTCTGCTCTTGTATTATATGACGGCGTTAATCGCTACCGATAATAATCAGCCGCTGGTGCTCTGCACGCATCACTGAGTTAAGCCTGCAACAATTAACAAAATCTTGCAGATGAGAAAATTTCGTCAGCTTATTTCATGACTGACTGCGGATGTAACTCGGGATATCAGATATCGTAATCTTGGGCTGAAGAATAAATTAAATAACTAATAAAATAAATCTGCACCATTAAGAAAATTTCCGAAAGTCTGCGCTCAGTAAATTATTAACATTTTAACACCATCAACACTTTTGAATGGAAAACAACAGTGGGAAGATCGTTGATGAACGAAATGGGGCCCAAATGACTGCCTGGAGGAGCGCCAGAATGTAAATAAAAAAATTCGGAACTTGATTTGTTGAGCGCAGTACCAAACACCAGGGGGATAATTAAGGCACGAATGCCCCATATCGATCGCAATTTTCAATTCAATTGTATTGAAAAATTTCGATCGACATCTAATTCAGTCATTTGGCTCCTGATCCGAGGACTTCTCTTCGATCCTGCATACTTTAATAGCGTTGATACTCTGACGTCACGTAACCGAAGCAACTAATCACGGAATGGCTGAAATATTCTGAAGATTAAAATCGCCGCTATCAAAGAGGCAATAAACGGAATGAATAGTGATCGAAGCAAACAAATGATCCTCACTAAAATGATCACAATCGACTTATTGATCTGATTGGAGGGAGCTACACTCCAGTTGTAGCAGATCAGTAATCAAAGAAGTTAAAAGATTCGCAAAAATAACAATTGGCAACACGGCAAAGAAATGTGTGACTACCCACACACACACACACACATACACCCGTATTATGTATGAACATTTTTGTGTAAATTGTACAAGCCACAGTAAAATTCAGACTTCATCAACAACCAACCGCACGATCAGCAACGATATTTTTGTAAGAACAACACGTAGACGTACGCATGTGCATGTGTGTTTGTGCGTTTGTCGTTAATATGTAGAAGAATCTGAGACAACAAGAAAGAAAATTATGTCTGTCATAAAGAAGAAGAAGAAGACAAAAAAGCAAACAAAAAAACTAAAAAAAATCTCAGAGCCAAGACAGGCTGATGACTTGTTGTTTGTATAGTTGAGAGTTTCAGAAGTTTAGCTTGACTTGGACTAGTGAATACAATCGCACACACACACACACACACACGCACGCATGAAGACAACCCTGCCTAAACATGTATGTGCATGTGCGTGTGCATGCAATTCCAATTGTACACACAACTTTGTTACGTTTGTTCTTTCAACAAACTGGGGATGCGTACACGATCGCTGGCAGAAGCAAAAAAAGAAAAGAAAACAGAGAAATAAATAAATACAAAATCAACAGGTAAAACTACTTGTCTTAAATTGAAAGGGTAGGCGGGTGTTGTGTGCGTGTTAGTGAATTGGTGATTTTGTATTCTGGTTCTTTTCTTTTCACATTTTAAATTTTTTTATTTTCTGCTTCTTTTTTTTTTTTTGCTCCTTTGAAAGTAATTGAACTGAAACTTAACAAAATGACAATGTGGTTCAAATATTGAGTGCATGTTCAGACGGGGCAAATATTTGCTGACTCAAGCAAAATTAATAATTAAGGAAATTTTATATAAAAAAGGAAGCTGTTAACCCTGCAATTTTTCAACTGCAATACTAAGTCGGAGCTAAAAAAAAACACTTTTCGTTCGATATCTCAGGAGCGAATTGAACGATCTCGAGTCGGTTTTCTGTGATCGTCAAGGTTTATAAATATCAGAGCTGGTTAAATTGTGGAATATATTACAAAAACCGTTACAAAAATATATTTAAAACCCCACATTTAAAAAAAAAATTGTTTTAATTATTCTCAGTTGTTTTCCAAATCTGCCAACCCGTATCTGTCCCAATATGAGTTCTGGAAGGAGATTATGGAACTCGATATCGATCGGAAGTTGTAGGAAAATTGTGTTGAAATTTCGATCGATATCGAATGCAGTTCACAACGATAAAGTCGAAGGATTAGAATGGAAAAAAAGTTTCATTCGAATCAGAGCCTTCAACATGCTTTTCATTCCACTCTTGTACTTTTGGAAAATGGAAGAGTTTTGAGATTTCAATAGTTGCAGGCATTTGAACATTGTGACAGCACTTATCCCCTCTACTCTTTACACTTTAGCCTCGTCTGACCGCGCCTTGAATATTTATAGTACGTGATGTGCATATGCTGGTTATACATTTCAACAATGAACCACAACAACAACAGCAACAAAATAATAAAAATCATGACTATAACGTGGTAAGACAGTCCGACTAAATGACTGTTGGTTGGCCCGTCTCTTTTGAATTGTCAGTTCTTTTCTGATAATAATTACAGTCGGAGGGTCGCTGCTGCTGCTGCTGCTGCTGCTGAGGATGATGATGATGATGATGCCATAACTTGTGGAACAGAAGATGCCCAGAATATAAAAGAGCAGCCACCAAAGAAAAGCCAAGATCTCATAAACCTCGATGATAAGTTTTGTTTTAACGCTTTTGCAATAAAAGCAACAAAAAATACCTGTACAGTGGTAGAGGTTTGCTGGCGTGTTCATAAAAATGAAGTGCACTTCAGTGTGTTTTGAAACACAATTTTTACACAAAAATTTTTTTCAAGACTCTTCAAGTGCAGACTGTTTTTTTTTATAAAAGCGACAGTTTGCATTTGTTTTTATGCACGATCAGCTCTCAGGATATGAGTCCCACATAAACATGGATGGAGGGGAAAAAGTGCTTTACAAAAAAGTACCTCTTAGAAAAGTAAATAGTTTATGCAAAAAGTACCCAAATAAAAGAGATAATTAACAAAAAGGTACTTAAAAAAATATTAAAAAGGTTCCTAATAACAGAAGAACAAAAATTACAGATATTATATATGTACAAAAAAAGTACTTTATAAATAAGTACTTTGTACGAAAGTACCTTACGAAAAGAGTATTCCATGAAAAAGTAATGTGCAAGAAAGTACTTTGTAAAATAAGTACTTTAGAAAAAGGTACTTTATAAAAAAATGCTTTATAAAAAAGTGCTCTGTAAAAAAGTACTTTATAGAAAAGCTATCTCATGAAAAAGTACTAAATGAAAAATTGATTAGTAAAGTACTTTATAAAAAAAAACTACTGGATAAAAAAGAGCTGAAAAAAGTACTAAATAAAAAACTAATGTAGAAAAAAGTACTTTACAAAGAAACTAGATGATAAAAAATACTTTAATAGACAAGTACTTTTTAAAAAACTTCTTTATAAAAAAGTACTCTTCAAAAAAAGTATTCTATGAAAAACAAATCTATAAAAAAGTACTTTATAAAAAAACTACTAAATAAGAAATGTACTTTATAAGTACTTTTTAAATAAGTACTTAATAAAAAAATACTTTAAAGAAAAGTAAATTACAAAAAATTATTTTAAAAAGTGCTCAATGAAAAACTAATGTACAAAAAAAGTACTTTATAAGCAAACTAGTTGATAAAAAGTACTTTATAAAGCATGTACTTTATAAAAAAGTACTCTGTGAAAAATTACTTTATAAAAAAGTACGCTTTAAAAAAAAGATGCTTGATAGAAAAGTACTTTATAAAAAAACTTCTTCATAAAAAAGTACTTTGTAAAAAAGTACTATATAAAAAGAGTACTCTATGAAAAACTGATGTATAATAAAGTACTTTATAAAAAACTAGTTGATAAAAAAAGAACTTTATAGAATATGTACTTTAAGAAAAAGTTCATTATAAAAAGTACTTTTTAAAATAGTACATTATAAGAAAGTATTTTCAAAAAGTACTCAATAAAAAGGGTTTGTACAATAAAATACTTTATAAAAAAAACTAGTTGACAAAAACTAATGTACAAAAAAGTACTTTATAAGCAAATTATTTGATAAAAAGAGTACTTTATAAAAGACAAAAACTAATGTACAAAAAAGTACTTTATAAGCAAATTATTTGATAAAAAAAGTACTTTATAAAAGAAGTGCTTTATAAAAAAGTTCATTACAAAAAAAGCTGCTTGATAGACACGTACTTTACAGACAAACTCCTTCGAAAAAAAGTACTTTGTAAGCAAGTACTATATAAAAAGAGTACTCTATGAAAAGGTGATGTATAATAAAGTACTTTATTAAAAAACTACTTGATAAAAAGGTACTTATAAGTACATTTTAATGTAAAAAAGAAGTACTTTATAAGCAAACTAGTTGATAAAAAAAGTACTTTATAAAACAGGTACCTTATAAAAAATACTCTGTGAAAAATTAATTTATAAAAAAGTACTCCTTAAAAAAGCTGCTTAGTAAAAAAGTACTTTATGGAAAAACTTCTTCATAGAAAAGTTGTTTTTAAAAAAGTACTATGCAAAAAGAGTACTCGATGTATAATAAAGTACTTCATTAAATAACTACTTGATAAAAAGTACTTTTGAAATAAGTACTTTATAAGAAAATACGTTTTAAAAAAGTACGATATAAAAATTATTTAAGAAAAGTACTCAATTAAAAACGAATGTATAAGAAAGTACTTTTAAGAAAAACTAGTTGATAAAAAAGTACTTAATGAAGCAATTACTTTATATACAAGTTCATTATAAGAAGTACTTATTAAAAAAAGTACTCTGTGAACAACTGATGTACAAAAAAAGTACTCTTAAAAAAACTACTTAATAGAAAAGTACTTTATGGAAAAACTTCTTCATAAAAAAAGTACTTTGTAAAAAAGTACTGTATAAAGAGAGTACTCGATGTATAATAAAGTACTTCATTAAAAAACTCCTCCGATTTGGGTTTAACTCAGCACTGACCCATGAATGTGCGAGTTAATTGTTGGCCCATTTCAATGGCGAAAAGACGTGACCAGAAGCTGAAAATTACCGAAAGCGATTAACAGAAACTGCAGAGCGCAGTATATCGCCCTCTCTCTCTCTCTCTCTCTCTTCTATATTGTAGCGAAAATACCCCGACAAATTGGGATGGAACTCTATCATTTCTTCATTCCTTATCTGTCCTATTCTTTCAACTCCGATTTGAGTCTTCCCGAAGTATCAGACACGGAAATAATTATTTTGGTAGCCAACAGCTGTTTACTAAAGAAAAACAGCTGAGAGAAAGAGATGTTTGAGTTGGAATGACTGAAAATCCGAAATAAAATTTTACAGATTTTTTTTAATTTTCTTTCGTTATATTTTCCATTCGGAGCCACTGTGCCATGAAGTTTTATTGCTTGTTGGCCTGCTAAATGAAGTCAATTGATTTTATTACGTTCTCCCTCTCTCTCCCTCTCTCTCTCTCTCTCAACGCTTCTGCACAACTGTTTAAGCACAATTTAAATGCAAAAGAAACTTTAAAAAGTAACGACTTTTAATGCACCAGCCCCGGCAGTTTGCGATCCTGCAAAAATTCTCTTGGGGCCCCTATTCCAAATAAAATATATTCTCGTGTGTTTCTACACAAAATAGTGTTGCTTTTTTCCATGTCATGTTTTTTTTAAATTCAATCAAAAGTATTCATGTGGAGAGGATGATTTAAAAATGAAAATAATTATATATTTTTTTTGTTTTTGTTTTTGTTTGTTTCTAACAAACTGGCCTCAAAAGCAAAATCTTAGAAAGTATTTCAATTTATTTTGTTGTTTATATATAATTTTTAAATTTTTTTTCTCAACTGATTCAAATCAATCTGTTGTTTTTTTTTATTTCATTAAAATAAAACTCAAAACCACACGTTGTATTGGAATTTCCCATTATTTGAAATTCATATACCAGCACAACCATCATCACCAATACAACGATGCCACGATGCGAATCCAATACAGGCAACACAGAGTTTTGTAAGAGTCTCGTTGAATTATATAAAAATTACGTGCAATTAAATAATAAAACAAAAACAACAACAACGAAAACTATAAAAAATGCAAATAATTGTGGACTGTCGAACAGCACCCTTCTCGGGGAGCATTTAAATTGTAACAAATTTTGTTGTGGAGGGCTGATGAATTAAGCTTTAAGCACAATAACGACAGTGGGCTACACGAACACCGACTACAAAAGCCGTTGGCTACAATCGTCGCCTCGTAGTCAGCTACTTAATTATTTTTAAAACGACACCACCAAATCAACAACCATGAGTTATTGTTTGTAGTAGAATTCTCTTCATACGCCAGTGTAGCCGCTTTCATGTATTTCATACTCGTAAATAGTGTTATTTAAATTGAATATATTTCAAGTCCACAATATATGACAAGAAATCATTTCATTAGCTTGGAAATATAGTTTCTTGTTTCTTTTTGTACAATAAAACAATATATTTTCAAGTCTACAATAATTGAATTTATTTATATTATGCTGGCAACACTGCATCTGCTCACCAAAATAGAAACAGCGTGGACAACAACCCGTAGCCGTGTGGTCTGTAGTAGTAAAAATAATCATTCTCATATACGCCCTTGTATTTTATTTTTGATAAGTTGTAGCCTGTAGCCTGCTGTCGTTATTGTGTTTAATGCTTTAGACAACAAAAATATTTTTTCATAAAATATTTATTTATGTGTGGGAGTGCATATTTTATAGAAATATAAAAAACTTTGTGTTGCCAATTGTTACTTTTGGGAATCGTTTAATTTCTTAAGTTATCGATCTGCTACAACTGGAGTGTAGCTCCAATCAGATCAATAAGTCGATTGTGATCATTTTAGTGAGGATCATTTGTTTGCTTCGATCACTATTCATTCCGTTTATTGCCTCTTTGATAGCGGCGATTTTAATCTTCAGAATATTTCAGCCATTCCGTGATTAGTTGCTTCGGTTACGTGACGTCAGAGTATCAACGCTATTAAAGTATGCAGGATCGAAGAGAAGTCCTCGGATCAGGAGCCAAATGACTGAATTAGATGTCGATCGAAATTTTTCAATACAATTGAATTGAAAATTGCGATCGATATGGGGCATTCGTGCCTTAATTATCCCCCTGGTGTTTGGTACTGCGCTCAACAAATCAAGTTCAGAATTTTTTTATTTACATTCTGGCGCTCCTCCAGGCAGTCATTTGGGTCATTCGTTCATCAACGATTTTCCCACTGTTGTTTTCCATTCAAAAGTGTTGATGGTGTTAAAATTTTACTAATTTACTGAGCGCCGACTTTCGGAATTTTTCTTAATAGTGCAGATTTATTTTATTAATTATTTAATTTGTTCTTCAACCCAAGATTACGATATCTCATATCCCGAGTTAGATCCGCAGTCAGTCATGAAATAAGCTGACGAAATTTTCTCATCTGCAAGATTTTGTTAATTGTTGCAGGCTTAACTCAGTGATGCGGGCATAGCACCAGCGGCTGATTATTATCGGTAGCGATTAACGCCGTCATATAATACAAGAGCAGAATAAAGGAGACGGCCGTTCTTATACCAAAATTTTGAACTACAGTTCGCAACAATTATCTCGTCAAATGCCATCTTCAAGAGCGTTAGTTGTTTGCGGTTTGAAACCCGTTCGTTTGAATTTCTCCAGAAAACGGCGTTACAATTACAAGAACCAGGCGGCCAATAGAAAATGCTTCTCATCCCTTAAAATGTTTTTGTTCGAAAATATTAATTCTTTTCGCTCAGTTTTCCAAACAGCCATTTCACATGATAGTAAATTTTCACAATCCAAATTTTTCGTTCAAGAGTGAAGCGTTTCCCAGATTTCATTCTTCGCATGCCATCATTTGATAGCCACTTTATTCCCTAACGTCAAATTCGGCCACCCTGTAGTTCTTAAGCTGAACGATTCGTATGTGAAATAAATTTCTTGTGGAAATCTTTCCGGCCAAGTTCAAATCGAATATTAAGAGGAATACTCCCTCGATCTTCCCTCCCATAACCAATTTTCCTCCCACTGTCATAAAGCGTAGACATCTTTTCTGACTACTGGTCCAAGACATAGAGAAAACAACCCAGCAGCATTTAAAATAGTAGAATTTTTCCCTTTAGTCTAATTAACAAGGGGTGTATGTTACAGTAGTATATAAAACTTTGAGTTGGCAACATCTTTTTGAGAGGCGGCCATTTTGTCAACTGTCAGCTGTTTGGCTGGTTTTGGTTTTTCAATATGGATAGACCGACGCTTGAACAGCGATTCCGAATTGTGCAAATTTATTTTGAAAATCATGGTTCCATTCGAAATAGCAACGCCCGAATTTTGTTTTCCGATCAGGCTGGGTTTTGTTTGATTGAGTAAGTCCATAAGCGAAACTGCCGTATTTGGAAGGATGATAATCCTGAAGTTTTGGTTGAAACGCCATGACAATCAGAAAAACCGACTGTTTGCTGCCCTTGAAGAGCTGTTGGAATCATTGGCCCGCGTTTCCTTTTAAAACGGTGCTGGTCCGAACGTTACGGTCTCATGGTGATCTCTCTAGAGCCATGATCACGGACTTTTTCGTTCATCAATTGATCAAAAATGATGTGCAGGAGCTGTGGCTTCAACTAGACGCCGCAACATGTCACACAACTTCCGACTCAATTTATAACCGCATAGTTTAAAGTGGGGTCCAACTTCATCAAACGCTGTCTTGTCAAAAACCTCTGGTCCAACCCATTTAATTTGCATGAGTTTGACCAGAGGTTTGTGGCAAAGCTGAGCATTTGATGAAGTTGGACCCAACTCTATTGTGCTCCAAGACCGCTGTGGTTTCAATAAGACGGCGCAACATGTCACACAACTCCTGCCACAATTGATTTGATTGAGGGAAACGCTTGGCAACCGCTTAGTTTCACGCTTCCGACCTGTGGGCTGGCCTAAAACATGGCGCGATTTATCCCTGCCAGACTGTTTTCTTTAAGAATATCTAAAGTCGCTGGTCTATGCCGATAACCCCGATGCGATTAACCAATTGGAAGAAAACATACGCCGCCTTGCTGCAGGTATAGGGACACTTATTTTGAAAAATACCATCGAAAATTGGAGCTGCCGATTGGACTACTTCCGCGCCAGCCGTGGCGGTCATATGCCCGAAGTCATATTTCAATATTCATGAAAGAAGTTCGTCTTCTTTCGAAAAAAAGTGCATTTCAGGTGAATTAAAAAAATTAATTTTGGGTTCATTCCATTTCAAAGTTCTCCACCTCTGTAAAAAGCACCCTCTATTTGCAATCAGCTGTTGTGAATGTATAATTAAATTTCACAATTCCATCGTTCGCATACTCTTCCTTGCGAAAGTTTTCGCTGCTCCGTGTGTATTCAGCTAATAAATTGCACTGCAGAAATGGTCGAACAGACCTATTGTAACGCTCATTGATCAACATAATAGATTAAAAGTGGGCTTACAACGTGTATCAAATGATCCTTCAACTAAATCGATTTACATTGAAATCGATTCAATTGTTCGGAAACTGCAGGCAGGCAGATACGGTGGGATATGGACTCGCAGACACGTTGGAGAGCTGCGATGCCGCAGAGAGGCATGAATCAAACAGCTTTTCTTCTTCGTTGGCGTTTCAAATTAATACACAATCGCTCCAGTTATTTCTCTTGCATTCCGAATAAATTAACTGAGAAAAATCTCAAATAGATCAAATTTTAGTTTAAAAAAATTTATCATTTCACAAAAATTTACTCCGCAAACGTTTTTTAAATTAAAAAACAAAAAATAACTGAAAAACTTAATCAGCCGGCATTAGTTTTCCATTTGAAAGACTTAAGTAACAAACTTTCATTAATTTAATTCGTTTCAACGAAAGACTTAGAAAACAAACTTTTAGGCAAATGATCGATTTAATGGCTGCCATTAATAATACCCAACAAAAGACTTAAGCAACATACTTGAACTCTTTACAAACACTGGCTTTACATAAGACTTAAGCAACAAACTTTTTTAAATCGGATTCCTAAGCACAGAAGACTTAAGAAAAGAACTCTGTATTGATGATATGCTTGTTTAAAGACTTAGGCAACAAACTTTGAAGGGGAAATAATTGCAGTAAAAGATTTAAGAAACAAACTTTTTTAGGTCGGATTCCTATGAACAGAAGACTTAAGAAAAGAACTTTGTATTGATGATATGCTTATCTAAAGACTTAGGCAACAAACTTTTAAGGGCAAATAATTGCAGTAAAAGATTTAAGAAACAAACTTTATTTAGTGAAATTGCAGTGGGAACTAAAAAAATCTGTTTAAAATAATTTTATTCCTTCTGATTATTTTTCCCCAAATTATTTTAAAAACTAAATATGCTTATGGAGCAGTTTTGACTATTTCCTAAGCGTATTTCCTGGCGCTAATGCATAACATCTGCGCACCTTTACCCAACATTTCTTACAATAATTAAAGATACCGTGAAAAATTTCCAATTAAATGAATACGAGGTCTGAATAAATATCAAACACATGACAAGAACTCAATAAAAACTTTTTCCTGCTCATTTTCTTACTCTATTATATTAATTTTCCATTTTATTTTCTTACTTATTTATTCTAGAGATACGAAGTTTAAATAAATATCAAAGAATTGACAAGAACTTAATAATCACTTTTTCCTGTTCATTTTCTTATTCTATTACTTTGATTTTCCTTTTTAATTTCTTACTTAATTCTTCTAGGGAAAAAAACTCGTCTTCTGCAATTACCAAAATTTTGCAATAAGACTTCAGTTTTTTTAACGCTTTTAAATTTCGTCCTACATTTTCAGAAACGATATAAATATGCAAATAAATCAAAACGGCTTATATAGAAACCGCTCAGTTGTCAAATGTTGTATAGAAATTTGTCATACCAAAAGGTTATAGACATTATATTTACAAATCAGGTCTTATAAGAATATGACGGTCTTTACGTTCCTGCATTTGTGCAGCCTAAAATAATTAGAAAATGTTAGCCTACCCTTCTGAATAAAGAGTACATACTAGATTTAAGAGAACATCACTTCACTATCACACTCACTCGTATAAAAAGATACTCTCTTAAGAAAAATGTGAAAAAATTGCAGTATTTTTAAAAGTACTTTCCTAACGTAATCTTTGTAGTAACGTACTTAAAAAAATACTTCTTAAAAAAGTACTCTTTGGATAAACTACTTTTTCAAAAATTAGTAGTAAAAGTAACTTTTAGAAAAACCTACTTTTTCAAAAAAATTGTTTTTGAAAAGAGTTATTTTTGGAAAAGTATTTATAGGCAAAAGTACTTTTTAGAGAAAATATTGTACTTATTAAAAAGGTACCTATTGGTCAAAGTATTTTTTTTTTTTTTTTTTTTGGGAAACTACTTTTTCAAAAAAATTGTTTTTGAAAAAAGTTCTTTTTGGAAAAAGTACTCTTATTGGCAAAAGTGATTTTTCTAAAAACTCCTTTTTGGAACATGCGCTTGTTAGAAAGAAAAAAATACAAAAAAGTACTTCTTGGAAAAAAATTGTTTTTGGAAAAAGTCAATTTTGTAAACAGAACTGTTGTATAAGGCTTTCAGAAAAAAGTTCTAGTCTTCTTGTAAAAAGTACTTTTTGGCAAAGTTAATGTATAAAAAAGTACTGTTTGGCAAAAGTACTTCTTGAAGAAGTTAAATTTTGGAAAAGTGTTTTTTTAATGTACGTTTTGTAAGAAAATACTTTTTGGAAAAGAACTTTTCAGAAAAAGGTACTTTTCAAAAGAGTACGCTTTGAAAAACTAGTTTTTGGAACAAATAATCATACTTTTTGGCAAAAGTATCTTTTGAAAAAAGTACTTCTTGGAAAAAGTAGTTTCTTAAAACGATTCATTTTGGAAACATCTTTCAGAAAAGCTCTGAAAGGTGCTCTTTGACAATAGTAATATATGAAAGAAAATATATTTTTGAAAAAAATGGTTTTTTGAAAAACTAGTTTTTAAAAAGTCTAGTTTGGAAAAAGTACGTTTTTGGAAAAACTCACGTTGGAAAAAGTACTCTTTAAAATATATTAGTTTTCGAATAAAAGTACTAGTTGGAAAAAGTACGTTTTTGGAAAAACTCATGTTGGAAAAAGTACTTTTTACAAAAGTACTCTTTAAAATATATTATTTTTCGAATAAAAGTACTTGTTGGAAAAAGTACGGTTTTGGAAAAACTCATGTTGGAAAAAGTACGTTTTACAAAAGTACTGTTTAAAATATATTAGTTTTTTAATAAAAGTACTTGTTGGAAAAAGTACGGTTTTGGAAAAAGTACTTTTTACAAAAGTACTCTTTAAAATATATTAGTTTTTGAATAAAAGTACTAGTTGGAAAAAGTACGTTTTTGGAAAAACTCACGTTGGAAAAAGTACTTTTTACAAAAGTACTGTTTAAAATATATTAGTTTTTTAATAAAAGTACTTGTTGGAAAAAGTACGTTTTGAAAGAAGTTCTTTTTGATACACAACAACAACACTAACGACTACCAAAAGGCGAAATTGCAGGGGGAGGCTGGACAGTGCGTCCATAACAACGAAGCGGCGATTGAAGAGAAATTTTTGAATAAATAATTTTTTTTTCTTGAACTATTAAAATTCTTCTCAATGTTTTTGAACAGACTTCGTTTATAAGGACCACCCGTTGAGTGACGGCTTCTATGGGAAATTGCAAAGCCACAGATGTTATATTCCATTAATCTGCTCCGCCGCCCACTAGAATTCAGTAGCTAAAGAAAAATAATCTTAAAGATAAAAATCTTAAATTTCTTATGTCATTCAAATTTCAACTCAATTTTGGGACACCGCTTACACGCAAAGAAATAATTGTTTTATTGAATCAGATGAATATCAAATAATACAATTAAATTCTAGACGATGGAAATTAGAATTTTCAAAATTATTTGATTATCAATTTAAGTCCATAACAGGCCTTTAAGCACACACACACACACACACACACATCGTGAGTGAGTGAACAAATTATGATTACATCTGTATTTCTTGGAAGGTTCTTGTTGTCTTTGTTGTTGTTTTTGCTGTTTCGTTCAGTGTTATTTATTTTATTTTATTTATTTTTTTTGTTGCTTTTCTGTAGATGATTCACCTTCTCTCTATTTGATTATAAATATTTATTTATATACTTTCGTATTGTACTTTTTTTCCATTGAGTTAATAATTGCTGTTGCTTGTTTTTCTTGCTTTTTTTGTTTTTTTTTTTTTGTTTTTGCTTGCAAACACAATATTTTCTGAAGGCTCAGTTAACATCTTTGACTGTGTGCAGGCAGAGAGAATGTGTGTGAATGTGAATTGTTTGCTTGTGACACAATTGCTTTTGTATAATTCCATACTTGTCAGTTGGTCTGTCTGTCTGTCAGAGTGTCTTTTTGTTGTTGTTGTTGTTGTTGTTGCTTTTTTCTTTGTAATATTTCTTATGCTGTTTGCATTAATGTGACGTTGTGTTTTTACCATAAAAAGCTTTAAGTAAAACATGTTTGCAAGAATATCTGGAATATAAATTTATGCCCGTTAATAAATAAAAATATGCGCAGGCGGTTCTTTCTTTTTTATTTTTTATCATATTTTTTTTTTTTTTTGTTCTTAACAAAATACATGTCTTTTATTTTATTATATATTTCTGTTTGGCTGTTACCAATAAACGAAAAACAATTTTTATGGTTATTTTGTGATTTTAGGCAGCCACATTTTATTATTCTCTGCCATATTCTTGGCGAGTAGTTAAACTGAATATTTATAACACACACATTTTCTGCATAAATATTATATTTTGGGCTACCTTTGCTGCCATGGGAAAGACAATATTTGCCAAAAACTGCATTTGGGTAGTAGAAAAAAAAAAAATAATAAGAAAAAAAAGAAAAACTTTCAACTGCCACCGCTTGATAACGTCTTGTGGCACAAAATTTACATGCCACTCTCGGTGCCAAATTTCAGAAAGTTTCAATTTATTTGGAGCGAATATTTAAAAGGCTTTTCTTTTTCTTTTTTTCCCCCTCATGGTTGTTGTATGTGGAGCAACTTTATTTTATTGTTAAAGAAAACAACGACAGCAAAAGTGCATAAAATTTTTAGGCAATAAATTTCTGGCAATTAAATTAGGCCTGATCTTTTTTCGAGTTAACAAAAAGCCTGTCTTTAGGCCAATAAACAAAGAAAGACACTTTATTTTTACAAAGAGATCCATTGAAATGATAAGGGGAGTTGCTTTCTCCTCAGCTCTGGACACACACGCACACACACAAATGCCAGGAGAGAACGCGAGCAAAAGTACTTTGAATTCTTTGACGAGCGTGTGTTAATAAATCTTAAAGCTCTGGTACTGAAGAAAGCGCCAATTATGGTGGCGTACAGCCAGACTCGGATGAAAAAAAAAGCAATTCACGACTACAAACTTGTTCATGGTCCTTCGAGCCTGAATAAAATTTCTCATGCTGCAGCAATTATTACAATCTAAACGTTAATGGTTCTAGATTTCCACGGTCTGATATTTTATACTTCAGTTTACGAGTAGTTAATTATCAGGGCTGGGAATTTCCTGCAATTAAAAGCTGATATCAGGCACTTGCAGGAACTCTAATCTGAGCATTCGTTAATAACAGCGATTATGTACTCGGCCGTTTTTATTCGTCTACGAGTAATAAAAATCTTTCGACTACAACAACTTTCTTCAGCTAAATTCCGTAAATTTGAAAATAATTCACAATTTGTAAAAAATCAGAATTTTCAATAAGATTCGAATGTGGAATCACAGTCGCCACTGTGGTACAATTGAACAAAAAATTTTTGTTTTTTACGTTTGGTTCGCTGGTACATGTTTTTCTTTTATGAAAAGTTAACGATTATAATATAAATAAATTTTGAAAGTTTTATCATGCCTGTAAAAATGTATTTACGAAAATTATTACTCTTCACATAAAGTAAAAGATTTGATTCGTTTACAACACTTGATAGTAATCGATTATTACCTACCCACAGTAGTAAATCAAAAAGCTATATTGGCAACACTGATCGATTGTTACTTTTGTTTACAAGTCAGAAATTGACAATTTGACTTCAGTGTAAAAAGTATTGTATTATGCTGGTATGCAAATAAATTTGAAAAAATTGGTTCTCCTTTTTTATTTTGGTTCTTTTTTATGGATTTTGGTCCCGAAGAAAAATTTAGAGTGGCAACCGTGTGTGGAATTGATTTATGGACTCACTAAAAAAGACTTTTTGTAAACTCATATTATAAGGGGGCAAAATGGGTGAAATCGGTAACTTTAAATACCGAAAACTGCGATAGATAGACTCGAGATTTCAAAGGCATAAAAATAACGCCCAAAAATAATTTGACACGTGTTTGATACTTTTTTGATATACGTACTGGTAGGGAGTGAAAATTTCATTTGGTACTTTTTAGTTATATACATCAAGAGCAAGCTTTTAGTGTTTATTATTTTTCTAAAAAAATCTCGAATATCTTTTGGTACTTCTTTTTTTAATTTACAAATTAATTCGTGAAGTCCCTGGTACTTTTTTCATATGTGTACTTTTAGGGGGTGCAAATTTAATAGGGTACCTTTTTGCACTCCATACATCTGCTAAAATATAACACATAACACAAAGCTTTATAATATTTTTTTGGTCTTCTCAAAAAAATCTAATAAATTTTGGTACTTTTTTAAAATTCCTAGCCTTAAGGGGTAAAATAGTACTCCTGTTAGGTACCTTTTTTTGTAATTAATAAAGTACATGTATGTATACATCTAAAAACAATTTTTATTCTTAACGGCTCAGTAGCACTAAGATGAAAATATTTGGAAGTTAGATTTCTAACGGGATGTAAGGGGGCAGAAAGGGTAAAATCGGTAACTTTATATATCTGAAACTGCAATAGATAGACTCGAAATTTTGAAAGCGTATAGATAGTGCACAAAAATAATTTGACACGTGTTTGGTACTTTTTTGATATAAGTACTTTTACGGGGTAAACAGTTAATGCGGTACCTTTTTGCACTCCATACATGTCTACTTAAATTTAATGCATAACAAAAAGCTTTTCAATTTTGTTTTGTTCTTCTGAAAAAAAAACTCGAATATATTTTGGTACTTTTTTAACTTTCATAGTTTTAAGGGCTAAAATCGTACTCCTTTGTGGTACTATTTTCGCTAATAATAAAGTACCGGTATACATACATCCAAAAATAATTTTTACTCTCCACCGCTCAGTAGCATTTAGACGAAAATATTTTGGAAATTAGACTGCCAAGGGGGCAAAAGGGGTGAAATCGGTAATTTTATATATCGGAAACTGCAAGAGATAGACTCGAGATTTCAAAAGCATACAAATAGTGCCTAAAAATAATATGACACTTATTTGGTACTTTTTTAATATATGTACTTTTAGGGACTTAAAAGGGGTAAGAATTAAATTTGGTACTTTTTTTCGCTCAGTACATCTTCTCAAATAAAGTACATAGCAAAAAGTTTCTAAGGGTGTTTTGTGCTTCTAAAAAAATTTATCGAATATCTTTTGGTACTTTTTAAAGATTTTCAGCTTGGTACTTTTTTCAAATATGCACTTTTAAGGTGTAAAAATTTCATCATAAGGGGTAAAAGAGGTACCTCTCCTTGTAACTAGTTTTAATCTTGTGATGCTTTAGTGCAAATTAAAAAGTGCGCAGTTTTAGGGGGTAAACGGGTACCCCTTTTCGGTACTCGTTTTGTTAAACTATTTTTACTTAATTGAAAAAGGAACTCTCTTTAGATATAATTTTTCAAAATAGTATTCTTAGGAAAAGCTACTTATTTCAATAAAAAAAAGTACCTTTTTTGAACAATTGTGCTGTAATTTGCAAGGGTCACAAAAGCACCTATTTTCCGTGGTGGATACGGATTTCTTAGCAACACACGCTAACGAACATAAAATATTACGTGTTTTTTATAGAGTGATACAAGTTTAAATCATAATAAAACATATTAATATATTTTTGATATCAATGAAACGGTCTTTGTTGGATAGAAAATTTTAGGACATTAATGTTGAAATATGATTTCGGCCATGTGGCCGCCACGACGGGCGCGTACAAGGCGCAATCTGGAACACCAATTTTCACAAACAGTAACATTCTGACCATCATCGTTTTTGAAGACACATGGGCCAATGACTCCGCCAGCCCATAAAGCGCACCAAACACTCCATTTCCCTCCAAATGCGACAATTCTGTTTATTGACGTACCCATTCAACCAGAAATGGGCTTCATCGGGAAATCAAATTTTGAATGGACGAAGTGCACGATAAGTTTGACGAACAGAACGATTATTTTGATTAAAAATTTCCACAATTTGCACGCGTTGCCCTGGTGTAAGTCGATCCATAATGAAATGTCAAAGCAAACTAAACAAAAAGCAACTATCAGCTGTTAAATGGGTGGTCAATTAAAGCAGTGAAGCCAACTCAAAGTTGTATCACTCTATAAAAAACACCCTATATCAAGCTTTTAATAAACGTTCTAATTCAATTGAAATTTATAATTATTTCAAAATTCGTGGATTTGAACTTGAGCTTAATTAATAATTCTTAATTTAATGATTGAGAGGAAATAAGATTTTAGGATTAAACATGAAAACACAAATTTGTTGTTGTAAATCGATAGCGAATTCCCTAAAAATTATATGAAATAGACGCACAAATAAAAATGTGTGTTACAAAAGTTTATGATTTATTATCTTCTTCTTGGCCCCGGCTGACGGTGATGAGTGAGTAATCGGTCAGCCAAAAGTACAGTTTTATTCTTCAGTTTCAAATTTCAACCGATTTCTTACAGTTTCCCATAAAAGAATTTTCTTGCATCGTCTACATGAATTGATTTAAAGGCAACGATGTTGTTTCCTTTAACAACTTTTCTCCTGCCTCATCTCGTTTGCTGGCATGTGCATGTTTCCCTTTAAAAATTGTTAAGAGGCAAAAAAGCAAAAACAAACAAAAAATTAAAAACAAAAACAAAAAACAATCACCCCCTTGTGGAAAGAGTTCATTGTAAGAGAAGCACACAAACCTGCCATTAAAAATGTTCATGGAGTTTTATTTTCCTATTTTTTTTTTATTTCAATCTGAAGACAAACAACATGCTGCTGCACGGCTTTTAATACACACACACACACACACACACACACATGCACACATGTAGCCGGTTGCATCAATGTTAAATTGCTGAAAATGAAATATAACAAGAACAACAGCAACAAAACAAAAGAAACGATTCTTTATTTAAACACGTTAACGTTTGGTGGTGATCTTAAGTTACCTGTTGCCAGTTACTAAAATCACCATCATCATCATCATCATCATGATCATCATCACGATCATCTTTATTGTCTTGGCAACGTAGCAGCCACCTTAAATTCTTGCATTTACTCCGCACAAACTGACAGACGCAGACAGACATCGTCCAAACACAAACGAGTTGCACACAAGATGGGCAGGTAGGCCTCATGTCCACATGCCGTTCCAAAATGCTCTCAAGGCATTTTTATAATATATTTTTTTTATAGATATTTGTATATGCATGTGTGTGTGTGCGTGTGTGTGTGTGTGTGTATGTTTCAAGTCCTTTAGTTGTCTAAAGCCAAGGGTCATTGGAAACGATTAACGACTATCGCAGTTAAAAGGCAACAGCATACAGTTTCTGAACACAGACAGCAACTAAAGCAGCATCATTAACAGCAGGTAAAGCATTGGAGTCTATACTCTTGGCTTAAAGTAACAATGCGGCAGACATTTAAAAGAATCAACTGTTTAATGGATGGCGAAACATTCCTTGCGGAATTAAACAAGTCGCTTTTCCAAAGACTTCGTACTTAGATTGATGCAGAGGAAATAGTCCCAAAAAAAATTGCTATTGAGAATCAGCACAATCCAAAATACTGCTCCAGAGCTGGAACACTGCAACAAATATTTGGTTTATAAAAATAACCAGCTAAAGTTATTTTTGTGTTTTTTTTATAATTAAACTTGTTTTACTTCAGGAAAAATTAAATTGGTACTGAAAATCAAACAAAATTAAAAATTTAATACCAGGGTTGGATAATTCAAATATTTCATTTATACATAAAAGCCATTATCTTAAATTTTTTTTATAACTCCAACACATTTGTTAACTTTAAAAGAAATTTATTGCGGCTGGAAACAAGAAAATTGAAAAAGACAACTCCAGAGCTGGAAAATAATTTTTTTAATATTAAATTAAGTAAATAAAAAACTTCTGTTTAACAAGCGCCTCTTCTGTTTCAGAAAGAAATTTAAATCGGTATTTTATTATTCAAATAAAATAAAAAATTCGACTCCAGGGCTGGACAACTGAAATTTTTCATTGGAACAAAAAAGTAACCACCTTAAAAAGTTTTTTGTTTAATACCACTTAAACATATTTGATACTTAAGCAAGAAATATTTCAGAACCAGAAAGAAGAAAATTCAAAAAGACGGAACCAGAGCTGGAATATAATTTTTTTTATAAATCAAATTAAGTAAATAAATAATTTCTGTTAAAAAAGCACATATTATACGAGTATATTATGTTGAAATTTAAAAAAAATCTAGAAATCGATTCCAGGGCTGGATAATTTACATATTTCAATGGTTTTATGTACCAAATCTAAATATTTAAAGAAATTTTTATCTTTTATAACCTAAAAATAATTGTTAGCTTTGAAAGAAATGTATTGCAATTAGAAAAAAATCAAAAACACAGAACCAGAGCTGGAAAATATAATTATTTTTGAAATATTAAAGTCAGTAAATAAACTATTTTTATTTGGCAACCATATAATATATTTTAGAATGAAATATAAATGGGTATAAAAATTCAAACAAAATCCAAAATTCGATGCCAGGGCTGGGCAATTTAAATATTTCATTGGCACATAAAAATAATCATGTTGAATTTTTTTTTCATATCTCAAACATTTAATACTTATGTATAAAAGAAATTTATTGGAACTAGAAATAACAAAATTCAAAAATAAGAAATTCAAAAAGACATCTCCAGAGCTGGAAAATATATTTTTTTTCAAATATTAAAGTAAGTAAATGAACTATTTCGGTTTAAAACCCGCATATTATATTTTAGAAGGAAATATAAATAGTTATTGAAATTTAAAAAAAATCTAGAACTCAATTCCAGAGCTGGACAATCTATATTTTTCATTGCCACATAAAAAAAATTATCTAAAAAACTTGTATCTTTTATAACCTAAAAATAATTGATAGCTTTGAAAGAAATATATTGCAATTAGAAAAAAAATCAATAAGACAAGACCAGAGCTGGAAAATATAATTATTTTTGAAATATTAAAGTCAGTAAATAAACTATTTTTATTTGGCAACCATATAATATATTTTAGAATGAAATATAAATCGGTATAAAAATTTAAACAAAATTCAAAATTCGATGCCAGGGCTGGGCAATTTAAATATTTCATTGGCACATAAAAATAATCATATGGAATTTTTTTTCATAACTCAAACACATTTAATACTTATAAAAGAAATTTATTCGAACTAGAAATAAGAAAATTCAAAAATAAGAAAATTCGAAAAGACATCTCCAGAGCTGGAAAATATATTTTTTCAAATATTAAAGTAAGTAAATGAACTATTTCGGTTTAAAAACCGCATATTATATTTTAGAAGGAAATATAAATAGTTATTGAAATTTAAAAAAAAACTAGAACTCGATTCCAGGACTGGACAATCTATATTTTTCATTGCCACATAAAAAAATTATCTAAAAAACTTGTATCTTTTATAACCTAAAATTAATTGTTAGCTTTGAAAGAAATGTATTACTATTAGAAAAAAAACATCAACAAGACAGGACCAGAGCTGGAAAATGTAATTATTTTTGAAAAATTAAAGTCCGTAAATAAACTATTTTTATTTAGTTATCATTTTTTTTATGTTTTAGAATGAAATATAAATGGGTATTATATATCAAACTGAATCCAAAAGGCGATTCCAGAGCTGGACAATTTGAATTTTTCACTGTCACATAAAAACAATCATCTTGTTCTCAAAACTTAAGCAAATTTGATACTTTTAATAGGAATTTATTGAAGTTACAAGCAAGAAAATTCAAAAAGACAGCACCAGAGCTGGAAAATTTATTCATTAAAGTAACTATAAATTGGACCAATTGTTCAATTGTGTATAAAAGAGTTATCCACTAAAACAATATTTCATCTTTTTTTATAATCTGAAGAGATAGACCCAGAGCTGGAAGTTTTTTTAATATTAAAGAAAATTTAATCATTAAAGTAACTATTTTTTGGATAATTGAATTGGACAATTAAATTTTTTTGTCACATAAATCCGCCTGGTGAGCAAATGCTTCGAGCTCTTGTCGATAGTTTTCACGCCAAATTTTACTTGAACAGTTTGTCTTGGCACAGCTTTTAATTATGTAGGAAACTGATAGGCCACGTGTTATTAATTCATATCGATTGTAACAGAAATGGTGCAAACGCAAATACAAGATATGGCTGATAGTATTTTGAAATTTATAACTGAAAAATAGTGCAAAAAAAACTTCATTTTAATATGTAAAAAAGTGATTTTATTTTTAAGTTGCTACTTGAGCTATGAACTCACTCCTTTGAAGGCATGCAAATATCTTGAAAATAATGTATCTTTTTCGTTACTTTGTTTATGATGCTACAACGAAAATACCTTTTTGTTTCATAAAACATCAAGAACAACATATTCTTTTCACGATCTTCGGTTTCGTTCCTCATAAGCCAAGAAGCAAAAGGTTTATGTACGAGTGGCAAGACACCGAGATCATCTGCCATTTATATGCCCAAAGCATATGAAACGTCTGTATATAGAAGAGATAACAACACTGTACAAATATATAACTACTGCACATGTATGTGTGTGTGTGTGTGTCTGTATGTGTTGCATATATGTGCACAACACGGGTTGTTCTCTGTCTATATAACGATTAAATATCTGTATGTTGCAACTAGGCTGCATGCACCGTATGTGTATGTGTGTGTGTGTGTGTGTTTGTGTGAAATATCTTTCAGTCAATAATGTAATTAAATAAAAATCTTTTACGGCCTTTTCAAACTATTTATTTCGTTTTAATGAATAACATCTTTTGTAATTTATTACAAACATTTTCTGTTTAATGAAACTCGAAATTATTTCTTATATGATCTTATTTTATTTCATTCTATTTTGCCCCTTTTAATGCTTTTAATTTATAAACACGTTGGATGGTTTAATGTTCAGGGGTTAAATGCCTTCAAAAAGTTATTAATTCTTTTGTTTGTCAAATAAAATGTTTTATTATTATTGAAATAATAGAAATTAAGATAATTTTATCTTGCCATTTTACATTGAAATCTAACGGTCCGCAGCACATTCGGAAGCCGCACCAGTGCTGCCAACCAAATACCTGCAGTTGGCAACTACTCTCCCCATATGGGAAGGGTGAGCAAATTTGAGGTTAGAAAGTAAATGGGGTCTAAAACACACAATTTTCTCAGACAAATTCAGTTTTATTAATATCAAAATAAAATAGAAATATGGGAATTTAAAATAAAAGGCAACAGCGGGCAAATGTCGATCTCCAGCATGTCGGCAAACGTCCGTTGATTGCATAAGACTTCGTAGCATATTTTCCAACAAGTCTTCGTTTATCTCGTCAATGCTGCGCCCTATTTAATCTGTCAGGATTTCAATTACTTCTGATCTCTTCACGTAAACCCGGTATTTGAAATGGCCTCAGCGAAAATAATGCAGTGGCGTTAAATCACAAGAGCTAAGCGGCCAAATGACATCGCCAAATCGGGAGATTAAGTGACCGGGAAATTTCTCATGCAAAACCTAATTGTTTGGCTGTTTATGTGTCTTGTGCGTCGTCTTACTGGAACCGAAGATCACTGATCTCAACATTAGCTAAATGTGGCGACGAAAGATCGGTTATCATATTTTGATAGTGCAGAGAGACACTTCACGGTGGCAGCGTTTTGTTGGTCATTTTTGAAAAAAAAAAAAAAACCGACGATGTCTCCTGATACCGGGGACATCCTGACATCGGGGGGATTTTGCAAGCCCCATATGCGACAGTGTTGCTTGCTCAAATAACAGCCTTATTGAAAGTGGGGCCCCATCACTGAAAGTTATTTCGCTCAAAAACTCCTTGTTTTCGCTCAGTCAATTCGCAAACGTTCGACGCAAATAATGATCGGCCGGCTTTAATTCTTTAATGTCCCTAAATTGTATTGATCCGGTCGAGATAAATTATAGACAAAATTTCGAAAAGCTCAACAGCGTTTGCTTTATTGGTTTAGATGATCGCGCCACCGCTTCATCTCAAAAATATCACTTTTAGTCTATATTCGAAATTTCGAACAATTGTCAAATTTGAGCTGTGAATTGCACAAACTATTTCTTATTATGTAAAAAGAACTGCCGCACATTCTGCTAAAGATGATTTTTTACTGAAATTTGATTCGAAGTTTCATAATAAATTTTAATATAAAAATTAAAATTAAAAAAAAATTATTCCTATCAAAATATGTAAAAATAAGTTTATTTTACAACATTCCATGTTTAGTACCTTATATCGAATTGAGTTCAAGCAAAATATCAATTTCGCTCTATGTTCGAAATTTCGAACAAGCATCCGATAGAAGACAAGTTTTACTTTTGAGCCGCAAATTACTCCAACTTTTGCTATTTTAATAAAAAATAGTGTTTGCCATCGATGATTTTTGCATCGAACCCCAGTTCGAAGTTTCGAAATGAAGTATATAATAAATTTTAATATTGAAATAAAATTTAAAAACATATACCGAAAATCTGAAATATATGCATTTTTGACAATGTTCGAAAATTCGAAGCTTATATTCCTATATTCGAAATTTCGATATTAAAATTATGCTTCTTTGGAGTAGTAAATTGCACAAAATCTACTGCTTTTTAATAAAAAGATTTCTTTTAACTTCTTTCCAACGAAAATTTCTGTAATCGAACGTCAGTTCGAAGTTTCGAAATGATGTAGATAATAAATTTCAACATTGAAAATGTTAAAAAAATATACTCCTACTGAAAAGCTCAAAAATATGAATTTTTGATTATGTTCGAAAATTAGAACTTTATATTTCTATATTCGAAATTTCGAACAAGATTTCGATATCAAAATTATGCTTCATTTGAGTAGTAAATTGCACAAAATCGGTTGCTTTTTAATAAAAAGAATTTTTAACTTTTTGCCATCGACAATATCTTTAATCGAACTTCAGTTCGAAGTTTCGAAATGATGTAGATAATAAATTTTAATATTGAAATAAAACAAAAAAAATATTTACTGGTGTCGCGAAGCTCAAAAATATAAATTTTTTATAATCTTCGAAAATTCGAACTTTATTTCGGTGAAAGTGCAAGTAAATTATCAATTTTAGCTTTTATTTCGAAATTGCACAAACTTTCACTTTTTAAATAAAAATATTTTTTTATATTCTATTTTTGATAATTTCATTAATCGAATTTCAGTTCGAAATTTCGAAATGAGTTAAATAAAAATGTTTATATTGAAATAAAACTAATAAATCATATTTGTATCGGAAAGCTCAAAAATGTGAACTTTTGATAATGTTCGAAATTTCGAATTGAAATTTCGAAACGAGTTCAAGTAAAACCTGTATCATGAGAAGAGGATTTTCCAAAAATTTTGAGAAATACCAACTCGTAGCGAACAAAGCAAAATGCTTTTAATTTCGGCTAAAATAGTTTAAGGGACTTTAAGAGTACCCTATTATCTTCACTGGAGATTGA
This sequence comes from Linnaemya vulpina, assembly GCA_963675445.1. NCBI lineage: Eukaryota > Metazoa > Arthropoda > Insecta > Diptera > Tachinidae > Linnaemya > Linnaemya vulpina. Next base: position 72,471,491 of record OY776278.1, on the reverse strand, counting down.
GACTCGTCGAAAAAGATGTGGATGCTGTACTGGCTGCCCTGTCCGACTTGTTCGATAATTCCAGGTGGACTGTCAAGAGCTGAAAATATGTGTCGCGCATTCAAGTGGCCTTAATGGCCGCTCAGGGTACTATTAATCGCACTTAAGCGACCTTTTTAGTACCACCCCCACACGTGGTGGGAAAAGTACCACATCTTTGTTCGAATCAATCCGGCTCCTTTTGCCAAATAACTCGACCAATTCAATGAAATTGGAAAATTAATTTGATTTGAATATAATTCATGGATGCCTGAGTTGCTCCCTAATGACTTTCCTAATCAATTTCTATTACTAACGGAACTTATTTTTATGCAAAATTTCAAATACCGTGACAAACGCTGAATCAAACACATCCGGCATTTCACAAATCAATTCCAAAGATTCTGGCCTTTTTTTTAATTATAAAAATGTTGCTTTCAACAAGGAAGTTTGAATCATAGAAAATATTTTACTCCGTCGTACATGTAATCACATGCACATGCCTGCATGCACACATACTCACACACACACACACACGCACACACACGCGTGTATATCTCCGCAACAACACTAATTGATAGAGATTTTATTAGCGACATTTAATGAATCATGTTGACATCAGAAAGCAACGAAACCTACAGAAATACAGAAATCAGTGAGAGGAAAACAAAAGACTTAAGAAACAAACATTATAACGGCTGTTTTTTTATTTAAAAAAAAAATGGGGAAGAGCAATAAGAAACGAAGAGATACGCACAATTAATAGAGGAAATTTTATTTAAATTAGAGACGAGAGCGGGCGACGTGATTGGCCAGAATCATAATTGATTACGCATCAGCGTGGGCGTTAAAATCAAAATCAACGTGAGCGTGAGCGTGATCGCGATCGTGGGGGAAGAAAATATTTGCTAACTTTTTCAGATCTAGAAAACGTTACAGAAATTATATTGTATGAGTCCTGGCCATCGTAGAGGAGATCTTTTCTCAGTCACTTGACCAATAAAAATATGGAAAACTTTGGACCCTCAAGGACACTTCCGGCTAATTTTAATCAAAAAACTTCCGGCTAATTTTAATCAAAAAACTATCGTAAACCGATTCCCAGAGTTTTCAATTACTTTAAAAGAATCGAGAGCACTACTGGTTGGATATATAATTTTGGACTTTTATAAAAAAAAATATTTTTTTCGAACTTATTTCGTTCCCGATATCTCACGAACGGGTTAACCGATTTTCAACCGATTTGCAGTGGCCGACGTGGTTTTTAACCCTGAGGGCTGTTTAGTTTCTGGTAAAGATCGGTAAAGCCGTTTAAAATTTATTAAGAGAAACTTTAAAAAAATATTTTATTTGTAAGTCTTTAAAAATTTCTTGAAATTTACCGATTCGAATCGGTTAAAATTCACAGGATATATAAGTTTAGTAGAACCCTGGTAAAGATGGGTAAAGCCGCTCAAAATTTACTTTAAAAAAACCCTTTAAAAAATATTTTTTTCTAAATTGTTTAAAATTTCTTGAAATCTACCGATTCGAATCGGCTCAAATTCACAGAAAATATAAGTTTAGTAGAATCCTTTAGAACGCCAGGGCTGATTAGTTTGTGGTAAAGATCAAGATCGGTAAGGCCGTTTAAAAATTATTTAAAAAAATCAAACACTTTAAAAAATATTTTTTTTAAGTTTTCAAAAATTTCTTGAAATCAACCGATTCGAATCGGTTAAAATTCACAGGAAATATAAGTTTAGTAGTATCGTTTACAATGCCATCGGTTAAGCCGTTCCAAAGTTAGAAGCCGGTCACATATTTTCACACACACATACATCCATAAAGACATAGTGAAGTGTTCTCAGAATCAGTCAGGGAAGCATCGTAGGACCCCAAGACGTCGAGATGTGATGAGATCTCGATTTATTCCAACACGAGATAAAACCAAAAACTTTCCGATTGTTTGAAAATTTTAAATTTTCGTCGCGGGAAAAAACTCAGTGCATGATGAGGCATGAGAAAATCATGTTTGTGCTTGAACGTGCATGATTGTGAGTGAAGGCTTTCCCATCCTCCATTTAAATTTAAAGAAGCTTTTAAATAAAATGAGATTTTACATAAAATATATGCTGATTTAATAAAATTAATATAGAGAAAATATTTGAAAATTATATTTTAAAAATATTGTTTTAAGCATTAAACACAATAACGGCAGCAGGCTACAGGCTACAACTTGTCGAAAATAGAATACATGAGCGTAAATGAGAATGATTATTTTTACTACTACAGGCCACACGGCTACTGGTTGTTGTCCACGCTGTTTCTATTTTGGTGAGCAGATGCAGTGTTGCCAGCATAAAATAAATAAATTATTGTAAACTTGAAAATTCGCTGTTTTATTATACAAAAAGAAACAAGAAACTATATATCCAAGCTAATGAAATGATTTCTTGTCATATACTGTGGACTTGAAATATATTTAATTGGGATAACACTATTTAAGGATATTAAATATATGAAAGCGGCTACACTGGCGTATGAAGAGAATTCTACTACAAACAACAACTCATGGTTATTGATTTGGTGGTGTCGTTTTAAAAATAATTAAGTAGCCAACGTGTAGCCTGCTGTCGTTATTGTGTTTAATGCTTTAATTTTCAAAAGCTGTTTTTTAATAGAATCGGCAAAGTGACGCTGCCATACTTTTGTAAAAAATGCAGTAGTTATTTCAATATTGACAATTTTGGAAACACAAATAAAAAATTAAATATTTAATAAACAATAAACACCACGAACGTGTAATAAAATCTTTTAAAAGTTCTTAGTTTTAGTTCTTTTTTTTTTAAATAAAATAAAATAGATGGAACTCAACAGTTGGCAAAAATAAACAATAAAAATATTTCGTTCAGCATTAATAATTATTGAAAGAGCACAAGCCACAGAAATAGGACAAGGCCTTAACAATAAAATAACAGCAACAACAACAACAACAACAACAAATTAACACTTAAGCTAAAACTTAATATAGAATTCCAGAACGAAAATAACACATTCCACAGCGCGAACAGCGTGCGGACCAGCAAAAGTTGTTGATGTAAAACCGAAATAGAAATTGATAATTTTGAGAATGAAATAAATAAATTAAGAAACCAAAACACGAAGATGTCGATTTTTGTTGAAATAAAAATGATTTAAATAAATTTAAAGTTGAACTTTTTCTGTTACAACGAAACTGTACCCCCGTTTTTCGTTTTCAGAAAACTTAACGCAAAAGAGATGCTGTGGGGCCGAAAGCGCACAAAAAATCAAACTTAAAAGACTTTATTATATACAACAACAACAACAACGAGACGAAGAGGAATAAGGAGAAGAAGAAGAAGAGGAAGAAAAAAGATCAGCGTATAAAATGAACAAACTCACAAATTTAGCTCAGTTTTTAAAATGGTTTGTTTTGTTGCTGGCTGGCAGGCTGGCTGTTTGATTGTTGCTGTTGCTGGTTGCTGCTATAAAATGTTGTGTCTGCCAGAGCTGTAGCAACAGTGGTACGAGTGGAATATCCATCATGGCAAACTGCATGAAATCGATTTGACTGTATGCGTGTTGGATTCGATTTTGATTAATTTCAACGCACAGATTCAGTTTAAACAGGTGGCAACACAATAATATGATAAGTTTGGTCAGCGTTGCCGTAGTGGATTTTTAAGAAAAAGAGTGTTGCCGGTTTTTTCGAGGGAGGATTTTTAGGAAAAAGCTGTTGCCGTTGGTTGCTTTTCCCAAGAAGAGTTGATGAAATTCTGGAATTTTGGGGAATTAAAAATTTTCCGTTCTTCTTCCAACGACATCCGGGTAAATTCCGGGATGTTGGGGACTTAGACCATACTTTTTGGGAATTCCAAATTAAATAGTGCCTCAACTAAATGGCTATTGACACTGCTAAGTGGTGTGTCTTGATCGAAAACTATCAGCTTTTTTAAATATCTTTTACTCGCTTCAACTGTATGCGTAAGTCTTTGTAATCGACCTCTTTAGACTCGATTTTAACCACTTGGTAAGGACAGATTCTGCTTAAGCCTGAAGAAACGTTCACAATACAATAGTATCACAGTTTGGTGAATTTTTAAGAAAAATAGTATCGTCTTTGCTATTCCTAATTCTGGCATTTTGGGGATTTAGATTATGGTTTTTGGGAATTCAAAATCGAGTAGTGCCACAACAAAATAGCAGTAAAAAAATATATTTTATATATAAAATGAAGTTAAAAGTATACAACGCTTAATTATCTACTGAATTATTGCGCATAAAACAGCAATCTGGCATCATTGGCTTTCCCGAGTTCTGTCATGATCTTACAACAATGAGTCTGTCATTCACACAATATTTATTTAACTTTTTTAACTTCCCGCTACAAGAAAATTTTGAATTTATAGATTAAACCAACCCTATATCAACTGAAACGTATGTTTTGGGACACCCTATAGCACCCCGACAGTTACCTGTGGTTCGATTCAAAGCCAATATTTCGAATTTTTATTCTATTTAGGTAATAATTCAGCAGCACAAAAAACAGTTTATACTTAAACTCTAACTTACAGCAATTTTGGGACACCCTATAAAAACAATACCGTTCCTTGCAACTAAATTCGAATAGAAAATGTCTGATTTTATATATTTAACCAAGTTGTGATAAAAATAAAAAGCTATTTTCTACTTAATATCTCTCGTGTATTTTGGGACACCCTATATAAACGAGGCAGTTCTTGTAAATTTACTTAAATATTCAATTTTGATGCTTATTAGCTTGTTATTCACCCAAAAAAAAATATTTCAAAGCTAAACTCAAGCTTACAGCAATTTTGGGACACCCTGTAAAAATAACACCGTTCCTTGCAGCTTAATTCGAAGAGAAAATCTCTGATTTTATATGTTAAACCAAGTTGTATGACAAATGAAAAGTTATTTACTAATTTATATCTCGCATGTATTTTGGGACACCCTATTGAAACGAGGCAGTTCTTGTAATTTCATTTAAATATCGAATTTTTATGTTAATTAGCTTGTAATTCATCCAAACAAATTATTTTATAGCTAAACTCAAACTTACAGCAATTTTGGGACACCCTGTAAAAATAATTCCGTTCCTTGCAACTTAATTCGAAGAGAAAATGTCTGGTTTTATATGTTAAACCAAGTTGTATGACAAATTAAAAGTTATTTACTAATTTATGTCTTGCAGGTATTTTGGGACACCCTATAGAAACCGGGCAGATCTTGTAATTTTATTTAAATATCGAATTTTTATGTTTATTAATTTGTCATTCACCCAAAAAAAAATTATTTTATATCTAAATTCAAACTTACATTAATTTTGGGATACCCTATAAAATTTGTACCGTTCCTTGCAGCTAAACTCGATAAGGAAATTTTCGATTTTTTGTGCTGATCCAAGCTCTGTATCAAATAAAAAGTTATTTACTAATTTATATCTCTCATGTATTTTGGGACACCCTATAGAAACCAGGCAGTTCCTGCAGTTGTATTCAAATATCGCATTTTCATGTTGTTTAGGTTGTTAAAACAAAAAACATTTTATACCTAAACTCTAACTTACATCAATTTTGGGACACCCTATGAAAACTCAACTTGGATTTCCTGCGAATCAGAACCGATTCAAACTGGTAGATTTCAAGATAAAGAAGCACTTTTTAAAGTGTTTTTTTACTCGTTCGATTCCACAAACTGGTAACCGTGAACCGGGTCCAAATCGGGTAATCCGTACGATATCTCGTGGACAAAAAAAAATTCGGAAAAGGTAATTTTTTTTAACTTCGAAATTATTATGAGGCTAAAAATAAGTTACAGAGATTTCCTTTAGGTTTAATTGTTTTCCATTTGTTTTTTTGTAGCGTGCGTCACACAACTTTGGTTTCTCCATTTCCTTTAACCTGGGAAATTAGAATAGAGGAATATTTTTCCCCGACACCAAATGCTTGGGAGGGAAAAATCTCTCTGGGAATTTCCATAATTCATCACCGCTTCTCATGTGGGAATCGGTTGACTGAATAGCGATCGAAATTTTCATTTAAATGGTACTGAAAAATCGATGGATATCGACTATGGTGATTCGGTCCCAGGTTACGAAAGCTTTGAGGCTAAAAATAAGTTACAGGGATTTTCTTTAGGGTCAACTGTTTTCCATTTTCTTAACTTTTACTTTGTAGCGTGCGTCACACAACTTTGGTTTCTCCATTTCCTTTAACCTGGGAAATTAGAATAGAGGAACATTTTTCCCTGGAAAAATCTCCCTGGGAATTTCCATAACTGGCCCGATTGTCAATTATATTTTCTTATTAAGTTTAGCGACAGAAACCACTGTCAACAACTAGATTTTGATAATGTTGACTGCTTGACTATGCCATTTCATGTGGTATGTGTAGCTTTTATTAAAAAAAAAAGTAAAACAAAATAAAATTTTAAGTAAAAGCCACCATATTGAGGAAAAAGAAAAAAAGCAAAAAAAAAAAACGTTAAGAACAACAGCGGCAGCAGTCAAGAAAAGACAAACAGCTTCACCTTTTGCCAATAACAACAACTACGGCCAACAATAAAAGCCAGTAAAAAAATTAAAATAAGTCAGAGAGTATAAATAAGATTAAGAAAAAAGTCGTACGTATTATAAACGACGTGGAATACATAAAAATCGAAAAAGAAAAGAAATTATTGCATTCAATAAAAGCCAGCCAGTCACTTTCGGCATAGCAACGACTTTTATATCATTAAATTTAAATTGTGAAGTACCAGCAACCACCAAACCGACGTATTTCTTTTCCTTCTCTTTTTTTTTTTTTTTATTCTAAAAATAAGACCGGCCGGTTTTTGCTTTTTGTTTAGGGAGATACAAACATGTTTAAAATACCAACCGAAAATGCTCGTATAAGAAAAAACCAAAAAAACAAAACGGCCAAAGAAACACAAACTGAAACAATTTTCAAACTTGTCTTAAACTCTTTTAAGCAAAAACAAAAACAAAAACAAAAAAACACACGCTACCAACTATTTTTACTTTGGCAAAAAAAAAAAAAAACAAAATATTTTTTTAAGGTTGGTACACAACTGATGCTGGTAACTCACACAAACACACCAACCCAATCGCTCACACACACACTCGTGCACACACACACACATACATATTTGCCAACAAAATTTCGTTTGAAAATAAATAAAAACAAAATTTATAACGACTTTCTGGTCAATTGGATTTTTTTTCGCATGCACGTTTTTGTTGCGGTTGGATTTTATTAAGGACACAAGAATTGTTTATCAAATCGAGAAGGCCCAAAACGAGTTCTATTCTGGAAGCCTTAACGAAGCGAGTGCGATTGCGAGCGCATACAGTTTGCAACATTTTTCAAAAGGGTTCTTCCAATTTACACTTTATTTGTGTTCATATATCTCAAGGCTTTTATTCACTGCGAGTATTAAATTATACAGCATTTAATTTACTAATTCAGAGATGACTTTTTAACGTTTCGATAATTTTTATTTATTGTAAAATATGTCTGGCTTAATTTCAGGCCGCATTGCATAGGAAATAAACACCCCAATTCCAAATAACAACTCCCTGTGCGTTTTTTCCGCTAATATAAACAAAATCTCCCGGGGAAATGTTTCCCTTTTTTCCATTTCACGTATTTACCCCAATTCCAAATAACAATGCCCTGGAAGTTGTTGTCCCTTAATCTAAACAAAATCTCCCCGGAAAATACTTCCCTCTTTCCATTTCAGTTATTCATCTCAATTTTACATAAAAATTCCGTTAGTTTTTTCCCTACTTCCTGTTCTCCTAATCTAAACATAATCTGGGAAGTGCTACCCTTTTTCCATTTCGCTCATTCACTCCAATTCTAAATAATTCCCTGGAGATGTTTCCCTTTCCCATTTCAGTTATTCACCCCAATTCCAAAGAAATCATTTTTTCCCCTATTCTAAACTAAATCTTCCTGGGAAATGGTACCCTTTCCCATGGAAATGTTTTCCATTTCACTTATGCATTTCAATTCTAAATAACAGTTTCCTGGGAGTTTTTTTCCTACTCCCTATTCCCCTTTCTTAAATAAAATCTCCCCGGGAAATTTTTCCCATTTCCCACTTCATTTATTCATCTCAAATCTAAACAACAATTCCCTGGGAGTTTTTCCCTATTCCCTGTTCCTCTATTCTAAGCAAAATCTCCCCGGGAAATGTTTCCCATTTCACTTATTCATCCCAATTGAAAATAACAATTCCCTGGGAGTTTTTTTCCCTATTCCTTATTCCACTATTCTAAATAAAATCTCCCCGGGAAGTACTTAACTTTTTCCATTTCAGCTATTCATCTCAATTGTACATAAAAAGTCCGTTAGTTATTCCCCTATCCTAAATAAAATCTCCCCGGGAAATGTCTCCCATTTCACTTATTCATCCCAATTCTAAATAGCAATTCCCACGGAGTTATTTCCCTATTCCCTGTTCCCCTATCCTACATAAAACCTCCCCGGGATATGCTTCCCATTTCACTTATTCATCTCAATTCTAAATAACAATTCCCTGGGATTTTTTTTTCTCCTATTCTAAAAAAATCTCCCCGGGAAATGGTACTCTTTTCCATTTCGCTCATTCACTCCAATTCTAAATAAAAATTCCCTGTAGATGTTTCCCTTTTCTCATTTCACTTATTCATCCCAATTTTAAAAAGCAATTTCCTAGTAGTTTTTCCCTATTTCACTATTTTAAGCAAAATCGCCCCGGGAAATGTGCTTATTATAAATGAACGTCGAATTGAGAAACTCTTCCCCGGGAATAAAAGTGGGTATTACGATTGTAAAATAACCAAATTTGGGAGATTTTCAGCCGAAAAATTCAGAGAGAATTGGAAAATTCATGGATTAAATATTTTATTTTGAAATAAAATAAAAATTGTACTTAATCTCTATTTCCTGGGAATATTTAGAATTGGGGAGAAACTATTTTATCAGATCCGACAACCACATTTTTTTCGCTGCGTTCACTTCGAAAAATCGGAGCTGCCGCACAGTGGGTGATTTTGAAAAATAAATGAAAATAATTCTGCAGATTTTGTTAGGTCGAGAATAGAAAAATTTCTATCTGAGTTTTTGACTTTTTTTTTATCATGGACAACCTCGAAATTTTTTGTGGCCGCTTTTCCAGCATTCTAATGATTTTCAGAACACCAAGAAATCACCTTCATAATTTTGAAAACGATCATGATTTATAATCACCGTAATTTCAAAACAAGCCTGATAGTTTATTCTTGAACATTGGCGTTAAAGGGGCACTTTGAACATTAATTTGGTACCTTTTGATGTACTTTTGGAACAAAGTACTTATTTCAAAAAATCTTTTTGTATATTCACTTTGGCAACAGTAGATTTTAAAGTTTGGTGCTTTTATGAAATTGTATTTTGAAAAAGGTACTTTTTTGAAATTGTACTTTTTTAAGGCATAAATTTTGAAAATATAATTCTAAAAAATTTTTGGATAGAACACATATTCATATAAACGTACAAACTAACAATAATAATTTATCTAGTTAATGTTAATTATAATGAAATAAACAATTATCAAACAATAATTTTTGCAAATCCTTTTAATACAATTTTCCTTAGTTTTCGCGAAACAAATATTTGTTACACAGTCGGAAAGCAGCTTTGAGTCAGTCAACATCAAACATCGTTGCAGCCAGATCACTGATCGTTTATTCTCCTTCGTTATATAGATTTCGTTATATATAAATTCGTATTTCTTATATAGAAATACACATAAAAACAGAAAACTCACACAGTTCATCTTTTTATAATCATCTTTTCTAATATTTTAAAATTATCATTCGCTCGAAAATCAATATGTACTTTTGCTTGAGATAGTTTAAAGGCATTGAATTTCTTTAAATTGTAATTTTATTAAAAATAGAAACATATATTTACATACAAAATATACTCGTCATATAAAACACAAGAGTAGTTAAAACAAAAAGACTTCTTCAATTGAATACAGATTTGAAGAAGTTTTCTTTTTAATGCATCTTTTTCTTTCCACTAAATTATATAATAAAGCTGCGACCGTTTCAAGTTCAAAAATCTCCCGTTTATAGCTCTGGAAAAGTTCATGCCACTTGTACAAAATGTCCATTAATTCTGTGTCTTTGGATAGGGCTAACTTTTGAAAATGCGAGTTCAGGAAAACACCAAACCATCGTAAGAACTGCAATTCATAATCACTGCTGCAGTGGTCAAGCGAAGGACGTTCTTCGAGCAGCGAAAGTTGCGGTCGTTCCAGCATATTGTATAAATGCTGCAATATTATCAAAATCTGTTCGTATTTAACATCGTCTCTTATATGCACAGCAATAGATGTAGGATCAAAGGAACAGGCCAGTAAAATATTTAAAACTTCTTTTACTTCCGTAGGAGAATTACTTTTAGGATATTTTTCTGCTAATAAATCTAGTCTTGGAAAAGGTTTTGCACTATTATCATTATCTAGTTGGAAATCAACTTCCATATGCTCTTGTTCTTTGTTGACTCCATTCACTAAGGCAGGCGATTCTTGTTGGTCGTCAGTAGTTTTCAGATTTTGCAATAAATAATTTAAGGTTTTTGAGAGAATTTTTTCCGATATATTATTATAGCGCCTAAGGCAAACGCCAATATCCTGCAATAGATTGGCCTTCATTAACACTGTCAACAGTTTTTCGGTAATTTCATTTTCACTAGCTCCTGCCTTTTCCATTTGTCGGGCTATAATTTGTATTTCAGGGCAAACAAAGCCGTTGTCATTATAGTTGGACATTAAGAAAATTTGATCATCATCGTATGGTTGATCCACTTGTAAATCAACATGTAAATTCAGCTGTTTCAATGCGTTCAACTCTTTGTCGAATTTTTTGGTATTTAGAAAGGCTACATAATTACCATCAGCTGGTTCAAATTTTCGCTTATCAGAATTGCGTATATGTTTTTCATCTGGTGCTAGCGGATCGATTTCAGCACAATATTGCAAACATTCTTCCAAATAATCTTCTTCATTGATATGAGAATCTTCAACAGCTGACTGATAATCATGACCAATTTGTGTGCCAACCAAGTCCGAGAGGACCTCCTTTAACACTCGATATTTAACTACCGATAGATTTTGTCCCATTGCCAAAAGAATGTATTCACCAATAGACCACAATTGCGAAAAATTAAAGTAGACCTTGAAGAATTGCTTCGTTTTAATAACTTTATATTGCGTATTGTATAGAAGCAGAGAAGCTCCCTCTTGACCATGATTTGCACCATAAATTGCCACAAAATGCTTCGATAAACCCAAGATTGAAAGCGGCGCATCGACTTTTAGCTGCGTCAGCATTGATACAAAACTGCCAGGCGAACGTTCTGGTTCGATATCGTCGGTAAGATTTAGAAGAAAAATCCGCTTATCGGACCCTGGAAAAAACAGAATTCGAAAAAAAGAACAATTTTATTAGGATATTTGGCCATTTTTTTGTAAGAGCGAAAATTTTTTATAAAATCTCTATCTCATCATTTATAGAATAGAAAACTAATGACAACTGGATATGGTACGGTTTTTGCTATTTGAGTAAATGACGGTGTTAATTGCTGTGGACAATGTTCAGCGACCAGTGCTTTGACTTCGTCATTGAGACAAGGCGACTACAATTAACACAATCCTGCAATAATGCAGATCAGAAAAATTTTACTCCATTTTCAGGACTGAGAGCGGAGTCGAAGTCGGGATATAACACATCGTAGTCTTGTGTTCACTACTTCAGAAAACAGCTCTCTTATTACAATCTGGTAGATAATTGTATGTGATTTATTTTTTAAATATGATTCAAATTATGGAAACTTAGCTTAATTGCATTCATTAAAATTGACTATTTGCTGCAGTGCATAATTTTTCCACTGCACCAAATAGTCAATTTTAATGAATGGAAGTAAGTTAAACTTCCACAATTTAGAATTCCCAAATGCAGATAAAACGAATTTTTGCGTAAAATTTTTTCTGAAATAATATCTAATATAACCGTTATTATCGGTTGCTGCCAACTAATACTTTTTAAAAGTAATCAAAACCTTCTAAATGCTGTTTTGGTTCTTTATAAAAACAAAGATGATTAGACCAACGATTCAGATTTCAAATATCTTAAAATCTTGATATAGGAAATACATACCCAATCACGTGATATAAAAAATAAATACATAATCGCGTTATATATTTGATAGGACCACAATAAATAAACGGTACGAATTTACCGAGATTCAAGCTATTAAATTAAAATAAAAGTAAAATAAACTCACATATGGTTAATAAGATTGGAACTCCGTCTCCTTCAATAACAGCAGCACCAGCTACATAAACATTTAAAAGTCCTCTTTTTAAATTGAAGCGCTTTGTTTTGTCCTGTTCTCCTTGCATAGGATTTCTTACCAAATGATAATCACCATTTTTAGTATTACGTTCGAAATAAGTCAAGAAACGATTGCCATTCGGCAAATGTTGGACATTAGCATTTGAGAATATTAAATTCGAGAAGACATCCAACTGTTGCTGAGAGTTATGGACTCCACTGTCATTTTTGCGTGTTTCGATAGCAACATTCAACGGTTCACAAGAGCCATCACAATACAGCACTATCGTCTCGTTTTTGTCGCAAACTAATTCAGCAATACTTTTATGGAACTATTAAACAAAAAAACAAAAATAAATAAATGAATATCATCTATATTTATCTATGATATACTATGCACATACCTTTAACTTTTTGCATTTATTAATATCTGTGGTATTTTCATCCCAACGTCTAATATATTTATTTGCAAATACCCCAACATATTTTTCCGATTTTCTATCATAAACTACTTTAGAAGATAATTTCTCAACCACAGACCAACTTTTTATTTGCTTTTGTGTTGAAACCTTAAAGAAGCGAGATTTTTATTAACCAAATTATAAATGAAATGTTGTTGTATGCGAACCTTAATTATTATCACAATGTTTTTGGCTAAAGTTGTAATAATGTTGCCTTCTTCCTTATCTGGCGAGATACCTAGAAAATCCTTAGCTTCGGGTATAGGACACAAATTGTAATATGTTAAAAACTCCGTCATATTTATGCAATATTTTATTAATAATTATTCTTTTTGAAAACAGATCGTTTAAATTAAATAAATTTGCACGTGTTTAAAGTTTGTTTACAATTTTTTTACTTACAACGTTGCTTTTTCAACAGCTGTTTACTAACGTTTCTACATAAAGTACACCTGGAGAAATTTCATGCTGTTATTCACAACATATGTTATACAAAGCAATCTGTATGCGATTGGCCTATATTGTTGCTTCATGGAATATATAACTCTAAACTTAATGAATAATAAGCCAAGAAAGTGACTTCATGGGATATGTCTCGATATATACTTCCATAGAAATATATATTCTGAGGCTCCTTTTCTTCAACTCATTTTCAAACATGTCTGGCAGCTCTGTTGTATTGTTTTCATTATTATATTTTGGTTATCTTCTTTGAAAAGCCACATTTACGCAGAAAAGTTGATAAATTTTTCTGCCACATAATGGGAGGTAAAACAAAGCACACTCAACGTATTAAAAATAATGCAAAGGTAAGTGTATCTTGATAATAAACTATAATTATAGAATCTAAAAAACTATTAAATCTGACAGCCTTCGAGTAGTGCACGTAGTGCAGAATTGTTGGGTACTGCACCCACATTTGTGGGGTTTTCCGCACATTCTGAATTAGGAATTGTACCATTTGCACCTGGTTTTACAACAGTCGAACAGTTACCGGAAACATTTGATGCCAGCATTAGTCCTCAATATCAATTGACAATGAAGAGACTTTCTAAAAAAGATCCGATGACTAAGAAAAAAGCCCTTCAAGAATTTATCGATTTAATTACTAGTTCCGATATGGATGAACTGAAAATGATACTACCGCTATGGCCTAAATTCTATCAAAATTTAGCAACAGATCCGGAACATAATGTACGAGAATTGTCGCAGACAGTATTGCAACTATTAGTTTCTAAGTGTAAAAAGGCTGTAGCTCCATACTTAAAGCAATTAGTTCCTGTCTGGTTGGCCAGCCACTATGATAACTATGCGCCAGCGGCTAGTATAGCCACTGCTTCCTTCAATGAGACTTTTGCTGGAAATGCAAATCGTGCTCGAGAGGTTTGCCTGCATTGCCAAAGTGAGATACTGGACTATACTACACGTAATTTAACGTTCCACACAGCATCTACGTTGTCAACAGGTAAAAGCTTAGCACCTGAAGAAGCCGAACAAAAATATCAGCGTGTAGTTATGTGCAGTTTGAAGGAGCTGTCATATTTTGTTGAACAAACTTTGTCAGCCGAAGAGCAGCCGCAAATAGTGGAGGGGCTAAAAAAGTTGGTGGATCATCAGAAGTTTTGGAGTTTTGCTAAAAACAAAAACAATTCAATTAGGTATGCATTTTGAAAAGTTTTCATAAAACTTATATTCGTTAATTCGGATGCTGAATTTGCATAGTAAGAAAGTCAAGCCATCTACAGTACCATATATTAAATAATTAAAATTCATATGCCTCAAGAAAATTCTGAAGAAAATAAAATGGCAATGGAATGTTCATCCAATGAGAGCAATTTGTAAGTTTTAGTAAGAGTACTTAATCATGAGAATGCAAATTTTATAGTTTAAAAATGCCGTTGCACAAGACCGTTGTTAAAACTTTATTTAGCATAAAAATGCTTTTAAAAAAGTATCATTTACAAGCATTGGATAAAATCATTCTAAAAATTAAAAGTGGCTTTAGAAATCCAAATATGTTCCATTTTTATTTGAATTAAATTTGTATCACACCGTCTGAATTTTTAACCCTTTCCGTCCCTGATTATACAAATGTGTTGGCAAACTTAAACTATTAAAAAAATAACAAAGCAAATTGCAAGTACGGAGCGTATAGAAACAAGTTTCCTAATTCGCAACTCTCTGCGTTTTGGAAATCATGCCTGATTAATTATTGTGAAATGATTTCAATGATATAACAGGTGAAGCAGAGGAGTTTTATAAAATAGATATGCTTGTCTTCATATTTTATATTCCCAGGTTTAATAAGGCGGCTGCAAAAATAAGTTACTTATGTGATCTGTAAAAAAATAAGGCGAATTTACAAATTTCGCATTCTATACATTCATTACCTTGGGTGTATTTACAGGTTGAGCTACTTAGAATGTTCAACTTGTATGTGAGAGTCAGAAAAGTTGACCAAAGAATGGTGCAAAGCCGCTAAGAAAATTGAATTAAGTAATCAAAAGCCCATTGATGCCGCTAAGATCCATTTTCATATATTTTATATCATATATATTATATTATATGTTATTGAAATAATAAAAACATTTGTTCATAATATTCATTATATAATATTCATTCAGAGCTGCTTGGTTTGAATTAATCTATCATTTACTGCAATGTTGCAAACAAGATGCCATTTTCGCCAGTCAAAAATCTCAACTGATAGAAATAGCATTCAAATATATTGATGAGACGGATCATCTAGTGGCACCCCATATATGGGGTAGCATACTGCTCATACAAACGAATTATAAGGACTGGTAAATATATAAAAATATATTTCTACTTTTGCATTTGAATATAAATTGTATGAAATATTTGCAGGCATGAAACAATCGACTTTGAAAAAAGTGTGTGGCCTAAATTTACCAAATTACTGAGTAATGCTTTCAGTCGAAACGCTCAAGCTATTTGTCCGAATATTTTGCCATTTTTCTCTCAACTCTCGGAAATCACTACTGATATAAGCGAATATCACCGACTAGTAAAGCAATTTTTAGAGCATATCAAAGATGTTATAACCACAGAAAACTTCACAGTAAAGACATCGAAACAGGATAATAAAATTATCATAAAAACCTACTTTGAGTGTTTGCGCTACTTAATGCAAAAAATTCATACGAAAAGTGAAAATACACAGGATGAAGAAAAATTATTTGTACTGAATTTGCTGGAAGAAAATATTGTGGAACCATTAAAATGGTGTCTTAATAGTCCAGAAGCAGTCATAGTTAAAAATTTCTTCCAGCACACTTCAACTTTGGCGGCTTTCTTTGACAAGCAACCGTCATTATATCAACAATTATTGGATAAATTTTGGTCTTTATTATTTACGTTAATACCAGAAGAGCTAAACAAACCGGATGTTAATGAATTGTACTTGGAGCGAGTTATTGAATTAATCAACGATTTGTATGTAGCGAATCCAAGTTTAGAAGAACATAAAGTAAAATTTGCAGAAAATGGAGAGACATTTATAGAGAAACCTGAAAGTCAGTTAAGCCCTAAAGAGGAACATATAACAGCCGCTTTTAGACAAAAAGAACTTAAACAATTAGTTATAAAATTGTTGCGTATATGTTTGACCAAAACTATTGTTTTAGAAACTTCCAAATACATCAAACATGTGCGTTTACTAAGCAACATGTTTAACGACAAAGAATTCTATGCCAAACTTAGTGAAGATGGCAAATTAGAAACCACATTGCACTCATATATTTCTTTATTAAAATCAATGATATTGGACAATGCAGCGTGTGAAGTTGTAGTCGATGTGTTGTTTGAAATTTTGCAAAATTTCGAAAAAGCACAAAGATTTGAAATTATTGAAAAGGAATTGATGAAAGTAAGATACATTTCATTGGATATTTTATGTTAAAAATAATAAAAATAATTTTTCCAACAGATTCCCCACCATTTAACCCAAACTCTGATATTGCAACGTTTACTTTCGCATCCCATGTGCATAGAACCTGAAGTGCGTAATATCCTGTCACAAAACGAAACCACCGAAATCATTGGCAAAATTGCTTTAGATATTGTTACCAAAAATTCGAATGATTTGTTTAGTTTGCTGCACAAGTGTTTCTTTCAAACGGATTCGGGTGAAATTTTAATATCCTCCAAAGCAGTGGACACAATACTTAATATTATCTCCGAACCTTTGGCAAACGCTGTAAATCATGAAAATTTAAATACGGATGTAGATGCCTGTGGGAGTTTTATAGCGCAAATTATGCCAGTAGTGTGTTCAAATGAAAACTCATCGAGTGCGGTGCAACATAAAGTATTTTTGAGACTGTTTAAATTTAGTATAGAAAATTCGGTTAGTGATTTTATATCGGAGGATACTCTTTGGGAAATAACAACCTGTTGGCAGGATGCTCTATCAAGTAAAGATATTGTTATAGAAAATGAATTGCTGCAGAAATGTGCTGATATAGTAGATCAGCAGGCAGCAAAGGATGGTTTAACAGTTAATAACATAGATTCTATGGCAGAAGTTATGGCCAAATTTGTTACTTGTTCTACGGAGAATATTGAAGAGGAAAGTGAACGTTGTTTGAAAATTGATGAGACTTTAAAACTCTTATTGAAGAATAATACAAACGACATACAAGATCTTTACAATGTTAGTTTATTTGTGGAATCCTTAAGGAGTGCAGCAACCCCGTATAGTGATTTTACCAATAACATGAGGAAGTTCTCCGGCTTGAAGCTCGTATTACAAAGATCTCTACTTAATTTCACCACCCTCTGCAAGTTGGTATGTAAAACAACGAAAGTAACTGGGTTATCGGAAGCTTCGGAAGCCAATGATGACGAAATTACCGAAGACTACTGTGATCCTGAAGAAAACTTATTAAAAATTTGGTCCGATCTTTTGCAAACAGAACTGCTGCAATACATTAACATATCTGCCTGTGGCGATGCCCTATTAACGCATACAGAAAAATTAGAAAAGGATTTGGAAACTTTATGCTTACAACTCTCCGAAAAGGTCCAATTTTTGTTGCGTCAGTCGGGCGAACTTAGCGTTACTCTCAAGGAGAGACTTTTAGAAGAATCAGCTAAAGAAGATAATATCATATATTGTCGTTCCCTTCCCTACCTCGTAAATATTGAACAATATGCTCAATTCGAAGAAAGTGCTACTTTGCTTTTGGCCGAAGATTTGCAGGAATACTTTGTGGCTCAGAAAGCTTTTAAAGCCTGCATTAGCAGCATGCAATATTTAATGCCGAAACTCGAAGCCAAAACTATAAGCATACAATGTCCTATAATGCGCCATGATCCATCGCCCATGTGGATAAAATCAGCCGTTTTCCGTTGTTTAATCCAGAATAATTTTTCATCATCATATAATGAAAAATCTGATCAGAATATTATTACGTCCGCAATGCACTTTATAACACAACATGCGGATAAATTGCACACGCAGAAAGAGTTGCTGCTCTATAATACGTACGATATTTTATCATTAAAAAAGATGGAGCTTAGAATTTAATTTCATATTATTTGCTTTTCTTTTTGCAGAGAAATTTCTAAATATGAAATAACTAATTTTTTGAATGCCGTGGAGCATATGAATTTATTAATCGAAGTATTACGCAAAGTGCCGTATCAATTGTCCATAAAAAATTGGGATGTTATACGTATTGGATTGGGCCATTGGATTCTTAGTTTGACAAAGTCTTTGGATTATGCCTTAGCAAAGGAGGATCAAAAGGTGAGCAAAAGAAAATATGAAAGAAATAAAGTTTACTGACATATGGGCAGATATTTACCCAAAAAAGCGTGAACGCTAGTGAAAGACATTTTAAATCCGACAAGTGTTTATGGAACTAAATAGTTTCCGATAACATTTGGCTCCGCGCTATCAAATATTAATTATGAATGAAATTGTTTTACTTAAGAAACACGTATCTAAATCGAAATATGTTTCTTTACTATTTGGTTACGCCTTTAGGGCAAATGTTTGCCAAGTGCGACCGCACCTTTACTGCAGCTTTTGTAAATTAAATTGTATATTGAAAGTTAAAACAAATCATTTATTTAATTTACAAAAACATGCAGTTAACCAGTGTAGTAAGTGCCGGTTCAACTCAATCTGTGAGAAAGAGATAATTACAAATTTCTATTTCATTCGGGCACTCACTTGCGTTACGGATTTGCTTGAGTTTGGGCAGTAAATACAACAATACAGTTCTCGTACGCTATTTCCTCATAAAATTTTTATAACTAATAGCTATTATAACATTCAACTAAGCCACCTAACAAGTGGTGATACACAAAAATAAACTTGAACACTGATGATGAAAATACCGGTGCTAAAAACTGAATGAAAATTTATTCTCCCTTGTTTCATGGAACATTGAACTTGTCTCTTTGCATTTAATATTACGAATCTTAGAATATAAATCCTATATATTATCTATTTAATTGTGTTTTCTCATATTTTTTCTAGACTTTGTACTTCATTCTACATGTCTTCAAGCAATTTTCTGCTCTCAGCTCATTTTTCGTTGAGGAAAAACAAAAAAGCTCCACAGAACTTGTTAAAAATGTGCACGATGAATGGATACAAGTATTTTCACGTGATGTGTATTTAACGATATTTAAGTCATTTCATCGTATCTGTCAACATCAAGGTAAGATACAATGCCTATTATTACGGTTTTTAAATTTGCAAACGAAATCAAATGAGCCGAATGCTTAACATATGAAATGCCTTGCCAAAATTTCGTCCCGTCTATGACAACTCTAATATACAAATCAATAAGAATTGTTTTAGACTGTAGCCATGCATCTGATAATTGCAAAAGCATCTAGAAATACTTTTATTTGCATAGATGTTTAAAAGAAGTTATTGAAAATGTTTAATGTCATCAAGTTGCTGATGTATAATTCGCATGTAAAGAAAATGTCGTCAAACATTTAACTTTGCATCAACTTAAAAAGCAACTAATTTCAAAAATGTTTATGTATAAAAATGGTTCCCTTTATTCCATAACTATTTGTCAACGTCAGGTCGCAAAAGTGACACTAATTTATACGCTTTGTTCAACCACTGACGGCCTACGTCATTCCCTGGGATTTATAAAATATTAAGAGGCTGTTAAAAGTCCTTGACGTGACGTTGACAACGAGTTATTGCATCAGGGCGAATAGTATTAACAATAATTAATTCCTTTCTCCCACACTTTCAAGATATCTCCGCTAACTTTACCGATTGCTGGGAAATATTTTTAAATGAACTCACCTTGACCATGGAAAATATGGATTATGGAGTTGTTTATGCGGTAAGACTTAAATGAAAATATATATTTTTCACAAACAACTGTTGCTTAATTATTTATTTCGTTATGCCATAGTTTTGCAAAAATTCGAATCAAATTACTTTGGATCATGTTTGTAATTTGCTATTGAAAAATCTCTCCAGTCCCGTACATTCTCTGCGTACTTTAAGTATTTATATGCTGCGGCAATTGACGCCGCACTTTGTCGCCGATGATATTGAAGAGTATGACGAAAAATCGGAATATATCGATAAAGATGAGCATAAAGCGACTAAATGGCATTTCTTGAACCGTTTCGAAGACTATATAGGACGTTATGATATGCCAATACGAAAATATATCAAAGAATTTAGGTAAAAACAACATAAATTGTAATGCAAAGATTTTATACTAAATCAATTTGTATTTTATTTATTCACGTTTAGTTTTAAACTAACTGATATACCTGAAATGGAAGCGATAGATCGAAATGCCGCCTTTAGCTACTTAATGTTGTGGGATTGTATTATTTATGCATGTGCCAAATCACCAGTAGCGCTGCGTTGTGTATACACCTCCTGGTTGCATGAAAATAGATATGAGGAGGTAAGTTCGCAAAATAACACCAGCACACGGCCAAACATTTAACCATATTCATATTTCGATCTGCTGAATCTAAGTGGATTGATAATTAATTAGTTTTTCAAACCTTATCGCTTCTTATTAGCGATGAGAAGAGTATTAAATCTTCCTTCTGTAAACTTCGATTTATATATTTTTTTTATTTATTATTTTATATTATCGGTATTAGCTTTTTTGGTGTTCGACATGAATACTTCTTCTTATGAACCATTTTGAAGTTTGTTTTTTATTTGTAATTTATTTCAATTAAAAAAGAAATCTGCGATTGGTCTCAATGAAAAAAGGGAGCAAAAACAAGCGATAAAACAAAAATCTCTTAGGAAAGAAAGATTTCTCAAAGCATACAGACCTGTTCTGAAAATTACATTTTATCAAAGTGATTTGAAATCACAAGAATGGTGTTCTCTGCACCGAACTTCTTCATTTTAAAACGGTCAGTTACGTCAAAAAACTTTTAAGATCTCTGGTATTTTTCGACTTTTGTAAGTCTTTTTTTTTTTTGTTTTTCGGTTGTAATTTCAGGTTTGTTTTTCTGAACGTATTGATTGCTTTAAGAACAGCGTTTATTATGATATGAAGATAATAATTTTAAGATAAGAAAATATCAAAAACAATTGTTCGCTTATGTTTTCGACAATTGAAAATTTAACCGAAAAGCTCAAAAAGGATGTGTTTTATAAAGACCAGAAAATTACACGTGTGCTTTCAAAAGTAATTTTAAATCAGTTGTTTTTTTTAGAATAGTCCTCATGTACATGACTTTTAACAGCAATAAAATAATAAAATGATGGATAAATTAAATTAGTCTGACAATTTGTAATACATTAAAGAAAAGTTCAACTTTTTGTGTTTAATCTATTACCAAGTGTCGTAGGTAGAGGTGAAAAATGCCAAACGTAATCAGGCTGAATAAGTTTGCCTCTATTTTGTATTAAAACACTTGTAAAAATTATTACAATTTTCAATACAAATTTGAAAATTTAAAAAAATGTTCTGGAGACGATCAAAAACACTTCAGTAATTGTGAACATTCACAATTGGATGCTACCGCGTAATTAGTTGTCAAGTAAAAAATCAAAAGTTGTGTCCTTTTCATTAAGAACACAACCGCATTCACAGAAGTATATGGCTGAGGTTTTTTTAACGTTTCCAGGCGCACTTGTGATTCTTATAAATTTTAATTTTTTTTTTTATTAACCTCTTTTCAGAATTTGCTACACTTTTTATTCCGTTCAATGCCAGCAGAAATTTTGAAAAATCACAGTTCGAAACAATTAAATAATGACATTTTCAAAGGACTTTCCTGGTCGCAAATCAAAGGTAAATCCATAATATTAACGTACACTTGCCTCCTCTTCATACCGTATGGGATGCTGTATTATTAACCAGTGTCCCTTCACTTGTTATCGGATAAGAGGTGTTGTATTCTTCATTTTCTCCATCATAGTACACATCTTCGGAATCACTGGACTGTGAAATAAAATCATCGACCGGTAAATATGTTGTCAATTCTTGTGTGGGCATGTGATCTTCAATTCGTGCAATTTGTGATTGTTGCTGTGGAGCGCTTTCGGCAACATGTATATTCAAGTTTGAGATGAATTTATTTATCCATACGGCCAAATTGAAGGCCAACGTTTTCTGATATTCCCGCAAACTGTTTGTTATGGGGAATTCATTGCCTGAAAGGGGGACATTTTTTTATTTTAATGCTGATATTTTATCTTATTAATTTGAAACCATAAAGCTTAAGCTTTCTGAAGGTATTGATTAATTTAGAACGTAAAAGTCGAGTTTCGTCTGTATTTATAGAATTCACTTTTACTTTCAAACAGAATTGATTGTTTGTTGTATTTTATTCTAGGTGAGATTTACACGAAGATTTTCTGTCAAGTTTGATTTGTAAACAGACATCTTTAGCATTCGCTTTATTAGTCAAGTATCACACACATCAGTTTTGATTCTTTAAATCTGGAGTTTTTCAGAGAATGGCTAAAAGTGAAATTAAAGTTACCTGACCGTATCGCCAAATTTAAGAAAAATATTATACTTGAAGTTGGCAGCAGAGAATTAAATGTCATGAAAGATATCAAATTGAAGACAAAGAAAATTAAATAAAATTAAACAAAACTTTCGTGTGTGGACGTAAAAGTGGATCAAAAAGAAAAGCGCATGTTCGTGAACTGGAATATAACCGCAACCGATTTCACATACAAAATTTCTCTTTGGATGAAAGAAATCGATGCAGAAACAAATCGGCGACCAATTCTATTTAAGCGTCACGATGTTATTCAGCCATCTTGGTTTTATAAGGTGTCGTCGGGTCGGTGTTTAGACCAGATCAAGTGCTCAAGTAGAGTAAAAATATCACATTTTATTCATCATGATGAAGATGTAGATTTCAGCAGCCAAGTTCTGTGATCGGGCATTCGGCATAAAATCTAATTGCACGAAAGTTATGCCGCGAACACATTGTCGGAAAGGCCAATCCTAAAAAAAATTCTGATCTGATCGAGGAAATAAAGTGGCCTATTGAACTCCAGAGGCAACTAAAAATATAAAAGACGCTTTTAAAACGAGATGGAATGGAATCGAAACTTTCTCTCGCACTTCAACAGCTTCTGAGAGTTGCTTTTCTTCGAAAAATGTTTTAACAAATTCAACATATAAAAAATGTTAGATTTATATGTGGACGGAAAATGAGCGCTGGTTGAATTATAAATTTCAGTTGTGAGGCACGGCCTTATTTTGTAAAACGAAACGCTTAACCTTGATCAATTTTGTATTGAAAAAATGTGCAAAAATAAAACACGTTGAAAACTTGTGAGCATTTGTAGTGTTGTTTTACAAAACAAAGCACTCGAGTGTTTCTTTGTCAACCAAAATAGCTCAGTTGCCAGCAGGCAACGCAATTGAAGTTCGGTTCGTATGAACGTTTAATGTACTGTTTTACAGAATATGGCGCTTAGCCCACTGTTTTACATAATATGGCGCCTAGCGCTTCTCTGGCAACCATAATTTCTCAGTTGCCACCTGGCAACGCAACTGAAGTTCGGTTCACATGAAAGATTAACGTGCTGTTTTATAGAATATGATGCTTAGCGCACTGTGTTACAGAATATGGCGCTTAGCGCTTCTCTGGCAACCATAATATCTCAGTTGCCAACTGGCAACGCAATTGAAATTCGGTTCATATGAACGTTTAGGATACTTTTTTATATAACATGGCGCTTAGCGCACTATTTTACAGAATATGGCGCTTAATGCTTCTCTGGCAACCATAATATCTCAGTTGCCAGCTGGCAACGCAACTGAAGTTCGGCTTATATGGACGCTGTTTTACAGAATACGGCGACGCTTAACGCACTGTTTTATAAAATATAGCGCTTAACACTTCTCTGGCAACCATTATTATTCAGTTGCCAACTGGCAACGCAACCGGATTCCGATTGCTATTTTCGTTATATAACGCTTGTTCTTTTTAGCATATTAAATGGTCAAAGAATATTTTTACGAGTTATCATGCCAGAGGGTTCACCCTGTAATGCGATGCGAAAGAAAAGCTTCTCGCATTTGTATGCTGCTCACATTCAAACGCGAAAGCAACTTCTTTCGCATCTTAATACAGAGTAGCTACCCTGGCATGAGATTCGAATAAGTAGATAATCGGTTTTGAACATAATTTTTAGAAGCGCTCATTGAAACGCTGCCCGTAAATCTTCTTTTCGCTTAATTTTGTAAATTAATCAATTCCATTTCCATTTTAAGTCAAGCATACCTGTGAATTCTTTCAACGCCTCCCATATCACTGTGCCCAAGCTGGAGCCTTCATTCATGATGAACTGATCGTTTAACAGAAATTCCTTCATTTCCTCAAACAGAATAGAAACGATCTTCTTAATTTGCCGCCTCTGCTCGAATACAATTTCGCGCTTTAATCTCTTGCAGCGTAATTTTTCCTTCCTTTCGGCCACTTTTTTCAAACGCTTTTCCTCTCTCAGCATGTCGACAGCATCCGTAACGCTCGTATATTCTACATCTTTCGTTCTTTCCAATAATTTCTTCAGCGAGTTCTCGTGGCGTAACGATATTATGCCACCGAAATTATTCAAAGTGCGCGCCACCTGTTTCTGGTCCGGCTTGGCCAAGCGTAGTATGCGCGGCGTACAATTGGCTACGATGTGTTTCTTTAGAATGTAACGCGGCATTTCACGTACAGCAGCGAAATTTGTTTTTGGTGTGGCCAAGTAGACGGTGTGTTCCGCCGGAGTCAGAACGTCCCTATCGATTATTATATTACCCGTGTGCTTGCAATCATAATTGGGCTTGTAGCGTGGACAAATACAGAAATACTTGTAGCTGTAGCGGTGCCTGGACTTGTTGGATTTCGCGTACAATGGCCGTATATCGCCACACTTTGTGGTACGTTCATCCAGCAACTGTTGGCGGGCATTGATTTCTTCTAAAACAGTTCTGATTGTTGGCGCCGGTGGTCTTAAGGGTACTTCAATGTCACTGGGAATTTCTTCAAAATTTATAGCCATTGTAAATGGGTTTGTTAATGAATTCTTCAAAATATTCACAATTCTTGAACAACAAAAAAAATTGTAAAAAATAATTCATCTGACGTGTAAATAAAATATCAACTTTTAATTTCTTTTTTCTTAACAATTTATTTTTAGATCCGAATTTATCTTTGGAAAAGTATGTCTGCCACTTGTACACCGATGTTTTGAGTAAACTGCCAGCTGTGGTGCGAAAATGGTGGAACTCCAGCCCTTCCCGACAAAAGACGTTCGTTGATACTCTAACCACAAACTTTGTCTCACCGATCATATGCCAGGAGGAACTCATGGCAATCGCTAGTAAAAAGGAGAAACATGAAAACATGCAGGTATAGCCCTTATGTCTTATGAGCATCCTATAAACAGGTTAACTGGTTTTGGAGGTTATGAGAACAATGCAAATGCATGCTGTAGGGTGAAGTAGTTAAAGTGCTTACCACGAAGCAGAACTGCATTGGTCAGGCTTTGGAGGTTATGAGAACAATGCAAATGCCTGCTGTAGGGTGAAGTAGTTAAAGTGTTTACCACGAAGCAGAACTTCATTGGTCTGGTTTTGGAGGTTATGAGAACAATGCAAATGCCTGCTGTAGGGTGAAGTAGTGATATTGTTTACCACGAAACAGAACTTCATCGGTCAGGTTTTGGAGGTTATGAGAACAATGCAAATGCCTGCTGTAGGGTGAAGTAGTTAAAGTGTTTACCACGAAGCAGAACTTCATGGGTCAGGTTTCGGAGGTTATGAGAACAATGCAAATGCATGCTGTAGGGTGAAGTAGTGAAATTGTTTACCACGAAACAGAACTTCATGGGTCAGGTTTTGGAGGTTATGAGAACAATGCAAATGCCTGCTGTAGGGTGAAGTAGTTAAAGCGTTTACCGCGAAGCAGAACTTCATGGGTCAGGTTTTGGAGGTTATGAGAACAATGCAAATGCATGCTGTAGGGTGAAGTAGTTAAAGTGTTTACCACGAAGCAGAACTTCATGGGTTCCAACCCGCGCTCAGCCAAGTCATTGAAATGGGATTGAACTTTTTTGACCTGCGGTACTCCCTGGATTATAATCGAAGGCCTGCATAATTTGGTTTATCACATGGAACCGATCGTGATTGAATTCATTATGTACTGAAAAGCTCCTGGCAGGCACCCTACACCCTCAAAAATAGCTGCCAATTAGTGGTTAATATCAATTTTTAAAATTCACGAGTGCGAATGCGAATACGAGTATCTGAAACAATAATCGCAACACGGAAATTTAAAAAGATTCAAGGACTAGATTTTAATGCCTGCCATCCGGTTTAAGGATATTTTTTTTTATAAAAAGAACTTCAGAAAAGTTACGAAAATTTTATAGGACGAAAACACAATTTTCAAAAAAAAAAAAAAAAGAATGTCAAGGATCCATGACAAATTTTAGTGACTTCTTCAGTTAAGAATTATTATTCAGTCTCAAGTCCTTGAATTTCAAAATAATAATTTAAATTCGAACTTCTTAACTTCTCGCTGGAAAAATTTAAAAAAATCGGCAAGTTCTTCATATTGAAAAATTGAGCTCCCATCAAATCTCCATGATCTGAGATCCAAGGAAGCTTTCCTGACTAGAGCTTTAAACACAATAAAGACAGCAGGCTACACGAACACCGACTACAAAAGTCGTTGGCTACAATCGTTGCCTCGTAGCCAGCTACTTAATTATTTTTAAGACGACACCACCAAATCAATAACCATGTGTTGTTGTTTGTAGTAGAATTCTCTTCATACGCCAGTGTAGCCGCTTTCATATATTTCATACTCGTAAATAGTGTTATTCCAATAAAATATATTTCAAGTCAACAGTATATGACAAGAAATCATTTCATTAGCTTGGATATATAGTTTGTTGTTTCTTTTTGTATAATAAAACAGCACATTTTCAAGTTTACAATAATTGAATTTATTTATATTATGCTGTCAACATTGTATCTAGTCATTGTCGCTCACCAAAATAGAAATTAGTTTAATTTTGGCTACAGCTACAACGGTGGTCGGTAGTCGTGTGGCTGTGTTGCCGCTAAAATAGTCATTCCCATTTCAATGCGTGTAGCCTGCTGTCGTTATTGTGTTTAATGCCTAATTCTGGGAGCCCTTCACTATGTCTGTATATGTGTGTAAGTATGTTAGATTTCCTGTCAACGATTCGAACCGTTAAAAAAACACTTTCCTTAGAATAACTTTTCAACGGCTTCACCGATCGATTCCATAATTTAAACAGGTTTGGCATTTAAAAACCACATCGATCTCCATAAATCGGTTAGTCCGTTCGTGAGATGTGAAATTATATATCTAATCAGTTCTCGATTCGTTTATGGTAATCGAAAACTACATCAATCACCGCTTATCACTTGGGAATCGGTTAATTTGAAAATCAAAATAATTTTGTTTTAGCTCGAAGAGTTCAAAAGCTTATAACACTGCTCTGCCAAAAATAACTTTTTGTCGCTCCTTCAAATAAAACTGTGTGGACTACATGGATTTTGATGCGCTAAACTCGAGTCCGTTTTCGGTTTTTTTCCCATCAGGTCCATACACATCCTCGGGCGTTCTACTTTTTAAAAGCGGATGACTCGTTCCCGAGTTAGGATGAAATATGTCTACGTACCTGGCTAATTTAGGGGCGAAAAATTGCCACGCCCATAAAAGAAATCTGGACCTGATGGAAAAAAACCGAAAACGGATTCGAGTTTAGCGCATCAAAATCCATGTAGTCCACATAGTTTCATTCAAAGGAGGATTTAGCTGCTGACCAGTGTAATTAGCGGGAAGTTACAGGGACGGCCTTCAGGGTTAACCGTTTTCCATATTCTTTTTAAAGTTTTTTTTTTTGTGAGATTTCTTGACATCTACCGGTTCGAATCGGTTCAAATTCATAGGAAATCCAAGTTTAGCTCTGCCGAAAACTACCGGTTTGGTTTGATGCGGTTCAGCCGTTCAAAAGTTATAAGCGGTTTACATACTGACACACACACACACACACCCACGCACACACACACACACACACCCACGCACACACACACACACACACACACACACACATATATATATATACATGCATTGAGACCTTGTGACGGGCTCTCAGAATTACTCAGGGAAGCTTCTTAGGATTTCAGACCGTGAAGAGGTGATGAGAACTCGATTTTTTTAAAAGAGGATAAAAACAAATTCCAATTTTTGAAAATTTAAAAATTTCCCAGCGGAAAGTTAAAAAGACAAAGTCTGGGCGTGTAAAACCCGTTGCAATTAACTGGACTTTAAAAACGTAAAAAAGTATGAAGAACGTAGAGCGCAGCTCCTAAAAAAATAAACGGAAAAAAGCACCAAACAAAAACGTCTTCCCATGGAAGGCGGAAAAGTTTCGGATAATTTTTCACTCTGCAGTCCATCGCCAAAGTCATCGCATTCCGCATCGAAGGAAATTTCAATACAATTTAAATGCAAAGATCGAAGGGTATCAAAGAACAGCTTTTTTAGACTCCGAAATGATCAACGTTTCCTTTTATGGAAACATGAGCACGCTTCGCTTAATATTCCACAGAAATGGAAGGTTGCATGTTCCTGTATTGGTGCCTCAAACTTCAAAGAAACTTCAGTAAAATGGACTCAGTCCATTCTTAATATTCTATTTCACTCACACTCTTCATGGAGTCATACTTAACGTTTCACTTTTTATTATTTTCCAATTACCAGGTCAATGTCCACATTTCGACACGCGAGGTTTTGGCTGTGTATTCCATCGATGAAGCCCGCATGGAATTGGTAATAACATTGGCCTCCAACTATCCCCTGGGATCGGTAAAAGTGGATTGTAACAAACAAATTGGCGGTCGTTCCACATCGCGAAATGTTGCCATGCAGTTGACCATTTTCCTAACGCATCAGGTAGCGTATAACTTTTTACCGTTTCGCAAACATGTTGGTTTTTAATCAAATTTATTGTTTAACTCTAGAATGGCACCATATTTGATGGCTTGGCCTTATGGAAAAATAATCTGGATAAGAAATTCGAAGGCGTTGAAGAATGTTACGTTTGTTATACGGTTATACACCAGGATACGTGCCAGTTGCCAAAGTTAACTTGTAAAACGTGTAAAAAGAAATTCCATGGACCGTGTTTGGTAATTAACTTTTACACGTCCTCTGCCGTATTTCTAAAAAATTATTTAGTTTTATAGTTTAAGCATTAAACACAATAACGACAGCAGGCTACACGAACGCCGACTACAAAAGTCGTTGGCTTCCATCGTCGCCTCGTAGTCAGCTACTTAATTATTTTTAGAACGACACCACCAAATCAACAACCATGAGTTGTTGTTTGTAGTAGAATTCTCTTCATATGTCAGTGTAGCCGCTTTCATATATTTCATACTCTTAAATAGTGTTATTCCATTAAAATATATTTGAAGTCAACAGTATATGACAAGAAATTATTTCATTACCTTGGAAATATAGTTTGTTGTTTCTTTTCAATATATTTTCAAGTTTACAATAGTTAAATTTATTTGTATTATGCTGGCAACACTGCATCTACTGACCAAATTAGAAATTATTTTAATTTGACTACAACCACAAAAACAGCATGTAGCCGTGTGGCCTGTAGTAGTAAAAATAATCATTCTCATATACGCCCATGTATTTTATTTTTGACAAGTTGTAGTGTGTAGCCTGCTGTCGTTATTGTGTTTAATGCTTTAGTTGAAAGTTTTCTCTCAGAAAGTGTCATTTTGTGTGAGATTTCTGAAAGAAAACTTTCACAGTGTGAAACGTCACAAAACTGCCATAAATAATTTTTTCTTAATACAATTAATTTTGTTTTTTTTTTAATTTTTAATTTTTAATAACATTTTTCACTCGTACGTATATTTTTTAGTACAAATGGTTCACCACCAGCTCAAAATCGACTTGTCCCATTTGCCGAAATGTCTTTTAAGTTTCTTTTGACGTGTGAATACTCAGCGTGGGTGTTGTCAATAACACGGATCTGGAAATGCATCAATTTAAGACGCCGGTTTGGTAAAATCAAGTGTGTCTCTGCAGAAAATGAAATACTTGCTTATATATATATTTTAATTAAGTATAGTTTTTAAATTATAAATAAAAGTTAGAAAACTAGAAATTAAAATTTTACTTAAATAATGTTTTTATTTGAAACGAATAAAAAGACTCACGCTGTCAACTATTAAATTTCAAAAGGCAAGAAAGCCAAGAAAAAACCGCGAGATTCAACATGTTTAATTTAACTTTAACTTAATTTAATTTAAAAAAAAGAATGGTATGCACAATTACATTATATAGATTTAAACATTGATTTATCTTTATTGACCTTATCAGTTTATTATAATATTAATCAAGCTGGTGGTCGTTTTTTATTCAATTTTATTTAGTCTAATTTTTATTCGATACTTCGTTAACAGTTTGTTAACATTTTCCTCTCTTGAAGGAAGGAAAATTAATTAATTTTTATTTCCTGAAGAAAAATTAGACTTAATAAAATTTAATAAAACACGACCACCAGCGTGATTAATATTATAATATAGATTTAAACTTTTTTAAAGAAAAATTCATATAAAGAGGCATGTGCAGGAAATCTCTTTATCAATGTAATTTAAAATCTCTAAAAAGTTGTTCTGTTTACGAAAAAAAAAAATTAAAATCTTGTGATTTTAAATCAACCAACTAATTCACTATCGGTTTCAAATCACTTGCTTGTTTTAGCAAAAACTCTGCGTCGAAACTTATTCTAAAACGCTCAAGTAAATTATATAGTCCAATTTTGATTTAAATTTCGTTATTTTATTAAAAATAATTAAAAAATTTAAGTATTTAAAAAGAAATCAAATCACGTGATTTCCAGAACAGCTACAAATCACCTGCGTGGTTTTAAAATCGATCGTGATTTGAAATCACTGTGATTTCAAAACAGGGGGCAAGTTACGTCATTCGATATCGTACAAAATTTACATTTAAATTGTATTGAAATTTCGTTCGATGAGGTAATTTGCCTCCAGGCCTAAATTTTTTTACATAAAATTTTTTTTATATTGAAGAAAATTTAAAGGAGAAGTTGCACTAATAAAAGAACTTCTCTGAAAATATATTTCGCTTTTAAATCTAAAGTAACGTTAAATTTAAAAAGAAATAAAAAGGAACACCAAAACCAGGAACAAGAGAAAATTAAAGAAAAATATGTTTTTGTCTTAAATGTTATTTATTCGAACGAACGATTTAATTATTAAGTACTCTGAAGTCGCCATGTTCCCTTCACCAGGGGTCGTGTGTATTTTATTGTGTCGCTTGCTGGCAAGAAATCGGGAGTGATTACGGTCTAGGATGTTCTTCCTTATCGCAAAGTGGTAGTTGAATTGATAGAAACGTTCCTTATGAAAACGATGTCTTTGGTGACTTGTTTTTAAACACAATAACGACAGCAGGCTACAGACTACAATTTGTCAAAAATAGAATACATGGGCGTATATGAGAATGATTATTTTTACTACTAAAGGCCACACGGCTACATGCTGTTTTTGTGGTTGTAGTCAAATTAAAATAATTTCTAATTTGGTCAGTAGATGCAGTGTTGCCAGCATAATATAAATAAATTTAACTATTGTAAACTTGAAAATATATTGAAAAGAAACAACAAATTATATTTCCAAGCTAATGAAATGATTTCTTGTCATATACTGTTGACTTAAATTATATTTTATTGGGATAACACTATTTACGAGTATGAAATATATGAAAACGGCTACACTGGCGTTTGAAGAGAACTCTACTACAAACAACAACTCATGGTTGTTGATTTGGTGGTGTCGTTCTAAAAATAATTAAGTAGCTGACTACGAGACGACAATTGTAGCCAACGGCTCTTGTAGTCGGTGTTCGTGTAGCCTGCTGTCGTTATTGTGTTTAATGCCTTAGGATTTCTTCACTTGATTGTTGTTGAACAAAATACGACAGCCATTTTGTTGTTTGCTGTGGTTATAAGAATTTATGAATTTTTATTTATAAAAATTTTGTAAAAAAAAACTATTAATCGGCTACCCACTCAATAAGAAAACTAACCGATTAAACTAAAATCTCTGTTAATTAATCGAGCGAATAACCGATTAAAGCAAAAGCACGGTTACATGAATAGCCTAATGGCCAGCGTTGCCAACGTGGCTGATTTTTTAAAATTATTTGTGCAAGACAGTGGGCGATTTGTTTTTAAATTGCGGTGCGCTTTTATTTTATGGCAACACCAAAGCAAATTTTTAATAGTTTTTTACTTTTCTCAAGTTTTATTTATTTTTCTAAGATCCCTGAACTATAAAAGACTGTTTCATTAACATATTTTTAAAGCACAAATTTCAATATATTTATGAATAATTGATTTAATTAACTATATTAATAATAAAAAAATTCAGAAAAATGGGACATGAAGAAAATAATCAAACGGTAACACAGGTATCATAACACACAAGTGTTAACATCAGGTTGATACAGTTCTCGGATTGTTTTTCACAATAAAATTTGTGTAAATAGAAAACTGTTATCACATTCAACTAAGCCACCTAAACAGTGGTGATAAACACAATATACACATGAGCACTGAAGATGAAAGTGTAGCGACTTTCGAAAACAGCTGTTCTGCTCTGCTGTGTAAGTTGAATAAAACTGATGTTGACTTCCTTTGTGCCTAGGAATATTTATCATCATGTCTTTCTGAGATTTGAACTAAATTAGAACAATTAGCCTATAAAAAAATATTAATATAGCAATAATTCTTCTAGTTTTTTGGCCTCTTTCTGATTAATAATATACACTAATATTTTTAAGCTTAAGGTCTCTTTACTTTTATTCAATTATAATTCAATAAAAATAAAGAGACCTTAAGCTTAAAAATATTAGCGTATATTATTAATATTAATAATAATTTAATTTTGTAATAAAAATATATTTTAGGAAATTTTTCAACAAAATATAGGAGCTAAAATAAAAACGAAATTCTAAAAATGGTGCGTTTTGAAATTTTAAACTTGGCAACGCTGCTCGTGACTGCAACTCATACTCACTTTCAACTTCCTTTTTCTCTTCAGACTTTTTCTGATAATAAATAAAACTCTTTTATAATTTTCTTTCAGTACTGTAAAGCGTTTTCATAATTAACTGTTGATCATTTATTTCATATATATTTTTTTTCTCATTATGAAACTGAAAAAATCAACTATTTTTAATTTCATTTATAAATTTTAAGGAATCTGCGATAATAGATTTTCATAAATAGTACAAGTCTTTACATTTGTATGTGTTTGTGTGTGTAAATAAAGTAAAATTCTTGGACAATTAAAAAAGTAGTTTACAAATAATTGCAATTAAGTGTTTTTAAAAAAAGGTATGAGATTTTTTATTAAATAAAACATGAGTTTGCTAATTTAGATTTGTATTTAAATATAAATAGTTGCGCAGCAAAATGGAATCTTTTTCATAAAAATATTGGCGTGACCTTAAAGTGATAATAAAAAAAACACTTTAAAAAGCTTAATTAAATATTTTAGTTAAATTTTTTCTATATTTTAAATTTTACCTGCGAAGCCATTTTGCGGCATTTCCTTTTTATTTACGTGTATTAAATATAATTCAAATTATTTTTTTTTTTTTGTAGCTTCAAGCAGTTCTATAACTCAAATAAAGAACCTAAAACAAAATCGTTCGGAATCGCAAATGTGGACTTGAAACCACTCCGATCGGAATTCCTGGCAAATTGGAGAATATATTTACCAGGAGATGTTTTCTGTAACTTTTAATCAACACAACAGCTGTCAAGACGGCCAAAGCAATTTCATTGGCTGTTTGAATTCATACACACGCATACATGAAAATGTGTTGTTGTGTTTCCTGTTATGGCTTGTTTTGATTGGCTGCAAATATATTCCACCTTCGCTTTGCTTTCGTTGTTTTTGTTTTCCGAACAGTTATTTGATTGGTGGGTTTGCTTGTTTATGTTTTTTACTTAATCTTTTGAGGGCCAGCGCGAAGAGGAAGTCCCATTCTAATGCATTGCACAGTGCTGCAGCTCTATAAGAGAAGGGATGGTATTCTTATTAAAAATAGTGCAAGTTGAGATATAAGAATTTATCTCAGGCAGCCAGCCATGTCTTTTGTATATATTCAGCTTGACTTCGGTAGCCGTTTTTCGTCTTCGATAGTTCGTAATAGATTAAAGGATAGCTCGGCTTTATGTCCTTAATCTACTGCAAATTTTCGAATTTGAAGACGAAAAACGCCAAGCGTAATCAGGGTGATTATTTCATTTCGCCAACGAATTATGTCGATTAAGGAAGTGTTTTCGTTGTGTTAATCGTGGTCAGTACTGTTCAAACTTGTAGACTACGAAGACTATGGTCCCAGATAAGATCCAATAAGTCAAGAATATGGGTTCGAATTTCCTGATCTGCTTAACTGCTGAATGCATGGCACTGGCGCATTACTACACCCTGCTTCTTCTGCGAAAGTTCTTCCTCCTCTCACCTCATTGTATTTCTCAACACTGTGATGCTGAGCTTTTCACTAGTCATTGCTTAAGTAAAAATCATGCGATTAGCGCCGGCCCGTACTTTTTCATCAACTTACTTTTAGCAGGATTTCGCTATTTTCTGAGTTTTAGAAAAAAAGTCAGAGGCAGTTAGCTGTAGTCAATTGTTGTCCCCGAAGATAATTTTGATATTCGCTCTGATTGTGTTAGGCTTTGGCGTTGATTAGCTTTATTATAGTTATCAAATGAACACTAGAATTTGTATTATATTAAAATTTTGTGGTTTTCTTTAATCTATTACAAACTCTCGAGTCGTTTCGAGAACCGTAATAAGGCACAATATCACAAAACGTTTTATGAAATAGATTAAAGAATGCAAGATGCCTGTTGCTTCAGTCTTGTACCAATAAAATACTTTTGGCCTAAGCGCCACTGCCTTTCGTAATCAGCTCATGACGTCTGCAAACAGTTAAGCATTAAACACAATAACGACAGCAGGCTACACGAACACCGACTACAAAAGTCGTTGGCTTCAATCGTCGCCTCGTAGTCAGCTACTTAATTATTTTGAAGACGACACCACCAAATCAACAACCATGAGTTGTTGTTTGTAGTAGAATTCTCTTCAAACGCCAGTGTAGCCGCTTTCATGTATTTCATACTCGTAAATAGTGTTATCCCAATAAAATATATTTCAAGTCCACAGTATATGACAAGAAATCATTTCATTAGCTTGGAAATATAGTTTGTTGTTTCATTTTGTATAATAAAACAATATATTTTCAAGTTTACAATATGAAATTTATTTGTTGGGTGGTTAAGCAATGTCTATATGCATTTCATTGGCGCTCTTTACCAAATCGTCAGTAGACTTCAACCACAGTTTTGCAAAGTTTCAAACTTCTCAACTTATTAAAAGACTTCCAAAAACCATCTGAGAATTATGTTAAATAAATTAACTATAAAAATTCACAAACAATTTCAAAAAATCACATTATAATAAGTGTAGCAGGCTATGAAACTTATACAAACCAAACCCAACAAACAACTTTTATTCGATACGACTCTATTTTATTTTTCTATACCTTTATACAATTAGAAATCCCTCGGATAACAATGAAAGTATTTATAAGGCAAAATGAAAAATAAAATCTCAATTGAATTGTTAATAAACTAATTTTTTGACATATTGTCATTGTACTATTATAATATGAAATTTATTTGTTGGGTGGTTAAGCAATGTCTATATTTATAAATTTCATATTATAATAGTACAATGACAATATGTCAAAAAATTAGTTTATTAAAAGTTTACAATAGTTAAATTTATTTGTATTATGCTGGCAACACTGCATCTACTCATTGCCGCTCACCAGATTAGAAATTATTTTAATTTGACTACAACCACAAAAACAGCATGTAGCCGTGTGGCCTGTAGTAGTAAAAATAATCATTCTC
Organism: Linnaemya vulpina; assembly: GCA_963675445.1. Taxonomy (NCBI): domain Eukaryota; kingdom Metazoa; phylum Arthropoda; class Insecta; order Diptera; family Tachinidae; genus Linnaemya; species Linnaemya vulpina. The sequence goes on along the minus strand of OY776278.1, from coordinate 72,435,085 downwards.
ATATACGCCCATGTATTCTATTTTTGACAAATTGTAGTCTGTAGTGTGCTGTCGTTATTGTGTTTAATGCTTTACAATTCAATTGATTTATTGTGTTTTCTTTTCTGGAAAATATGCAAAATTTCACTCCTTTTTCTAATATGCGGCAGTTTGGAAGAGTTTTAAAACAGAAATAATCCTTCAGGACTGTTGGATTAATTTCTAGTAAATTTGTTAATTTCAAGTTACATTTTATGTCGCCATTTTCTATGAAAAATTATAACAAACGCAGCGGATTTTCAAAAACAATTTATAAACCACGAAAGACTTCTTAGAAAAATTAAGCTTTTTATATAAGAATGTGCGAAGTATTTAATAATGCATCAATATCATTTAGACTCTGTTTTATTTGATATATTTCTTAATTAAAATTATCTCTTTTTGAATATGTATGTTCGAATATACAACAAAACATATTGTAATAAAATAAAAAAAAAAACTAATACATATTTAGCAGAAAAAAAATAAAATGTTTTTTACAACAAAATAACACATTAACTAAATAAAGAAATAAAATAAACAAAGAAAAAATCCTAAATTCGACTAACGTAATTTATTAATAACATATTACATATAATTAATTATAAGAATAATATAAAATTAACAAAAATAATATAGATAAAAGCCTTCTTTTATACATTTCAATTGGTTACCTGTCATTATCTTATTATTATTTCTTCTTTCTGTCGTTCTCAAATCATTTAAAAACTTCTTAAACAAAACAAACATTAAGTAATAGATACGAATTAAAGAAGTAGTAGATTAAAATAAAATAACATACCTAAAATTATATAATAATCACAATTTGAATTACACGCTCAGCGTCTTTAGTGGTTTTGAATAGTTTTCTTAATATTTTATCTGCATCTCCATTTTTGTTGTACCCTTTTCCTTTTCTTTTTTCTTTTGTTGTAAATTTTAATCAATAAAATTTTATGATATTGTGCACATTTTCTTTAGGTCATTTTCAGTTTCGTCGTTCTCCAGAACTCCCAGGCCACCATTTGGTATTGTTCTGCCTTCAATGTTTGGCAAATACGGTTCATAGTCCAAACCTTTACGTTCATAGAATAGCAAATATGCTGAGCTGGGATCGATGTTGGGTTGGCTGGATATTTCACGGCATGAACTGTCATTGTAACAATACCATGAACCGTTCGGATTAGCTGCATAAGAAACATAATGACCGCCATTCAACATCCCCGAATGTGACTGAAATTAAAAAGAGAAAAAGCCTTTAATCTAATTGCATCATTAAATTTATTTGATATTTGGTTTAAGCAGGTGTAGACGGCTGCATTTTATGGGGTTGTACACCTACAACCAGATTCCTTTTGGTATCTAAAAGTACAATTGAATACAGTGTGACCCATAATTATTCTTACAGTGTTTCAAGTATTGGACAATTTGTATCTAATACCTTGAAAACAAAAAGCAATATGTTTCTTTAATCTATTACAATATAGCGAATTAAAAGGCGAAAACGCCAAACACAATAAGGGTGAATATTTTCCACTGTTCAATAGTCGCTGTAAGAATTCAGAAGATGTTACATACAGACGCACAAATAATATGTGTGGTTCCTTTATGTCCAAGATATAAACAGAACTTTATCACAAGTTATTTTTTATTAAGGGTCTTCCAGTCTTTGATAATTGATAGCGGCCATCTTGTTGAAGCTACATCTGTCAAATTGTTTGTCATTTATTCAGTGTGTTTTTCCGAACCATCATGGACGGATATAATATTCAACAGCACGTACAAATAATTAAAAAGTTTCATGCAAATGGTTGTTCTGTTCTGGGCAACATACAGTGACCGTAAGGTCGCCGTAATCGTCCTGCAATATTCGCAATGTGGTGCATAACTTTACGGCCACTGGTTGAGTAAACGATCGACCAATAGCAGTACAGGAGAATCCAGGACATTGGCAAGGCCATTATTGTCACCAGCGAGCGCTTTAAATCGATGATTAGCAACTTCTTTTGGCGTGCATTCCATGATCTGGCCATGGAAGACAAACATTTCAACACTTCTTGCCACACGGGATATTCTGCACGAGCGATCTTAGGGCATAGTAATCTGACCACAGAGGTTGACTTTTCCGACCACTCAAAGAAACTGTGGCAGACGTTGGAACGATGTTATTATTCGGCAACGAACAAAAACAATGATACGTCACACACAATTTGGTTCATTGAAAATCAAAGACAGGAAGCGCTTAATGATAGACCCTTTACAATATTGGGTACGGGGAAATGTTTTGGGTTAGTTAAAGGTGTTGAAATTAAACTTGTTATATTTAGAAACAGTTTTACACTCAACATAAATATTCTCAGTTGGCATTGAAAAATATTTTATAGTTGAACTCTTTCTATCAAATATTTTTCATTCGTTTTATAATTTTTGTTTCAATACGTTGGTTTTTTTAATAAATAATTTTAATAATGTGGGTTAATATTTATTAAGCTTAAGGTCTCTTTATTTTTATTATATTATAAAAAAATGTTAAAAAATTAAAAAAAATACAATTTTATAATATAATAAAAATAAAGAGACCTTAAGCTTAATAAATATTAGACCTCATTATTAATTAAAAAGAGGTAAAAAAACTAGAAGAGTTAATAAATAATTATAATATGAAATTTATTTGTTGGGTGGTTAAGCAATGTCTATATGCATTTCATTTGCCTTATAAATACTTTCATTGTTATCCAAGGGATTTCTAATTGTATAAAGGTATAGAAAAATAAAATAGAGTCGTATCGAATAAAAGTTGTTTGTTGGGTTTGGTTTGTATAAGTTTCATAGCCTGCTACACTTATTATAATGTGATTTTTTGAAATTGTTTGTGAATTTTATAGTTAATTTATTTAACATAATTCTCAGATGGTTTTTGGAAGTCTTTTAATAAATTGAGAAGTTTGAAACTTTGCAAAACTGTGGTTGAAGTCTACTGACGATTTGGTAAGAAGCGCCAATGAAATGCATATAGACATTGCTTAACCACCCAACAAATAAATTTCATATTATAATAGTACAATGACAATATGTCAAAAAATTAGTTTATTAACAAGTTAATAAATAATTTTATAGAATATTTCAATTGTGTAATTATTCTCGGATTTAGAACATATTTCCAATAAAAGGGAGATCAAAAAACCAGTAACTTACCACAACAGCATAAAGTTTATACTTCGGATCAAACTCATCTACACCATTCTTCAGCTGATGTTGATGATAGTCTTCAAATTCACCATCAATAATGGGCGTTTTCGTCAAACTAGTCGATATTAAACGTTTTCTTCTAGTCATTGTGCTCTCGCCTTCATTCTGTCGCAACGTATTCTCCATTATTGAGGCATTATCTAATATTTTATCTGAGTTTTCGTCCTCGGCCACATCATCGATTTGTGTTAAATTATCATTGTTGGCATGATTGCTTGAGTTGACTGTAGTATTATTGGCTACAATATTCCTACATTTATCTAAGATTTGAGTATGATTTTGTAAATTCAGCAAATTATTAAATTGATCGTTTAGAGATAATTGTGCCTCTTTGGTTAGACCATTAAGAGGTTTGTTGTTAGAAATTGTGGTAGTATTGGTGGAGGTTTTGGTGGGGGTATTATTGGTACTAGTGTTGCCATTATTTGGGGATGGGGCAATGCATGTGGGAGTTTGAGTTTGAGTTTCTAAGGCTTTATTATTTAATATCGAAGTATCATCTTTTTCTGAAATTCCAGCCAGTGTATGAGAATTTTCATTCATTTCGAGTAGTTCTTTGTGTCGCAATATCGTTTCTTGAGGTACGGCTGCCAAATAAGGCGTGGGATCAAAATTATCAAATGGAAAATGTACCACTTTTTGCGATTTAACCCATTTGTTGTTAACACAATTGAATCGCTTTAAATGTATAATCTGGAAAACAAATACAATAATAGGGTCTTATTAAAACCAAACAAAAAAAGGGGGGAAATGGCTTCAGTTTATCTTACTAAAATGGGCGGTAATTTCCAAATTTGCAATTTTTTGGTGGCTGGCTTTTTACCCTTACAGTGACTGCAGTGATACCACTGCTCCAATTTCTCCTCGGAGGTAAAAGCCTTAAGACAGTGATTCAAGTCCACCGGTTCAACTTGTTCTTTACGGCATACCGCCACTGTATCATGATCTACCCACAGCTGTAATAAAATCCATAAAAATATGTCATGATTCCTTTTTATTCCATCAATTCCATTCAATACTCTTCTTACCCTTTCCAAAGTGCTTTGGTAGCGCAAATGCAATGCTGTGGGATCCCAATCTATTGCAATGGTATATATATCGCTACAGTTTCTTGTTATTGATTGTGTATTTGAATGCTGGGATTGCAGTGAGTCTCTATCTAAGGAGTTCGTTGCAGGGAGTGGTTTCTTATTCTCTATATTAGGCAAAGAGTTTGTTGTATATTTTGGCATCATTTTAGGTGTTGAGGCGTTACCTTAGTAGAGTTTAAAACAATTATAGCACATTTTTATATAGAAATATGAAAAATAAAACTTACTTGTGCTCAAGCTCCTGGTAAATAAGTTACCTTGTAATACATATTCATTATTGCAGGGTATTTCACAGCCACGACAAAAACTTGACCATGGACATAAAGCGCATGTTAGGCCATCGTTTTTTACAGCACGCAAGGAAAATGGAAAATCATAGCCCAAACTATCGTCACTGGAAATAAAAGAGATTAAATTTTATGTAAATTCGTTAGGCCAAAATTAAATAACTTATTTCTACAATTGTCCAAGAGAAAGAAACGAAAAGGGTTTAAATAAATTATTACTAACGAAACTATTCTCCAGTCGAGTACTAAATAAATAAATTTGGAAATAATTGGCCAAGAAAGTGTGGCGCAAGATTTCTGCCAAAGCAAACATAATTTCCCAAAAAAAAGGAGTTTTCCATCCACTCCTATGATAACTGGCTTTGAGTTTCATGATCACACAAATTCACTACACAATAGGTCTATTTCCTTACTCTATATTGGGACCCAGCGGGGTTAACACTTCCACGAAAAGCGTTTCCGTGCAATAAAATTGGGTAAATGAGAGCGATTTCAAGAAAACAATACACATCCTCTTCTTAACGGAAACATTTTGTACTTTTTCTTCTGGCTAGTTTGGGCTAATACTAAAGCAATCAGCTGTTTGAACATTGAACTGATAAGTTTTATTAAAAAGCAAACGCGATGATCTCTCAGTCTCCAGATGTTTTATTTTGCTGTAAAATATTTGGTTTTTAGCGTTCCCGTGCTATTGGGAATTTTTGTCTCTTATTTAGAAAAATTATAGTTTAAATTTACTTTACCGGACTTTGCCCAAGAATTAAAGAAACAGACTTACCCCCTAATTCATAAACGATTATCAAAATTAAAGTGGCTTTAAAGTATGGATTTTGTATGGTTAAAGATCTCTTAAAACATTCATTAACTTTAACAATCGTTTGTGAATTAGGGGGTTACAAAAGTAATAATTCCTCCACTCTAATCGCTCTAACTTATTTAAGGTGGCAACTCATATCTGCTATCATTTCTTGGTGATTTACTTTTTTTTAGATTTCACCTGCTTTTATATAAACAAATTCATATTGTGATTAAAAAATAAATAATAAACAAAACAATCTGTATTTAAATTATTACAGCCTAATTTAAAATAAGTTTGATTTATAAGCATTAAACACAATAACTACAGCAGACTACAGGCTACAACTTGTCAAATATAGAATACATGGGCGTATATGAGAATGATTATTTTTAGTACTACAGGCAACACGGCTACGGGTTGTTGTCCCTGCTGTTTTTGTGGTTGTAGTCAAATTAAACTAATTTTTATTTTGGTGAACGACAATGAGTAAATGCAATGTTGCCAGTGTAATATAAATAAATTTAATTATTGTAAACTTGAAAATGTGCTGTTTTATTATACAAAAAGAAACACGAAATTATATTTCCAAGCTAATGAAATAATTTCTTGTCATATATTGTGGACTTGAAATATATTTTATTGGGATAATGCTATTTACGAGTATGAAATATATGAAAGCGGCTACACTGGCCCATGAAGAGAATTCTACTACAAACAACAACTCATGGTTATTCATTTGGTGGTGTCGTTCTAAAAATAATTAAGTAGCTGACTACGAGGCGACGATTGTAGCCAACGACTTTTGTAGTCGGTGTTCGTGTAGCCTTCTGTCGTTATTGTGTTTAATGCTATACAGTCCCATAAAAATTGTTTATGAACCCTTTATAAATCCGATAAAAATTTTGTAAATTAGGCCACTACAATTTGAAAAATGTAATCTGAGTAAGCAGAAAAAAATAAAAAGAAAATTTTCGTTGCTACTAGTGGGGTAAAAGCAAGTACAATTTTGATGTTCTCCTTTTGCCACCCTGTGGGACACATTTTATGCTGGCCAAACTAAGTAATTATTCTCTTACATCAAATAGGGTACCGAAAGTGGTACCATTGTAAATTGAGAAGAAATAAATTGAAAAAAAAAAATAATATTTTTACTACTTACCAATCTGCCGCATGGTTCGCTTGATCAGTTGACGCTGGTAATGGACTTAATAAACGGCTGACTTGTAGCCATACGGCACAATACAAATCCTTATTTGTACCGCCTTCCAAATTGGGTATTACCAGAGGCACACCAAATATGCTGGGCCGCGTTTTATGGTGCGACAAAAAGTAACTGTCTTGGCGAGTTATTTTGCGATGAACAGCCATCAAATACTTTCCAACTTTATAGTGTTGAGAAGGAACTCTTGAAAACAAGCCATTTCCCAAAGCAGCAGCTGCGTCATTACTAGAACTGCCGGCTCCCAGTGCCGGCATTGCAGATGCAGCCCTTAAGGAGTCTCTTAGCTCTTGTTGCATGAAATTTTGATGATTAATTTCGGCTTCTCTTAAACGTTGGCCACTGCTTTCATCGGCCGAGGCATTAAGGCGACAGGGGCAATCGCTCATGCGTCTTAGATCTTCACATACTGAGGTCGGCTCTGAGGAATTGGCGGTATTTAAATTTGTTAACGGATCACAAGTGGAACTTTCCATGGAATTTTCACCGGAATGTGTAGCAGTAACAGATGAAGAGGAACAAGTGTTTGCTTCGGTGGCATGTAATAGCTTAGAGGTGGATATGTGTTTATGAATAGTGCCGCCATTGACAAATGTATTTTCAGGACTACGACTTATATTGGGTGTTTGCTGCACAACATATTTGTTGATTTGTTTTTTAAATACACAATTATATTAAAATAATTACAACAGTTAATTTGACAAGTTCACATGATTAGTTCAAGGGGTCAATGTTATTATTTAAATTAGCAAGTGTGCTTTGGTTATTTGCAAATTAGGAAGCATTAATGAAATTAAGGATATAATACGAGTATTAAATTTGTAAGCTATTTAGGTGCTTTAAGCATTAAAGGATAAAATTTGTTCAAAATAAAAAAAAAAAAGACTATTTACCACAAGCACATTTGCTAGAACCACAACCTAAACAAAATTAAATACGAAAGAAAAAAGAAAATAGTGGTAAAAGAAAGTTAACTAAAAGGACCGAATTGCAGTGGAAAATTTTAAATATATTAAGTCTTTCGCTGCGAAAAAAACACAAAACGAAACTAAAAATTGGTTTAACTAAAAATAAGGGTGCTCTATTAACACTATAAAAATACTGCTATTGTTACAAAAAGGAACTGTACAATTTAAGATACAAATTATATTGGTTGTTGGTATTGAAATAAAAAATTTAAATTAATATCCGACTAATTAAGCAAAAAGGCAATACTATTAAAAAGAAATGGTTATACATGTATATACACACACACATACAATTTGTAGTTTGTTGTGGTCGAATTAGTCTATTCGTAGCGCGTTACTTTACAGGTTATAAGCGTTAAACTTTGTATCATGGCCAAACAAAAGCTAGTCCGGCAAAGAAGTCGTCAGTAGCATTTCATAGTTTTATTTTATTTAAATCCAAGCTTTGCCAGCTTTAGCTCTTTTTAAAGCAAATTCACATTTACTTTAAAAGAACGACTACATATTGACGTAATACCAAGTTCAGATATAGGCCTTAATTGCGCAATTAGGGCATTTTTTGCAATTAAGGCCTTAATTGACCACAACTTAACATACGATAAATCAATTAATAAATTGAGCAATTAGTAGTTAATTGTATTACTAATTGCGTAAAATTCTAATTGCATCATAAGTATGTTTAATTTTCAGTGAGCAGAAAAATTCCCTATAATGGCGAGCCAAATGTCAAAAAATATACGTACATATAAGCAAAATAAACTAAATTTTCAAACAAGCAAAAAAAACTTAAATTTTTGTAGAAAATAAAAGGCGGCAATGGGTGTGTCGGGAGAATCGCCTTCTACAATAAATAATAATTGGAGCGTTAAAGGCAAACACTTTTGCAGGTCTAGTGCTGGAAAGCATTTGCATTCATTTTTAAAATTTACAAACACGAATATTCACGAAACAAATAAAAACAATGTTTTTTTCAGCTGTCAAATGATAATTAAGTCAGCTAAATTGAGTATATGTGAACACTAGATTTAATTGATTTATTAAAATTAAATTGACTCAATTAAAAAGACATGTCTGAACACAGTATAAAACGTATGATTTGCACTAAAAAGTATGTCTGGCAACCGAGAGAGTTTCAAGCGCATTTTTGAATAAGGATATGGCATCACCAGTCAGTGCTGTTTACGCATCGTTGCCAGCTTTCAAGTTTCAAAAACCGCTAAAAGCAAACAAACTGCCCGTGATTTTAGAAAAAACGCAATGAGATTAAAATTTTTAATTTTTTTAAGGAATTATATTCACGAATGAAAAATATAGATTTCAATATATCAAATACAAAAATTTTGATATATTGAAATATATAAATATATATCATTTAATAGAATAACAGCAGATATGGAGAATTAACATGATAAAAATATTTGGTGAAAATATTTTTAGCAAATGTTTGTAACATATTATTCAGAGAGAAATGAAAAGTATCGACAATTTAATAATCCAATCCACAACGCAACAGAAAAACAAAGTTTTCGAAAGTCACTCTGTTCCCACCATCAATGCTCGTTAGACCGACTCCGTATAGGCAAAGGATTAAAGGGTGTGATTACTTGTATATTCTTTTTTGATCGCATAATTATACTTGGCCGCCTGTTTGTCATGCATTTGAAAATAAATTTAAAAGCAATTCGAAACGACTTTCTCATGACAAAATTTCCCTGTAAATACGATGTTGTAGGTGACTTGTTTTAATGTGAGAACAGGGGGCAAATTACGTCATTCGATACGATTCGAAATTTTAAAATATTTCCATATAAACTCTATTGAAATATTTCGTAATTTCGTTCACGAGTGCTGTAATTTGCCCCCAGGTCTTGCTTAGACAAATTCAATTAAAAAATCATTTTGAATTCTGGTTTTAGTGCCACTGTCACCACCGTGAAAAAGAAATAATTATAAATTTTCTAATAAGTAGCACTCTCAATAACAATAAGTTGTTGTTTAAACGCATCTATAGTTCGGTTTGTTTACTTTTGCAGTAAATTTTAAATTTACTCACAAAAATGACTATCGCCCAAAGGAGTACTCGAAGGGGGCATTTTTTGCAATTAAATTGACCACAATTTAACATACGACGAATCAATTAATAAATTGAGCAATTAGTAGTTAATTGTATTACTAATTGCGTAAAATTCTAATTGCATCATAAGTATGTTTAATAAGAATTGTGTTCAGTGAGCAGAAAAATTTCCTATAATGGCGAGCCAAATGTCGAAAAATATACGTACATATAAGCAAAATAAACTAAATTTTCAAACAAGCAAAAAAAAGGCGGCAATGGGTGTGTCGGGAGAATCGCCTTCTACAATAAATAATAATTGGAGCGTTAAAGGCAAACACTTTTGCAGGTCTAGTGCTGGAAAGAATTTGCATTCATTTTTAAAATTTACAAACACGAATATTCACGATACAAATAAAAACAATGTTTTTTTTTTTTCAGCTGTCAAATGATAATTAAGTCAGCTAAATTGAGTATATGTGAACACTAGATTTAATTGATCAATTAAAATTAAATTGACTCAATTAAAAAGGCATATAACTCTTTTGTCTTACTCATTACAAATTTTTTAATAACTCTAACAAAAAAGACATCCATACAATCCGACTCACCTAAAACTTCAAAGTAAATAAAATTTTCCACCGGCAGCGGTAAACTTAGTAAACTGAAGGGATCGAAACGTACCGATTCGCGACCACAACACATGCAACTGACTTTTGACTTTAGTTGGCCATAAAATAGATCAATAATAATGGATTGATTGCGTGCATGATGTTGTTGCCAAGCCTCAGCTGCCACTATTTTATCCGGACGCCCATTAGAATCTTTCAATTCACTGTAAGGCTTTTCCATTACCCGATTAAGGTCTTCATGTAGAGCATCTAAAAACCATTCTAGAAGCTCTTGGGAATCATGTTGACCACCGCCAGCAAATTGTGGGGCATGTTTTGTCACACAAAAACGCAACATCAAAGGGGCCACCGATCTAGTGGTGGCACTCCAAACTTCCTTTAACAATTCACCATACCTGGTGGCTAAATGGCCTCTAGTACCCAATTTATTTGTAGTATTCAATTCAAACAAGTGCATGTTTTGTCGAAAATACTGCGCCAATGGTTGTGTATTGAATTTTTGTAATACGAACATTTTACGAACAAATTCATAATTTGTTTTGTATGATCTATGCAATTAATTTCTAACTGTGTTTTATTCAATTTTCGTAATTTATTGCTGGCTATATATAGGAAATATTAGTTATCTTTTAATCCTATGGATTACCTTAAAAATCAGTGCAGTACTAAGTAACCGCACACTTGAACGTTTTACAACTTCACTTCGAATGATTAAAACAATTCAATCAAAATATTTACCAGTTAATTTATAACACAAATTATAATTACAACAATTATTGTCCTACATTAAGTTATTATTGAAAGTATGAAGCTTTATAAATTGTTTATTTTTTAATGACTTTCGTATCTACATATTTGTCTTTTCCAAAAAAGAATTTATTACAAGAAATTTCTACAGTAAAAATATTCAATTAAAGAACTTGGACAATATGTGTTCTCATTTACTGCATTTTGGGTAAAAGGTTTTTTAGTGCATAAGAAGCAAAATGCTGCAAATTGCAAATATATATTTTGCTGTTTGTGACAATAAAAACGGCCGACAATAATTAACACAACCATACACTATTGCAGTTCAGAAAAATTCGATGCCAAATTCATGACTGCGTGCGTAGTTGAGTTCGGAATCTAATGTCGATTTCTTTTCTAGAAAATAATGCAACATTTTTCACACTTTTTAACAGAAAATGGCAGCATTCTGTCATTTGCAAATAAGGAATTTATTAGAAATGAATCCAACATCCCTCAGGAAAATTAATTTCTGTCTTAAAACTTTTCAAAACTGCAACTTTTTAGAAAATAAATGAAAAAATTTTACATGTTTTTGAGAACAGAAATCGCCATAAGGCGTATTCTTTTGGCAAAAGCACATTTTCGATGCCAAAAAGTTTATGACATATAATTAACATTTAAACAGTAACATGTAGCTTTATGATACAAATAAACTAATTCCACCATTACAAATTGAACAGGAATAGGAGAATATTGGCTTACATATCGCTCGTTTGTTGCAAGATTGTCATAACAAAAAAACTTTTAAACCTATTATATTAAAAAAAACTAACAAATCTTACTGTCAGTTTACCGATGTCATAAGCTATTGTTCCATCAATTAAAAAGCATTTAAAATAAAAATAAAATTTGAGAATTATTTTTAGGATTATTTATTCGATCGAACAACAGATTGTTTTCTTTGGGGTTATATGAAAGAAATTTCATACGTATATAAGCCAGGAGCCATACCACAGTTAAAGAAAATATTCTCAATGAAATTCAAGCCATAACCCGGAAATTTTACGAAAAGTCATGCAAAATGTAGTAGAAACTGCACGAATTTGCAAAGCCGTAAATGGCCACCACTTGCGGGGTAGAATTTTTCACACTTAAGTCAAAAATATTCCCCTTTAATATACTTTATAACAATAAAAATAATAATGAAAAACCTAACGATAGTTTTGCGCCACCCTGTAGTATGCAATTATATTATATAAAAAGAAAATGAAACAAACATGAGTTTTCATAAAAAAAAGGGGCAACGGTCAGTTGTAAAAAAGAACAAACAGAACTTAGGGTAGGCGTCCATTGACTTTCATTTCATCTTCAAATGTAAATTGTCTATTAAATTTTTTTATATCTTTTAAAATTTTAAGAGCGATGATTTAAGGTTTCATCAGTATGTTTGCATTATTAAAGAAATTAGATAATTTTTAAGTTGAAAAAATGAACGCAAATGGATCAGATTTTTGATAAGCGGTGACAATAAGGAGTTCATTACAATTCCATTTGCTCAAATATGAAATAATTTGCCGTCAGAAATTTCGAAAAAGAAAAAGTGGCTCGTATGCAATTATTTCAAAATCGTAACAAACTGTCACGCCCTGAAAGTGCATTCCATTTTCGTACTGTCACAGTCATTTGCTACTGTACCTCGGGAGACACATCTCCAAACCTTCAAAGGTTTGATATCGACTAACAATAAATATCTCGTTTGGAATATATCTATTAGCGTCAAAGTAATATTATTTAATTCTTAAATAAACGGCAAATTGTAAAAGTATTTTGGTTCAAAGTCTTTTCTTGCAATAAAAAAACATGACAATAACAAGCGAAAGCATATTTACCAGTATTCTCCTAAATTTGTACACTATGGATTGAAATCAAGAGATAGTAATTCTAAAATATAAATCAAAAACTAAAATTCTAAAACCAAAACCACTACAAATTATATTATCAAAAAGTAATGCTACATTAAACAGATTTTGTATTTAATACGTTAAAGGAAACAAAATTGACACATTCTTTACCAAAAATGTGTGTGGGTGTGCGTATTTTGGAGAAAAGGTATGAATACGAGTATTTTCATATTTATAATAGTTGTTGCCATTTGCAACGCAACAATTTTCTGACCAACAGTTATGAAATTATATTTATTTTTTGCACATATTTACTTTTTGGTATTTTGCAAAGTTTCACACAACGACAGACAGCAAAGCCTATACAAAATTGCGCTTTTTTAACAAAGCAAGTAATGAATTTATATAAATGAATGCAAAACATATTAATGATGCGATAAAGTTTAGATAATTTAGAATTTTTTTTAAATACTACTCCTAAAATGAGTACTTTATGTGGAAGATCTTGACGCCTCTCAAAAGTTTTTAAGTTAAAAATTATCATATCAGAATGTTACTAGCAAGCCCGCTGAATCGTTACTGAACTCTTTTTTATTATTAATTGGGAGTTATTTTGAAATCTTTTGTACAACATTTTGTGCAGATAAAATCAAATAAAACTATTTGTTTCCTTGTATTTCATAGTGAAACTTGCTCTTTGAAAAATTATAAAAACATATTTTCAATATTATTAGGTGATTTATACATACGTCAAGGCAGCTGCCCTGAAGACATTTAAGATTAAGAAAACAATTTCTTGGATTTTTTCAAATTTTAGGCAATTTAAAACTGTTTTTTCGACAAGAAAACTAACCCTGTCTGTGTCAAAAGGCAAATTATTCTCAAAATATAAAAGAAATGTACTTTACATTATTGCATCATTAATATTTAGTATAAATTTTTCTTCAATTTCCTTTTTCTTTCATTTAGAGATCGTAAGAGAAAAAATTAACAAGACTAGAAGTAAATTTTACAATCTTATACAATATTAAAAACACAATTGTGTTGCCTTAAACTAGTAGCCATACCTTGAAGCATAATAAATTCTGGGGCATGCACATAGTGTTTCCAAAGCACCGCCTTACCTTCGTTGATACATGTACATCATCATCTTCAGTTTCATCATCATCATCATCGGCCAGTGTCATATTACAACGAACATTATCAAAATTGTTTTGCAGCCTATTCGCAGAAGCCGTACTAGAAGATGTTGCAGCATTTGCTAACGAAGCTTTTGTTTGCATTGGCAGTGCATCATCATAAGAATGTTGACGTTGATGATCAGCATAATATTGTGATTGTTGTTGGCCATCGGTGTTAAGGTTGTTAATGGAATTTGTATGATTATTTGATGAAATATTAGTAGAATTATTTAATAAAGTTAAGGAAGAATATGAATCGTAAGCCGTCAACATGGCTAGAAAATGTAAAGAGTGCAAATTACAACATTGCAAATAAAATACACAATTGTTTGATAAAAATGTTTACCTGAACTTCTTTGTATATCTTTCAGACCTTTTTCAATATTTATGCCCAGTGTAGAACTAGATCTTGAACGATCAGCACATTCTTCCGGCAATTGATAAGCATACAGTTCTTTGGCCGTTGAAGGTTTGATTTTATCATCGTCGGCAAATGAATAGCGTATTTGAGAATTCCAAACTTCACAAATTAACATGAAGTTGGGATTTAAATAACACACTGACGCCAGTTTACGTTTCAAGTCGAAATATTTTGATTCCGAATTTAAACGCAAACCATATTTTATAGGCACCGAACCATCCAATAATACCACTGTAATAATAAGTTATATGTTTTTTAATAACTCTAACAAAAAAGACATCCATACAATCCAACTCACCTAAAACTTCAAAGTAAATAAAATTTTCCACCGGCAGCGGTAAACTTAGTAAACTGAAGGGATCGAAACGTACCGATTCGCGACCACAACACATGCAACTGACTTTTGACTTTAGTTGGCCATAAAATAGATCAATAATAATGGATTGATTGCGTGCATGATGTTGTTGCCAAGCCTCAGCTGCCACTATTTTATCCGGACGCCCATTAGAATCTTTCAATTCACTGTAAGGCTTTTCCATTACCCGATTAAGGTCTTCATGTAGAGCATCTAAAAACCATTCTAGAAGCTCTTGGGAATCATGTTGACCACCGCCAGCAAATTGTGGGGCATGTTTTGTCACACAAAAACGCAACTTCAAAGGGGCCACCGATCTAGTGGTGGCACTCCAAACTTCCTTTAACAATTCACCATACCTCGTGGCTAAATGACCTCTAGTACCCAATTTATTTGTAGTATTCAGTTCAAACAAGTGCATGTTTTGTCGAAAATACTGCGCCAATGGTTGTGTATTGAATAGTACCTGTAAGGCCGCATTCATAAAGCAAGTATTGCCCAGATTATGTAAGCCTGTGGCACCAGGAGCTTGCACAGACATTATGGAAGAGCGTGTCAGGCGACGATCATTAAGCGAAGAGCCTCCTGTCTGTGTTAAAGTAAGAGAGCCCAACTCTTCAGGCCAAGTTTGATCTTTGTTTCGTATTTCCAACAAGATTTGATCATTATCTTTAATCATTAGTTCTTTCAATGTAACATTATCCTCTTCTAATAAAATGGCGCTGTTATCTAAAGACCCAGCTGGTATATGCCACAAACGTATGTCTTCTGTGCGCAAACGTAGTTGTTCACAAAGAAAGTTTCCAACTTGTTGTACCGTTGCTAAACGACTAAAGGCAGCGGTATAAGCCAAATAACGTTTTGGAGGCTGCAGCACACTGGAAGAAGTAATAGCAGCAAAACCACCACCAGAAGCTATAACGCCATAACCTCCTGCAAATAATATAACTTTTCATGATCGAAATTTGCACGAGCGGTATGATTGAGAGGAGTGAGTGTTCATTCACTGCAGTGAACATTGTCATTTTTATTTTATTTACTTGTAAATGGAATTTTAAAACAACAGCGAAAGGACAGCCCACATGTAAATATATTCCACTTAATCATTAAACTAGTTCTTAACCTTAAAAATCTCTCAATTTAACTTAAATTAAAACTATAAAAAAAATCTGCTGTATTAGATCTTAAAATGATATTACATGACAAAAATATTGTTGGAATGAGAATTTTGTTATCATAATTTGCACTTTTTCGGCATTAGGTAACAACGACAAATAAATTTTGCAATAAATCCGTTGTTTTATTCACTGTATCTCTTTCAGACCTGAAGCTAGACTATGACGAATTTTTTTCATGTTTTTTGGAATATGTATATGATGCCTATATCGCATGAAAATATAAAATAGAAGCGACGGTATTCAAACTAAAACCCATCCGCACAGTCAATGCATTACGGACAGAAGGAATTATGGAAACAAGTGTTTCCAAAATTTACTAGATGACATTCAAAGTGTATTATTTAAAAACTGAGATTTCAGAGCCAAAGATTAAAAATTTAAGTAGTGACGACATTTTCAAGACTAAGAATAGTAGATTTTAAGACTCTCACCTGAAACCGCACCCCAATTATTAACCGATTGATTTTGCGGCACGCTTTGATGAAGCAAAATACGTAAATTCAAAGGGTATAATTCCAGTTCTACATCTGTGGCGTTATTTGGTTGAATAACCTGGCGCGGCAATGGCAAATTATCTCCATACCAACGATTTAATGCTTTCCACAATGACTTGGGAACCAATTCAAAATCATGATTTTGCACTAGAGGCGTATCACGCTTCAAATGTCCACCTTCGCCTGTTAACGTGCGTATATTTTTAAAAGGATTTGGTGTAACCAGATTGGTGTTGTCTATGGGTCCAGGTCTACAACCTAAATTACGACCTGATGATATACCGCTACTTGCAGAACCTAGAAATAAGATAAGGGGTTTTATTATTTTCATATATATTTTTATTTTAAATTTAAAACTTTACCCATACTGCAATTATCATTTGTTATGCACACGTCTACTCCTACTAAATCTAAGGAATTGCTATTAAAACTTTCATCGCAAACCAATGCCTCATCTATGCCACAATTTGAATTTGAACTTGACTGTCGCTGTTGGTAGACGCCGGAATGTTTACAATATTCACATGCTACAGTATTATTATTGATGTACTGTAACCAGCTAATCCACCAGTCTCGTGCTATCAAATACCAAAATTGCCCCACGCGATATTTCCGTTTTTCCTCGCGATCTAACCATCCTCGCACTACAAAGTAAACAAACATAAAATATTTTAATTGTTATTACAAGCTTTTAATCATATCAGGAATTTTTTTGATTAAACTTACCTATATCATATTCCATATGGCGACATTGAGGCCATAGACCAAACACTACATGACACACTTCAAATATTAAATCTAAAAATGGCTGCAACAGTTTCAGACTACTTTTCACATTCCACATCATAAAATCTTCTGCTCTCAAGTTGACATTTAATTCATCTAGTTTTAGAGAATCCTTGGAAAGAAAAACACGTTTATGGTCAAGATCTTTAGAGACAAATTGCCAGTAGACTTACTATTTTTTGGTTTTGTGTCGCTTTTAAATGGGTAACATTAACAATATCTTTTAAAGCTTCTTGTTTCGTTAGATCTTTGTATATATTAGCATTACGATTTTCTTTGGCAACAAATAATAAAACATTTATCATTTGCAAGGTTTCGAAATGATTCAAAATACCATCACGATCCACATCGAATATTTTGAAACAAACTAAAAGTGTAAAATCGATTTAGCAAAGTTTGTATGATATGACATGACATTTCGAATTACATACATCTCGTTCTTTCAACACCTGGTCCTCTGCAAGCAGCACTAACACCACAGCAAAGTTCTTTGAAATCGATATGGCCATCACGGTTCTCATCAAAAGCATTAAAAAGTCCTTGTAAGGCATTTTTCGGTATGGGTGGACTTAATAAGGGTCCCAATAGTTGCAAATCCAACTGACCATTAGGTGAAGAGTTTTTTAAACGCCAAAACTCTTTTTCTAAATCGCCAATATCCTGATGAAGAGAAAAGATAATTAAATGGAAATACATATACATATTTAAGTTAATTTTCCTATATATACTTTTTCTTCCAAATGTGTTACACCAGCCAAGCTTTGATAAAAAGTGGGTGTCTCCAACTCAGAAGTTAAGCTGATGCAGTTATCAGACAACAGCCATTTTGAGAGCACAGTGGAGGTTCTGTTTTTTGATATCCAAGCTTGAAATTGTTCAAAGTTTATGCGATCAGTTTGTGAAAATAAAGAAATACTTTCGTAAGGATGTAAATTTATGGCCTTGATAAAATCGGCTTTCAATATATATGTGCCACTATCATTGCAATATAAATTCCAAAGAAATCTGAAAATGTAAACATTTCGAATATAGTAAATCTTTTAAAATTATCAATAGAAATCAAACACTTACTTAGTCTTCTCCTCTTCTGTGCCACGTGTTATTAACACCAAACCACATAAAAGATCCTTGAAAGAAATACCTTTGCTTGTACCACCACAGGCGGTATATAGTAAATCTGTAACATTTGACGGCACTCCTTCACATAAAACATCTTGCTGGAATGCATTACGACTTAGGTAGAAACGACCAACACCTGCCGATTTTTTAAAAGCTTCTTTCAGACGTCGTAATTCTGTTTCGGAAACTGTTGAGAAAAAAATTTGTTTTCTCTATTAATTATCTAACAATTGATGTATAACATGCGAGTATTATTATTATTATTATTAGTTATTTAATCTTATGAATAAATTCTAAGACTAAAGTATACAAAATGAGCACTGGCTACTATGGCCATCGGCCCTCTATATGCAAGTTACACAGGAAGTTTGGATTGTTTGATTAAGCTATATATTATGTGTATATTGGAGAGGGTCGCTTCCAAAAGAAAGTTGGTGAATGGGGTATTAGATTGTAATCTTCTCTGGTAAGAGTATGTTGGACATTCGTCAAGAACATGCTTGATCGTGAGGTAGGTGTTACATGTGCTGCAATTCGGTCTAGTAGATCCCTTCAGTAGATATTGATGAGAGAATGTGGTGTGTCCGAGTCTTAGTCTTGAAAATACCATTATTTTATCCTTATTTGTCATTATTGGATATGTAGGGGTACAATTGTTCCTATTAATTACAGAATAATGGTAATGTGAGACGTTCTCTCTGAATCTGTCCTTGAAGTAATTTGTTATTTGGCGTCTGAGGTCAATTTTTTCAAATGATGGTTCCATTAGTACTGGAGCATAAGATGCGTATTTAGCAGCTGTATCCGCTCTTTCATTACCAGGTATTCCGATATGGCTAGGGATCCAACAAATTCTTACGCGTTGTTCGTTGCCTATAAGGACATTTCTGATTTTGGTCACTGTACTCCACTTGTTGTTGAATGGTTTGGAGATAGCCTTCAAAACGGAGAGACTGTCGGTAAATACAATTGTTTTCTTTCTGGACAAAGTTGCTAACTAAATCTGTTTTCTATTCATTCTCCACATTAATTTTATTTAACTGTATATTTGCTCAAACACTTCAAGTAGCAGTTATTAATTGCGTTATTAAACTGTAGACTAGACATTAAAAAATGTGAAAGAGGTTTGTGGTGGCACCAGATGTGCCAAAATTAAATCGGTGTGCTCAAACGGTGTGCTAAAAATTCAAGTTGCCATTATGCCTTAACAGTTTTAGGATTGTTTTAAAATTTTTTGTTGTTTTATCAAAAAGTCATAAATTAATCATAAAATTAAACAACAACTTTATATTTGTTTTCCTTTATACTCCAACCGTTCTTTTCACCGCATAATAAGTTTCAATTTTCGTGCTGCTTCTTCGCAAGTTAAATTTAAATTTACCTTCACACACATCAATTATCTATGATTTGTGATATTATTTTATTTTATTTTTTATAACAATTCCCCTTGTTTTTTTTTTCTTTCTGTAAATGAAACATGAAAGTTATATTTTTTTTAACTTAATAAAACCTAATTAAATCTTAACAGCTTTTACTGCAACTGTTAAGTGGTTAACAGTGTTCTGTTAACTGCATAATATGTTGTGTACAGTTTTCGTTAAATTTGAATTTATCTTTACACACATTAAATATCTAAATGCGTATGCTTTGTATCATTCTTTTATATGATTTTTTCTTCAAACAATTGAAGCTATATTTTTGTTTAAATGAACAAGCTTTCTTAAGTTATTTTAACACATTCTTCAAAAATATGGGTACTTAACAAAACCATATTAACAGAGTCAACAATTTAAAGAAAATAGCTTATCTTGAAAAATCCTTTGAAAATCTTTCAAAGACACCAGCATTTACGAAATTCGGAAATCTCATTTTTAGAAGAAAGCTTCAAAGGCCCATAAGTTGGAAACCAAGTGCATCGAAAGAACCATGCCTATATTTTTTCTGCTTTTTCTTATAAATTTTAGTTAATGTCATAACTTTCAATTCGAGTATATAACGAGGAAAATTTTATCTGCGTTTTTTACAGAAAATACCTTGATACCACTGTTTGTATTATTTAAAATTTAAACTTAATGTAAATAATAATATTAATAATAATAATAATAATAATAATAATAATAATAATAATAATAATAATAATAATAATAATAATAATAATAATAATAATAATAATAATAATAACAATAATAATAATAAAAATAATGATAATAATAATAATAATAGAAATAATGATATTAATAATAATAGTAATAATAATAATAATAATAATAATAATAATAATAATAATAATAATAATAATAATAATAACAACAACAACAACAAAAATAACAACAACAACAACAACAACAACAACAACAATAATAATAATAATAATTTTAATAATATTGTTCAATTTTAGTAATAAAATTTTAATACCGGTATTCAGTTTTTTTACCGATACCAATATGTAGTTATAACAATACCAACGCCGCACAGTTTACCATTTCGCCACCAATTGTAAAGTGTAAAAGTTCATTCGAAAGTAGACACTTGTATACCTGGGGAACCGAAAAATTTAAACTTTATTTTAACTATATCACCTCGAACAGGGTGATTCAATATTAGCATTTTCATAATTTTGCTTAAATGAGAAATTTCTTAACAAGTTTTTAATTTTTAAACATCTATAACTTTTTTGTTTTAAAAGATTTCTAAACAAATTGAATTCTGTATAATTGCCCATCCGGTCCGAATTTTCCTAAATCATCCCACTTAATAGAGCAAAACTTCTAAAGTTCGTAAAAGTTCGTTTAGAGACTAGCACTAGCTTATAGTCTAAACTCTCCTTTACACTCCTGTACCCCATTGTATACCCGGCACGATCCGACCGTGAGCACCAGAGAAATTTTTCTGACACAAGGTCAAATAATTTTAGAGTAAAAAATTTATATCCTGTTGTGCTCAATTTTGAATTATTTTTTTATCAGATGGATTTTATGAAAATCGGATTTCAGATGGAAAAGTATTTTGGTTTTTAATTTAATTTACCCTTATTATAAAGGTATAAAATAGTTTTTGTTTTTCGGAATCGTTGGGGCATAATGAATATGCTGATATTCACAACTGCCTCTAATAAAGAACATATTTCAACAAATTATGGCAAAAACCACTGACTTATAACACGCCCTGATGCAGGTAGAAGTCCTGCAGCAGCCATTAAACCATAAAACCCATTAAAATTAAAAGGGAAATTCCTGGAAAAACGATACATCAAGGGTGCATGGGTACATGTCTATTGTTTGTGCTGTGGTCTTCGCTTCCTTCATATGTGCGCGTGTGCACGTGTTCGTTTCTTTATTG
This sequence comes from Linnaemya vulpina, assembly GCA_963675445.1. Taxonomy (NCBI): domain Eukaryota; kingdom Metazoa; phylum Arthropoda; class Insecta; order Diptera; family Tachinidae; genus Linnaemya; species Linnaemya vulpina. The sequence goes on along the minus strand of OY776278.1, from coordinate 72,413,266 downwards.
TGATGTTACCTGTCTACCGGAATTTTTTTTAAATTATTTCCAATGAAAAGAATCCTGGGATTTTCTTAGAGTATAGGGATTTAGTCTCTGTCAATTAGAGCCATCAACCAGCAGAACAAAAGAAATTGATGTATGGAAAAATTAAATACCCTCATCAACAAAGTATTACAGACCAATAAAATTTACATTAAAAAAGAAACAAAAGAGGTCATAATTGAAGCAGTCCGAAACATAAAAGATCAAATTGATGCCCTTTAACCTGCTGTATTTACAGTTGATGACCAGGAAATCGAAGTAAATTTTAAAATTTGTCTTACAATGATTTATGGAAAAGTTGCACAAGCTTTGACTGATACAAAAGCATCAAGTCAATTAAGCCATACCATTCCAGAAGATGATAGTTTTAAGGCAGCATACGAATTTCGATTGTGCCCTCTCCAAGCGAGAACACGTTTTATGGAACATATTCTTAAATTAGGTTATGATTTGGATTTTGGCCCGTTAGGCGAAACAGTGAGAAAAAATAAGACAAATGATGAAAAAAGAAAGCAAAGAAAACACCAAATTCAAGAAAAATATTTAGAACCAGGCCTAATCACCGATCACCCTAAGCAAGGAGAAGGACACACAAATGATGGAAATTCTGCAAGGATATTTTTTTCAGATTCGGAAACAGCAGCATGTATCACAGGTGTAGATTTGGAACTAATAAGGCGATTCAACATTATATTACAATAAATAAAAAACTTTACAGGGAGCAAAGTTTGGCACTTTCTGACAAAATTTTAGTTTCTTAATATATATATATATATATATATATATATATATATATATATATATATATGTGTATATATAAGTTGTAAATGTGACTTAAAATATCATCTTGTGTGTAAAACAAACTTTTATAACAAGTTTCAATACTTCACTTTTGTACCAAAAATAGTAAAAAACTAAAATGCCTTTTAAAAGCTTTTTATCTTGACTTAAAGCCTATAGTCTCACCTAGTAAACACAAAAACTGCCTATCGAAATTCCAATCCGGTAAAGAGTTATATATTTTTGACCGCCTTCTCGCGAAATGGTCCACTGTGCGCAGATACGAAAATAAAACAATAATTAATACCACCATTGCTGCTGTTATTCGTTTCGGTTGCCAATATTGACCCACAAGCAGATTGAGGAGGAGACATATTTTGCATCTTTATAGATGTCATTTAGATAGATGCACAGACTCCATCAACATATGTAGGTCCGATGGATTCGAGAGGCACATACCGCCTCGGCTTTCTTAAGGTATATAAAACTTTTGTATTATTTTAGATGCTAGTTTATCTATGTTTTGAAGTTACGGTCACACCTGGTAGACACTTGTCCAAAAAAACGTAATCAATAAACACTTAAGAAGAACATTTAAGTAAAACAGTTTCATTCATATATAATAAAGAGAGGCCCAAATTTTACCGTAAATTAAGATTCTCTCCTGAACTTAGTTTTTAATTTAAAGTATTTTGTTCTAAAAGATATGTATGTGCTAAAATAATGATATTCTTTTGAAAGCACTTTCAGAATTTTAAAAATAGGACTGGTAGTTCCGGACACTACTGATACTCAAGACAGGCGAATGTCTTTATATAACACTTAAAAGGAAAGTTGTACTCCGGCTTTATATAATATAAAATTCGAGATATTGATAGTGAGAGGTCTAATATGTTTAAAGGCTTTTAATTTTGCACATAAAAGATATGATTAACGATAAATCATTCGCTTGCGACGTCACATATTTTATCACTCATCATTAGGTGAGAGTATATGAAATAAACTAATAATAGCTAAAACAAACAAAAATGTGAGGAAAGGGTAATTTCACAGTTATTTATTACGAAGAACTTTATTTCTATTAACTTATAAAAAGATAATCTTTGAAATGATTAAATAAAAACAAAAACAAGAAAAACACACATTGGGAAAAACGAAAAAAGTAGCACAAAAAAAAAGAATCGATAAAAAGACAAAACTCTTTTTAATGCAAAATAACCTATTTCATTAACCCCTCTTTCGTTACTCCATCCCTTCACAAAAAGAGAAAACAAAAACCACAATAGAAAAAACTCCCACCCATCGCCAATGAAAACTTTTCAATTATATTTTAGCTTTATAAATTCTAAAACGTATTACATATGTACATAAATATTTATGTATGCACTTTGCCTTACCACGTTTGACTGCATCTTCGTAATTAATGCAGGATTGTTTAGATTCTTTGGCACCCATAATAGCTGAAATACCAACTGATGGCTTTAGAAGTGGGGTGTCTGGCTGCCTGCTCCAGCAAATTGCAATGGAATTCCAAAAGCGACACCACCACAGACACTTCTTTTTACACTTTATTCACAAACAGCACAAACACTTTCACATGCAGTTTCTAAACTGCTTTATGGGCAGTTTACAAAAAAGTGTTACATACAATACTACGACGTCTGTTTCTGCTTTTTATATATTTTCTTTCTTCAAACAAGTAGTCTTTAATTACTTTGCTTATTAAATTTTTCCTTTATAATAATCATTTTATTCACGGACTATCATAAGTTCATATGCCACTCTTTTTCCATAATTTTCCCAGAATTGAAAAATTTAATGCATTTTATTTATTAACATTAGGAAAATTCTGAGAATATTCAGTAAAATCTTATGACTTTTTCCACTGCACAAAAGAAATAGAATAACAATTGAAAATGATGCCATCTTAAAATACGAAAATAATTGATTTACAAAATAAATGCTGCCACATAGTTTTTGCGTGTTAGACGAGAATTCGAGCAGAGATTATTGTTTTTTTATTATATGTATATCTTATCACAGAAATATTCTTATCTTCAACAAAATAGTTTGTAAACAACCACCAAGCTTTAATATGTAAATAGATATATCATGTTAACACATATCCATACATACATACGATCATCATGATGTTCGTTATTATCATTGATATGGCCGAAATTTTATGACGTTATAGGTACAATGATTATAAACCTACTTATCTCTCAAGCACTATTCACTTCACACAACATCTTGATATGACTTTTAAATAGCATGTTCATTGCTTTTAAGAAAGCAATATATCAATAAGGGCTGTAGAACATAAAACTATGTCATAGATCTTCCTGTTGTATGTAAAATCTCGTATCCTGAAAATATAATCAGCAACTCATATAAAGGTTTATTTTATCTTCTAATGTCATTTCGCATCTATTATATATGCAAGCAATATAATGAAATGGCAGTAAGCACCTATATAAATATATATATATATATATATATATATATATATATAAATATATATATATATATATATATATATATATATCTATATATATATATATATATATATATATATATATATGTATATATATATATATATATATATATATATATATATATATATATATATATATGTATATATACATGTACGATCCACGCAACTTCATATACAAGAGTATTTCGATATGTGAGTATGGCAGCTCAATAGTTAAAATGCGGTATGGCATTCCTTGTGTTATCGCGCATTTGTATCGACATAAGCATATCTCTATTGCACTAACTATCGATATTTTTGTGGTAAGCGAGCTACCAGATGAAAACTAAAATGTTTTGATTCTCAAAGTTGTTCATATAATACCATGGAGTGAAGTTCACCCAAATATCGAAATTCTAGCTTAAAATGGTTAATTTAAGGCTAAGCACATCTTAATTTCAATATGTTTATATATATCTATATATATATATATATATATATATATATATATATATATACACATGTATATACGATATATGAATTCACATGGTGATGAATTGTATAACATTCAACTTAAAGGCAGGCATTGTGATCTATGAAATATATAGAAATAATGATGAAATAATCTTGCTCTAGATATATGTGAGCTTTCGTGGAGGTTAGTGGTTGTTAAATTATATTCCTTATGAGGGGGTGAAAAACTAAAGGCGTCTGGCAATATTTGTTTTGTAGACTTTTTATATGGTAGATTTTGTCATCAACGATTTTAGGTTTTTATTTTCTACGACAATTGTAGCAAAAGCAGAGAAGAAGAAAGGAAAACTTGTAATAAATTTTGATATTTTAGCTGCAAAAAGTTTAAAATAGTATTTTAATACACAAAAATTAAAGATAAATATCTAAAAGTACTTGTAATAGTAAACACGAACAAATAACTATGGCCAAGACGTACGATTATTTGTTTAAATTATTGCTAATTGGAGATTCTGGCGTAGGAAAAACTTGTATATTATTTCGTTTTTCGGAGGATGCCTTCAATACAACGTTTATATCGACAATAGGTGAGTTCTTTTGTCTACTGACGTTAGGATAAAATGTGAAAATTTCATCAATCACAGAAGGCGACAAAATATTTTAAGTTTTTTAATTTGTTGAAGTGAAGGAGGGGTCGTCATTCGGCTTTTTAAGTTTGTTGTTGTGGTGCCTTCTAATTGGAAAAAATATACTTCATATCAGGTTAAGGAATTAAATACAATGTGTCTAAAAATAAATTTTTTCGTTGGATTTGGGACACCTTGCATTTACAAACAAATCTATTAAGTGGGTTGCCATTTTCATAGTTGGTTATAAAATTTATTGTCCAAAGCAAAGAAATTTTAATTACTTTACTGCTGTATTGTGTTTTATTGTGCTCAAAAATAAAGTTTTATGTTTTGGGGTGTTGGTATGTTCATATCGATATTTTGTTGTTGTGTTGACGTTGTCTTCATGATTATAATCACTACACAACTACTGCTTACAGTCATCAATTTAAGTTGTATGTTTTAATACATATATGTATATAATTGTGTCTGTACATGCACTTGTATATTGCATTTAAAATATTCGCTTTAAAAAACTGGGTTCCTTTTAATATTTTATTTATAAATTTCTTGTACTCTTACTTTCCTTTCTTCTAAATAAAACTGAACGCATTGGAAATGACTCACATTTTTCATCTTCCCATCCTCATCACAAATTTAACGTTTTTCGTTTTTATTTTTTGTATTTGCCAACCGTAAGAGTTGGTGTTACAATTAAAAGTAGTAATTTTTAATTCCTATCAAGTGAGAATAAAATTTGAAAAACGTGCGACCGTTCTTTTATTTTTATATTAAATTGTATTGCGCTTTTCTTTATTTCCTTACAATTTTGCATGAAAGAACGTCATTGTGTAATGTACTTGTTGTGTTCTCGATTAATTGATCAAAACTTATGATGCATTTTATCATTGCTTACAAGTGTCTAAGTTTATTCAAATGTGTTTCAATACAATGTATGTGTGTAATGCATTGAACAATGAAATGATGCATTTTCCTTTTTTATTCTTTTGGCAACTCATAGATATTTAAATATCTGATTGAACTTCTAAAAAGAGATTACAAACTAGACTGTAAGACAACTTCAGGTTAAAGTTCGTTTTTATTGTGATCTTTCGCTTCGTTGTTTACAATACACATCGTACTTTTTGGCTTTTATCCAGAATAAATTGCGGTTTCTTTTATTATCTTACAACAAAACACCTGCTCACGTGAATGTTTTAAAAATAGTAAAAAGACTGGTAGCATGCTTTTAAAAATATATATGTGTGTATTGCAATTTAACTAAACGCTTGGATAAGGCATTAAAGTATATACTCTAAAGTGATGGATAGATTTGTATATATAGTAAATATTTGGTGATTTGGTTGGTAATTTAATTTTATAATTTATTTGTACAAGTGTGTTTTACCACATTTTAAGGCCCAAAATTACTGAAAAATTAGAGATTCTAAAAAATAAAAGAGTAGAATCCATGAAACTTGCGCCAATTACAAGTTACAAAATCCTTTTACCGCATTATTAAACAAGAAAATACACTTAAAATTTAGCACTTTGGAAGATAATAAACGTGATTAAGAACTGCGGATTTCCCGAAAATGATAGAAACACTTTGTAAGTAGGTGTCGAAACAAATAGAAAGTAATGTTCTAATGAGATTTTGCGAAGAAATTATATTCAGTTTCATTACAAAATGTGTGAAAGCAATTCAAACAAGAAAATAAAAGTCAGAGATGCTATTTCATCCATTAAAATATGTTTACAATGATTATCACTGTATGAACTGCGAGATGCAGCAGTTATTTTAAAGAATAATTTCACGTATTGGCAATACAAAATTATTTTCAAAATTATTATAACATTTTGTAGTATTTCAATATATAAAAAAGAAAAATATTAAATTTAGTAATTTTCTTAACGCAGTTTATAAAATATGGGCGAAAGGTATATCTGCTTGCAAAAGGTCTTTAAGCGCTTCCTATTATGTAGTTTAAATTAAACAAATATCCTCGAAATCTTTTATTCGAATAAAAAACCTATTAATGCTACATGATCAATAGTAGTCTCGCTAGGACGATTATGACGACAAATAAGATTTCGAATCGCGTGGTATGTTGTCCGAACGAAACACCCGTTTTGAAAACATAATTATTTGCAAAAAACAATACTATTATTCTGGCAACTAATCTATTAGATGTAACATCGACAAGATGAACTTGATCAAATATTAACGTTCGTAATTCCACGAAATGCAACGAAGGACTATTTTCCATATCTAGGAATTGGAAAATTACAGAATTCGCTCTATTTATAAAATACATATGTTTAAACATCTATATATATCTTATTATATATCTTTCTTTGGTGCTAAAATTTTTTTGTATGATTGACACATATTTCGTATGGACTCCACCTAGTTTTATATCAAAAAATCTCAGAATATTTTTATTTGAGTTTTTCATATTATCTTCTTAAATACTTTCTATTACTTACAAAATTTCATTTAATATTTTTACCTTATAGGCATAGATTTCAAAATTAGAACGATCGAGCTAGATGGCAAAAAAATTAAGTTACAAATATGGTATGAAAAGTTTGATTAAACATTCAATAAAGATTTTAATAGTAAATTCTTCTTCCAGGGACACTGCTGGCCAAGAACGTTTTAGAACAATTACCACCGCATATTATAGAGGGGCTATGGGCATTATGTTAGTGTATGATATCACTCAAGAAAAATCATTTGAGAACATTAAAAATTGGATACGTAACATAGAAGAGAATGCATCGGCTGATGTTGAAAAAATGTTATTGGGCAATAAATGCGAACTGAATGAAAAGAGACAGGTGAGTTTGTTCATATACATTCTATTATAGGGATCTTAAACAATAAAATAAGCTGCATGTTTACTCAAACGCAAGAATATATATATTCGAATATTTATACGGAACACAACATACCTACTACGTGCTATGTGTGAGCTGTTTTACTATTTTTATATACACAGTCTGACCATTGGGATAAGTCAGTAGAAGATCTGCATTTGTCTACATGAATTCGTTTTACGTAGTATATTCGAATTCATAGTTCTTTGGTATATATTTAAAGCAAAGTTGGGTTACACAGAACTATATATATATATATTTGGAACCAATTTTCTCTGCTTTTTCCAGCGCTATAGGCTTATGAGATCAAAATCTTATTGTTATTTATGTCCGTCTAATTCTTTGTATATTTAGTTACCAATTAACAGCGACGAAATAAACAAAAATCGTGCCCTTCGTTTTGTCAAACTTGAATGCGTATATAATTATTTCAACTTAAAGGACTAAATATTAAGACAAGAATTATTATTCGGGATCAAGTTATAACCTGCGATTATAATAAACATTCAGTATGTCGCTCTTAAAAAAAATTAAAATCGGATTTAATACAAATTAAAAAAAGAAATTTAATTCTCGGGGTTGAACTTGAAAATGTATAATAATTCTTGTCTTAGTATTTAATCCTATAAGGTCGAATAATAATACACGCATTCATGCTTAAAATTTTTCGTTAAAAGTAGAATATTTAGATTATATATTGATAAGCATCAAACTGTAAGTACTGTTTTCGATACCGCACGCCATTTCACAAGAGTGTTAAGGAAGCAGAATATGAAAACTTCAATTTGGTTAGTACGAAATTCAGAAACTCTGATATTTAATATTCCAAATAATACATTTTCTTGTTAGTTTTTTTCAAAGCAATCGCCATCTGAGATCTAAAGCTTTTTGTTATTTATGTCCGCATAATAGATTATTTTATTGTATAGATTAAATATTTGTTTAAAATATTAAGAAAAAGAAACATTGATTTTAGTGTTAACAATTTAAATTTATAACGTCGTATCTAAGATGCATATGCATCATCTATTTCAAATTACAATATATTCTTGTTTATAATATCAATAGGTTTCCCGAGAACGTGGTGAACAATTGGCTGTTGAATATGGTATTAAGTTTATGGAAACCTCCGCTAAAGCAAGTATTAATGTTGAGGAGGCTTTCCTTACTTTAGCTAGTGATATAAAAGCAAAAATGGAAAAACGAATGGTAATGCAATAATTGTGAAATAATATATTTTTAAGTAACTAATCGAAACTTGTTATCATTCATAGGAGGCAAACAATCCCCCCAAAGGTGGACATCAATTGAAATCGAATGATCATAGAAAAGCAGAAAGTTGGTTGTCAAGGTGCAGTCTGCTTTGACGAGGTAAATACAACGATGAATGTAGTTTTCTAAAATCTTGTTAAATTTAACAAGAACTTAAACTTTTTTTATTTTAATAATAACATTAAAAAAATAATTATTATAACAATGAAAAAATATAAAATTTATAAAAAAAAACTATAAAAAAAAGCGGAAAAGAAATTAATTATAATTAATTAAATATAGATGTTCAAACAAAATTATCGCAATTTACCACAAAAAGATTTAACAAGCAAAACAAAACAAAAAACATGTGAAAGCAAGCAACAACAAACACGTATAAATATGACTATTTCGAAAACGTAAATTAATAAAATCAGTACTTAGAAAATACTATATATATAAATGGAAAAAAAGAGGTCAATATAGAAATAAACTAATCTGCATAATTTAAACTATAATTACAAACAATTGCAATTAAATAAAACTTCAAAATATATGTATATTTAGATAAAATGAAAACAAAACATACCATGTATACAAGGAAACGAATTATTTAAAAAAAGCTACTATATATATATATATATTATAAATACGACTAGTTATTTCGAATGCCAATTACTAAAAAAGAAATAAACTATTTAATTCTAATTGAATTTCATTTCATTTATGGCTTCAAAGACCGCTCTTCTAAGTGCAATTTTTTCAACTTCGATTTTTAAAGTTACTTGTAATAAAATTTCTAATTTAAACTTCTTGTCTTTGTAGTACCAAAAGTATGATACAATAAGTGACACCATCAAATGTTTGTCAAACGGTTTATGCATGTATTTAACAATATTATTGAATTTTTTTTGCTCATCACGTTTTCCAATACTATTCAAAATATGACACAATATTTTCAAATGAATTATGGCACAACTTTTCTTAAAATAATAAAGTAAACATAACATATTAATAAAAGGAAGACAATATTAAACAATGCAACCGACAAGTTGCAAGAAAGTATGTTTAATAAACTCATCTAGATTTCAGAAATCCGTACACATCCATCCTTTGCTGCAATAGAGTCACTGTAATCTATAAAGATATTTTTATTTATAGAATTTATAAGATAAATGCACAAAATTTTATTTAGAACTTTATTGCAGTAAAGACTCTTTATATGTTTTAAAATGAACTTTATGTTTGGATATGTACTTTATTAGTACGCAGTTCAAAAGAAATGTGTTCAAAAGAAAATTGCTTAAGACAAGAATGTCGTGTTCTTAATATTTTGCTTCAAGTGAAACAAAAACAAACAACAATTTGTTCCAAAAATTACATAGCTAAGTTTTTGGAACTAAGCAAATTTATTTCCAAAAGCAAAAGCAATAGACTAGACTCTAGTCACTAGAGCATTGTGATGAATTGTATGTGTATACGGAGATGTGGGCTTGTAGTACAAAATGTTAACTCACTTAACACAAATTTGACAGTGGAGACGAAACAACCTTTAACATTTTCTATGCTAAGCCAAGTAAAATAGCGCACGTATTTTGTTGCTAGAAAAATACGAAAGATTGTCAAAATTATTATGTATTCCATCAAAAGTAAACTTCCGAAACGAAATAGAACAAAATTTTAGAATATCACTTCCGTGTGGCATTTATAATAAATATGACAAAAAGTGGATTAAGCTGATTTACACTCTAAGCCGACGATAAGAAATGTGAAAATTTTGTGATTCTATGTAAAATGTTTCGTCGGAAAATTTCTGGGTTTTAAAAAAATTCTCCTAAAGGGCATTCCAGTAACTTCCCCCTAATTTTATCCGCAATTGTATCGTAAGTTGGTTTTCCTGCTATTCTATGTTTTTGAGCTCTTCAAGCTAAAACACTTTTTTTGTAATTTTCAAATCAACCGATTCCCACATGATAAGCGATGATGGATATAGTTTTCGATTACTGTAAATTCTAGGGAATAATTGTTTTTGTACATTTCTGAGACAAAATGTGAGTTATATTCTTCATTTGCTGTACAAAGTTGTGCGAACTTTCCTTTGGATTAAGATCGGACTAGGACTAAATTATCATCTGTTTTTGTTTATGTATGAAAATTAAAAAGTAATCAGAAAACCAGCAAATAAAGGACGAATTTTGTTATTTAAAAATTTACTAAAAAGTAAAATGAAAAATTAAAAAAAAAGACTTAAAACTCACTTATGACGAACTTGGTTCTAACGAATTCTCGTTTGTAACAACTAGATTTTCACGGTCCCACAAATTAAATTTGTATATATTTTTACTCTTTTTATAGTGAATTTTATGTCTGCATGTTATGTGTTGCTTTTTCTATGTTCTATAACATGTTCACACGACAAAATGAAGCACTTGCATCGCTCTCTTAATTACGATTGTGAATCATGCTGTTCACACGGTGGAATCTTGCTTCATCTCGACAATTCCGTTTGTTGTAACAAAAAGCACATCTATTTGCTTGCATTGAAACCAACAATTGTATCAGTACATCCTTCTGCACTTCATATTACATTTAATATTTGTTTTTGTCTTGGACCAGTACGCAGAGGATGACACCTACATATGCGGTGCATTGTGTCAGAACAAGGAAAATAGTTTGTGCGTAGGGGATAAAGCGAGTAGCCCCAAGTTAAACGTGGCAGAAAAGTCCTTTTGCAGAAAGTATATTTCACATACGAACCTTTCGGCCAAAGAGCGAATTCTCTCTGTACTGCGTGGTGCCGGTCACTGGCAACTCGACCACAAAAGAATGCGGCCTGTGCGAATAGCGTGTAGCTCGCACAAGCTCCCTAATATCACTTGATTACATTCCGTTGTTGTATCGTTAGAATAGTGAAACACATTTTTAAATCCTATTTGTTTATAAATTTTATTTGGTTGCAATATAAATTCAAAATATTAATAATATGCCCTAATATTTTTATTATTATTAATTAATTTCCTGAAGAAGTCACACAAAGAAGTGACGAAATATAGAAAAACAATTTATAATTTAAATTAAGCTTAAAAATATAAGTGCATATTATTAATCTAAAGGAGGTAAAAAACTAGAAGAATTAATTCAAAATATTATAATTCTTTTTGTTATATTTTTGCTTACAGTTCTTGTTTTGGCAGCTTTGTTTAAATTAGCAATGAATTTTTTAAACAAATTAGATAAGATTGAAATTTTTACGTGTTTCGTATGTGGCTTCAAAACGCAGCATATTAAAATAGTGCTTCGCTCTTAGAGCATGTTGCTTGGAACACGAATTTATATGTCTCTCTGAACATACTATTATAAATAATATTTAATTTTTGTTAATCTTTTACAAATTGTCGATAACGAACTATTTTTGCTTTACGAACCTAGTTTTTGTAACCGAGTCTTACTGCACATTCATTTGCGCAAATGATGCAAACTTTTGTTTTTATTTTAAAATTCAATTCAAAAATTAAGCAGCATTAAAATTTCAACATGTGCAATTTTGTTTTTTAGCGTTCCAACAATTTTGCACGGCTTCGGCACATTTAGAGAGCAATTTTCTTATGGGACTCATTACCCCCGACTGTTTTGTTATGAATTTGGCACAGACCAAACGATTCACAACAGACACCGATATCTCTCATTCTCTTAACTTTCTCGATAAGGTTGGGTGAATAGCAATTTTAAATTTTAAAAATCTTTAATGAATAGGTAAATTTTTATCGTGTAGAAAGTCTTGTAACTTGGTGACTAAGCGTTGTCTTGATTTTAATGCAAATCGGATAAAAAAGAAAATAACTATTCTAAACAAAATAGGGAAAACACCGTTTTAGATTAAAAATCTGTTTAAAGCATTTTCCAAAGAAAAAAATATCGAAAAAAAATTTAATTTTATTCGTAATATTAAATGAAAACTTTGCAAACTACTAAGAAAATGTGTGTCATGGTTTAAATAGAAAATTTCCGCTGAAATATAAATATTTGTATTGAAATGAAAACCAAATTAAACTGCTTCGTTGGAACAAAATGCTAAAGAAATAGTTGTATGAAATGTGTATTAATTTTTGTGGAACAATAAATTGTTTATATTCTTTTTGTTAATTTTTTATACTACAACACGTGTGCGCGTCTTTTTATAATAAAACAAATGAAAAAAAAATTAAATAAATTTATTACTTTTTATTGTATATCAATAAAAATAAAAAAATAAACGATTTTCAAATAAATTTTAAACTTGGCCATTTTGTTAAAAAGAAAACTTTTGTAAACTAAATTAAATAATTGATTACGCACAAAAATTTCATAAATGATAAAACTTGTTTAAATTAAAATTTAAACAGCATCTCACTTTCTCTCAATATCTATCTCCCTCTCTGTCTCATCTAACTGCTTTCCCTATTCGCTAGTTTTTATCGAATTTAAGCACTTTCATTTTAATATGTGTTCACTTTATCTAATTTAATTTAAATATAAAATCACATTCTTATTTTAATCGGGGTTGTGTAGATATTTATTTATAACATTGAATTTTTCTTTGATGTTTATTATTATTTCTTTTTTCTTAAGGTGCTTCTTAATTTTTATATACCTTCTGATAATTTTTAATTTTCTTTGAAATGATTTTTTTTTACTGAAAACAACAATAACACATAAACACAAGTACATACTAATGGAAATATATCATAAATATGTATTAATTTAAATATTAAAAATTTACACACCATTCAAGAAAAAACAATAACAACCACATCCATTGTTTTGTATAAGAGAATGTCTAGAGTTGAAAAAAAAACAAATAAAACTTGCAACAAATAATAAAGAATAAATAAATAAATAATGTATTACCACAATAAAAACATCTACAATTTGATATTAATTATTTAGTATTTATAATTGTAATAATTATACTTATACAATTTTATAAAAATATCCAAAAACAAAAAATTATGTGTTTTTTTAACGTAAAAGTGCCATAGGAAAATATAAGTTCTATACAACTCTGTGCTTTTTAAAATTCCTATAATAAAACTATCTATATGAGTGGCGTATAAGAGCTTCCAGTTTTGATTTAGCAAAAAGTGCATACAACTTGGAGAAATCTATGAAAAATTTATTTGAGTCGCTAGAACAATTCAATGTTCAAACATGATTTCATGCAGATGTTGACCGCGGCTACGCTGGGTTCAATTTCGGCACACTCTCTCCAAAGTATCGGCCGATATCTTACAAATAAATTAGTCAATATCGTCTTACAATGCTTCAACCGTATAGACTAACTCATGTCACCAAGCTAAACAAAGAAGTATACGAAAATGACAACCGTTTGCTACTAGTTCACGCTATGATGATTGCTTGTGAAGGCACAAAACGCCATAGAGTGTTTTCAGCAACGGAGACAAATTTCTTTAAATCAGTACAGTCCTGGAATATATTTATTAAGCAGTGGATTTTTAGCACTTCAGTTGTGTCTCTACTTATACTCTCAGGTAATTATTAAGGTTCACTAAAAATAAATAAAAAATCCTTAATGTGCTGGAGAACGATCATTTTCAAAACGATTGTTTTGAAAAGGTGTGATGAATACAGAACGATTTTGACAACTACATTTAAACCAGTTTTAAATTACTCGCATTTAAGAACTACAGTAGAAGATAAAATGTACACAATTTAATAAAAGTGTAAAAAGAAGCTACTCCAAACGGATCGTAAAACATAAAACAAAGTTAAAAATGATTGACGAAAGGGCTATAGAAACCCCTTAACATCTAATCGTTTTCAAATTGTTTTCGTGTCCAAATCGTTTTTCAGCACATAGCAGAATATGTTTTTTTATGGTAAATATGTATATAAAGAAAAAATTTGATTTATTTATGTTCGAAACATACAATTATTTGATATTACAAAATTATAACAATTACACATTTATGTAGTACATTTTTTACACAGCAATTCGGTTACAATAATTTTCTTTTAGCTTAAAACAGTCAAACAATTTTTTCAAAATAGTCAAATTGAAGCTGATAAAATTTAAAATTGCTTAAATAATATTAAAGGAGTTAACTATACATTTTGTTTATATTATAAGATAGTAAGTATTTACGCCCTTGTAATAAAGTATGAGGAAATATAATATAGGCAGGCATTCAACGGCGTTTAAAGTTGAAGGGACAAATCCGTGTATAAAATAAAAATAGCAAATATCTTATACTTAGTGGTAATGTATTACTATAAATGCTTAAGCATTTCTTTTCTATTACATGCTTTCTTTTCATTTTTGATAATTTAGTTTCTTTGTAAAACATTGCACTTTAAAGAAAACTTCCGGTTTTTCAATGATTGTGTTGGAAAATAGTAGTTAATTACTATTTACAATTTTTGCAATAAGGATTGATAGTATTCTGATAAAATTTTCCAGGCTTTAGGTTCCATAAAACCGTCCGGTGGATTTGAGCCAGTCTTAGCTAATGTGCGCATTTTAGTACCGGAGATAAATTCAAATGCATCCTTACGCTTCGCGTCGAAAAATGCCATGCGAGAAGCACTCTTATCATAAGCAGCCACACGGAAAGGTAAAATCTAATAGAGAGAAGATAATAAGATGAGATTAATAAATTCAAGATTTACATTGATAAATTGTTTTGTTTATGATGTCCTTTTCGGCTTGAGGTCTTTTTTTATAATAAAATAATATTAAAAATTTTTCTTTTAATATATATTTATTCCAAAATTTCGACCAACTCTGTTGGTCATCCTCAGGGAATTACAATTTTATTTTTATAGTCAAGGTCTAGTCACTTGTTTATACTTATAAACTTTGTCACCTACTGTTTGTAAGTATAAACAAGTGACTAGACCTTGACTATAAAAATAAAATTGTAATTCCCTGAGGATGACCAACAGAGTTGGTCGAAATTTTGGAATAAATATATATTAAAAGAAAAATTTTTAATATTATTTTATTATAAAAAGGACCTCAAGCCGAAAAGGACATAACAAACAAACAAATTTATTCAAAAAGGTCTACAACAAAACATATTAATAAATTTTCAAATAATAAAGAGTATTTCAAACGGTTTCTTCTTCAATAAAAACTACTTTATTAAATAGTGCACTTTCATAAATATTAAAAAAAAAACGTCAAAATTGCTGGGAATTAACAAAGACAAACAGTGCTTTTTATAAATTATACTAAAACTCATAATTTTGAAAGGATCATTTAAGTTAAATCTTTCTAAAAAGTATTATTTACGAAAACTAAAATTTTTTTAAAATCCCTTCATAGACCAACAGCGCTAAGAGTTAATTAATGCTATAGTTGATATCTTCTGGACACTCATAAAAATTAATTTGCAAAGAATTCTTGATGATAAATTTCAATTAATTTTTTATATACATATAGGCGGGCATATACATAAAGACAATTTAGTAAAAAGAAAAAAAATATAATCAAATAAATGAAAATCAAAAATTAATACTTCAGTATTGCCAAATTATTTGCTTAGGATTGTGGGAGAGATGGTCTTAATATATTTTTAAAAAAGCACGCTTAAGGCCGTGATTCACTGTCCTGCACAATCGTGTGATCTGCCAAATATGGCATGTCAGCTAAGAAAGAATGTAAGTTGTGTGACATACATTGTATTTTTTTTCTATTTTGGCAAGTAGTCCGATTTGGAAAATTTTTATTAAATGATAATTTTCATGCGATCCGAATAGTATCCGATGTTTTTGCATCATTGTTACTTTTGATATCTAGTGTGTCAATTTTTCAAAGTCGGTCAGATTTCTGCAGGACTTTCCTCTAAATGAATCGTGTAGGGTAGTGAAGCATGACCTTAATTTGGTTTTTACATATTTTTATATTAGGGAAACTAGAAGGCTCACTATGTCGAAAGAAAATTTCGTTTGCACAATTTGAATTTGTTTTATATGTATGTAAAAAGTGCCATCGAAATTGTCTTTCTTTTTTTGGATAGTTTAAAAAAATCATGGCAAAATATTTTTTTGATTCTTGACTAACATAAAAAAATGTTGTTTATCAAGAAAAATTAATCGCATCGGGAAATAAGCGTAACCACTATTTTTTGACAAACATTTCTTTAATATTTCACGTGTATGCTCAGCAAATGAAACGATAGAAGACAAATATTGTGTGTTAATTTTTTTACCAAATAGATATGTATATGATAATTGCAAAAATATTTTTCTTAAATTAAAAATTAACCAAGAATTATTGATTACGCTTATTATTTAAAAAATGTGAACACTTTTAGCTCCAATAGTCTAATATGCTTCAGGAACACCCAATAAAATGACCTTGGGCTAGGTTCAAAGCAAAATTGTCTCCACTTGGGTCCATTGATTCGGCCCCTTTGTGATGCCCCAGAGCAGTGTACCCAATGGTTATACGCCGCATTAAGCTATCTTGTATTCCTTTGAAAGGAGGACAATAAAGCAGCGCAGAACACTGATATTTGACGTTTTGCCCTACACTTAATGATTACGGCGTCCATTCTATACTGGAACTACCATTTTAACATGTTAGGAACAGTCACCAGTTGACACACACTACCCTTTTCAAAAGTTAGATGATCTTGTGCGCATTGTAACCGGTCCATATGGACCCGGCCAACCGGCAATTAGCCCTGCTTTCCCTCGTTTCTTGATTGACATTGTAAAAAAAATCATCAAAACAAAAAGATCCATATTTACCTCCATGCTGTCTAAGCCTTGTGCCATTTTTAGTACTCTAGCTCCATGGCTAGCATCATACAAATTACCATCTGGATACATTTCCTTATTGGGATGAGGCATGCCGGCAGGATCTCTGCCAACAATATAGAAATTGGAACCAGCATTCATGCGTGCCTTAGCATGCCATTGCACCTCTGTGGGACCGGCGTACATCATGGGTGAGGGGAAAATTGCCAAAACGGTATCGTCTCTACTAAGGACGCCTGCATCGAGCACTGCTTGATGTTGAGCCATACGTACCGGTAAAGGAACATCATCGTCTTTCGTCCACCCTCCAAGAGGATGTAAGAGAAGAACAGGCTTTTTGAAGCCACGTTGAAGTAATTGTCGTTTGGTGTCTTGCATAAGTAAAGCATGACCATTATGAATGGGATTACGCAGCTGAGGGTAAAAATATGGTCACGTTTGCGGACAATATTGAAGAAATTTGTTCATTGAATTTACCTGAAAAGCGAAAACTGCATCAGCTGACAATTCTTTGAATTTTTTTCTCAGCTCGTTGGGTGTAAGACGATACTGATCCAAGCCATCATTCCATTGTATGCGTTCAATAACATCCAAATTGCCACCCACTAAATAATCACCCGATTCCAGCACCATCTTAAAAATAAAATGATTTTGAATATGACGTACTTTAAATCTAAATATGTATAGATGTTACCTTGGCATAGGGGTGATTAGGATTACTGGTGCCAAATTGTCTGCATAGACGCTCTTCTTTGCGATGGTAGAAGAATTCAGGCTTTCTTAAAATAGCTACGGGCTTATCCTCGTATCTCAAACATATAGCCGAAGTGCCATCCAATCTTTCTTTATTTTCTGTAGATACTGACAAAACAATTGGCACCGACTGATTTTCTCTAAACGCACCATCTTCGCTTAGAATCGAATTGAAATGCAAAGTCTGCAGATATTCATCTTCGCGCATAAAGCCCTTAAGAGGATACGCCCAGCCTTCGGCTAATACTTGCACCCATTGCAACTCTACCGTTGTAATTGGTATAGAGGGCAAGGATTTAACCTCATTTAATATTGCCTCTTTTATAGAGGGCGCTACATAAAGCTCGGGCAGTTGTTCCACATCATGTAATGATTTTGGTATAATAGCTTCCTGTTCCAGAAGTTGAACGACCAGTTGGGTAGATTCTTTGATGGTAAAACCGTCCGTGTTAACCACCAGTTCAGGGTTCTCAGGCCTCTCATATTCTTGTGTAATTCCCGTAAAACCTTTAATTGTGCCCTCTCTGGCCTTCTTGTACAAACCCTTAACATCGCGCGATTCACACACCGATAGTGGAGTGTCAACAAATATTTCAAAGAACTTTAAGCCAGCGTCTTTGTGTATTTTTCTGGCCATTTCACGGTCATCGGCAAACGGTGAAACGAAACTGCATATCGATACAACACCACTGTCGGCAAACAGTTTGGCCACTTCGCCTACGCGTCTAATATTTTCTTCTCGGTCGGCGGGAGTAAAACCTAAATTCTTATTTAAGCCGGTTCTGATATTGTCACCATCTAAACCATAAGCTGGTATACCACGGGATACCAAATAAGCCTCCAATTCAAAAGCTATAGAAGTTTTGCCAGCACCACTCAGACCAGTAAGCCAGACAGTGCAGCCGCGGAAACCCCGACATAAACCGAGATTTCTACCTCTTACCTCGCGGGTGATATGATGTTTCTGCTCTGTTACATTTGTGGCCACTTGCAGGCACTGAAATGAAAAGAAAAACATAAAAATTCAAGTTTAAATATTTTTAAATAACAAGAAATGAGCTGAATAATATGCATCTAATCTAACTCGTGGGATGTATTTCTTTAGAAGAATGAATTTGTATGCAAGAGGAAGCTGGAGAATACTCGCGAGTGCATTCTCAGAACTGCGATTTGTATCTTCTCTTGATGGAAACTTGAAGATGTCTGGCAATGCTGACTAAATAAGTGTTGAAATGCATAATGGGCCATCCTTCCCAGGAGGATAATATGTAATTTTTGATTTCGGACCTGTTAGAAAAATGTTCCAGAATCTTATGGTATCATACTGATACAACTATGAGGGGCTCACATGTACGGCATCACAGCACAGCGATTTCAATTGACTGGGACGAAGAGTGTAATATCTGCGTCGATTGCAGCAAGAAATGGACACTGTAATGGATTACGGAGATTTATGAGGTAATAGATAAGAGAAGCCAAACAGCCCAACTTAAAATTAAGCGTTGAACGGTGCGTTAGCAATAGAGTCCATTCAAAGTATGTTTTTGTGTTGGAATGTACGGTAAACACATGCTCTGCTAGTAACGCAATGCTCAACGCTCTGGTTGAGGTTGGTTTGCAAGGCTGTAGAGACCATCTCGAATAGCATAGACAGATTAACGACCATGATTACGACTGTGGAAGCTCCAGTAATGTGACAAAGGAATAATTAAGCTTAGCCGAAGGAGGTATAAAAAGATGGAAAACTATGCATCTTGCATCTGGAACTGTATTTGTCTCAAAGCTGTCGTTGAAGGAAAAATCAGATCAAAGTTGAAGGGCTGTTATGGAAGACTGAATGATCGAGTTCTAGACTAGAATCTCTCTGAACCCTCTCAATAGAATTTCGTATGGTGTGGTAGACAATCTTTTTTTTTAACCAAAGCGTAATGATGATGGGAAAGCACCCAAAATCCAGTGAACTAGAATCGGAACCAATGTAGGCTACGCGAAACAATGGTTTGTAATGAGCCGAAGGAATTTATGCTTGAAGAATGTTAAGAAAGAAGGCATCTTATTTATTATCTTACAGAGCCGGCAAATATTCTGCCAGCTATTGTAACACATCCTGTTCCACTATGAACTTCCAACACTTTTAACTATTTCGTTATCGCCAAAAGCAGTATTACGAATATTTGTTAGCTTCTGCTAGGCGAAATAGGTGGACCGATTTCTTAAAATGTCACTATGCTGTACTGCAACTTCAATTGCCAACATTTTTCATACTGTTAATTCAACAAAATATATTTAATTTTATCGGAAAATGTCTTTAATTCACGTGCGCTTTGGGAAATATTCGAAAGCACAAGTTTTATATATTTGACTTACACAACAAGGCAGAAAAGCAGTTTTCGAAAGCCGCTACACTTTCATCATTTGTACTCATGTGCATTTCTATTTATTACCACTTGTTAGATGGCTTAAGTTGTATGTGATAACCGTTTTGTATTTGTACCAAGTTTATTATGAAAAAGGGCATGAGAACTTCTTGGTATGTTAGGAAACGTATGTTATGAAGTTTTTTTCGAATAATTGATAACACTAGTGGATACTATAAATTGTATTCGACTAAAAAACTAAAACATAAATAATAGTTTTAATGCAGAGAAGTCGGAATATAATCAAATAAATCAATAAATTGTTGGCTGGGTGTTCACGCATGTTTGTATGTAGAGGAGTCAGAATATAATCAAATAAATCAATAAATTGTTGGCTGGGTGTTCACGCATGTTTGTATGTAGAGGTGCGATCAGATATTTTTGTGTGCAAAGTTGAATGACCTTTTATAAAAACAATAGTAAATGCTCATAATGAAATCTATGAATTTGGTCAAACAAGCGAAAAATACTTGTTATGCAAACTACAAGAATTAATACGCTGTTATTATGCATACACACATACACAAGTACCCTGCAGATAAAAGATCTCTTCATTTACTGAAAATTGTTAACAAGTTGTATTGATTATTTATAGAAAGTGTTCATTGACTCTTAACAATTTGCAATGAGAGAGTAAAAAATTGAGACGAAAAAATTGTTGCAAACTATTGATAACAAAATGTTTACTTTTAATAATTGATCAAACAGCTGTTTTGTGTTTACATTAGGCGTGATCCCGTACTCTTTGGCTACAGTTTGGCAAAATGAGATTAAAAAAAAATAATACTCAGATACAAAATGTCCACGTGTAAGGGAACACTATCAAGCAAATACTTTATATGTGTGTGAAGATAAATTCCTAAATTGATAACCCTGGACCAGTGGTGCACAAGATAAATCTAATGTTGTGTAGGTGAGCGAAAAAGATAAACACACAGCCAGAAACAATTTGCTGTTACCAATACAGTAATTCAATTTATTGCGCTATTTAGAACAAATGAAACAAAGATAAGTGGAAGGATAAAATGATAGACATTTTAAAGATTTTTTATAATTTCGGGATATGAGCGGTATGTAGTCAAAAGTATTTTTCAACATAAATTCTTTTCAAAACAAAACATCCGTTAATTTTTTCAAAGTCGGTCCAGAAATGTGGTCATTATTCCATTTGGAATACATACATGGTCAGATTTTTCATGCTTAAATTCTAGGGCCAAACTATTTTTTTAATTTGTACCTCTTAGGTCCTCTATTTCGTCCAAAATAACGACAACCCTTAACAGTTTTATTTTTAATAAAGAAATTTGGATTTTAGTGAAATTTCATATTTGAAATTTTATATTTGGAAACAATCACGTGATAAACCGTGGTTTTCGATTACTATAAAAGAATCGAGAAGAGTAACTATTCAGATATATAATTTCCGAGTTTTTCGAAATAAAACCAACCGGCTTTGGATAGTCGACGTAGTTTTTAAATGTCACGAGTTGATTAGTTTCCATCGATGAAGCCAATTAAAATTTATTCTAAGGAAACCTTTGAAAAGTGTTATGCAAATCGGTTAAAATTTACGGAAATTTTAAGCTCAGGAACAGTCTTCAAAACGCCATCAGTTTGTTTTGATTCCGTAAAGCCGTCCCAAAGTTATAAGCGGGTTATATACTTGCACACACCCACATATACATGCATATACACACATATCAATACCGACATGGTGACGGGTATAGAGAATTAGTTAGGGAGGCTTTCTAGGACCTCAAAACGTTAAGATCTGATAAGAGATAAATTTTTTCAAAACGAAAATATTTAATTTTCATAGCGGGAAGCTAAAAATAAATAAACAATTGCTCAATTTAATTTTGATAAGCTAGTTTTTCATAAAGTCTTTTTAGTTTGGAATGTACATTCGAAAAAACAAGGGATAGTCGACATCAGTTTTAAATATTCGACTTACACTGCAGAGCAGAACCATTGTTTTCGAAAGCCGCTACACTTTCATGATCACTATTCAAGGGTATTTTTGTTTATTACCACTTAATTAATAAATTATAAATTAATTATTTATAAATAACACATCATGACGATGCTCTAACCGATCGTTCGTTGAACGTGTAAAAAATTATTTTAAGCAAAAGTTGTAGGGAATTCGATCTTCAAAAATATTAATTATTAAAATGTGGTAGCTCAGACAATTTATAGGATTTAAATATAGAGGTTTATGGGTTCTTAAGATCGAGCGATCTGCCAAATGTAACATGTCTGCTAGAAAAGTCTCGCAGTCTGGCCAGACTTTTTAAAGTTTTATGAAAAAGTTCATAAAATGATCGTGCGATCAGATTTGAATTTATTTCTAATCCAGCGGTCATATTTGTTGGCGTTAAGACCAACACATCTTTTTGCATCGTTGTTCAATAATATGGTGTCAGCTACAACGCCATTTTGAAGCGATTTTTCTATAAAATATCGTGCGATTGTGTATATTGAATCCTGATCCGCAGTGAACTTTGCAAACTAGCTGCACAACGAGTGATATATCAGAATAAACAGGGCTAGATTTAGAACTAAAAGTGGCAAGTCTGGGGGCCGCTTACGCGTTACAAATCTAGAAGTAAAATACTCACAAAGCAACAATAAATTTTGCGTTGTTGTTTTGTAGTTAATTTCACTTGTATACCTGCAACTTGTATTTTTAAGAAACGAGCCCCTGGTAGAAATATGATTAAAACTCCGTAATAAAAATGTCTTGTGAAGATTTCGTTGTTGCTAACTTGACTGAACGAAAAGTATTATTTTGTGAAAAACAAAAATGATAACAAACACTTTATATATTTGATATGGACAATCAGTACGAACGCAGAGCAGGCGATAAAAAATTTAAAAAAATAAAAAAAATTAACTTCGTATATCATCTCTTAAGTACATGTTTCAATAAAGTGGATGCATCTGTTTTAAATAAGATAAGAACATGTTTATCATTTTAATGCACCACTTAACAATGAAGGTTTTCTGCCAGATAATTAGCCAAATAAATAATAAAAAAATTTTCCTTTGGTCTTCACCGATCGGTGGCCATGGGTTAAGGCATTGTTCAAACTCAAAGAATTAAATTACAATTGCATTGTCATTGTGTATTCACATAAGCGAGTACATAATTTATTATTTGAAAAATTATGTTATTTTGCAACCGCAGTACGCGAAATGTTATTGAATTTAAAGTTAGAAACGAGATTTTATTTGAAGGCCACCAGCAAATTAAGAAAAAACTTTGACTGATTATTGATGAAAATTGGAACAGTTAAATCAGACGAGATAAATGGAGATGTCCGGAATAATATACAACAGTTAAAAAATGTCTGATAATTAATCCTTCTTATTTTGGACCCAACAAACCACATTTTTAATATTTTTCGATTTTTTATAGGAACAGCACTCAGAGGGTAACACCTACATTTACAATGCATGGCGCTGGAATCGGGAAGAGAGGTTTTGAAAAGGAAGAGAGAGAGAGAGAGAGAGAGAAAGTAGCGTCTTTGGATATTCGCTTCGGACCTTCTCAAATCGGAAGTGCTAGGAAAAACCTCTACAGGTAGTTTGTCCCATATACGGACTGTGCAGCCAAAGAATGAATCCCCCCTCGGTAGTGTGTGGTGCGATTCGTTGGTAAATCATGAAAAACGCATTATTCATAAAAAAGAGTGATTATTGGAAACAAGTACCTCGATTTCATTAGAGCGCAATCCATTACTGTAGCACACGACGATGGTCAAGTGGGTCAGAACTATTGCAAACCCTACTGACTCCGATAAGTTTCTTCGAGCTCTCTTATTCGCAATCAAGTAGCTTCAAAATAGACTTTAAAACAGCGGCCCGCACATGAAAATTGTAACCCATATTCGTCCGATGTAAGTAGTAGAAAGAGGAAGAAAATCAGAAGGGAAGTCTCTCTTACGCCTCCTTAAGAAGCCAAAACACTGGAATGCATCTTTTGAAAGATATAATCCGTGCATCTGACATCTCATTTCATACACAGAACATCAAGAGCACCCGAACTCTTTACCGATACCATCGATACAGATAAAGCAACGTAGTTATAAATATGTTGGCTCGTGAGCTTACAACACTCGATATTAAAATCGTTAAAATCGAATCTGTTCACTTGACTCTATTCGCGACATACATATTCCGACTCTTCCTATCGGTCTCAGAAACTGATGGGCCGTAGTTAATTCAATATTAACTGCGAATGACTAGATGGGGCTGGAATATTGAAATAGGAAATCTTTAAGAATTATTAGAAATAGAGTAGACGAAATAACGGAGCCGTGTGGTATTCCGAACTTGACCTTGAACTCGTTACATAAGATCCCATCTATAACAGCTCGTATAAAACGATATAAGTCGAGAAAATGTATCCCCAACACTGAATGCAACAAGTTTTGACAGGAGGGCTCCATGCCACACTCCATCGAACATGTTAGAGATATCTGAAGTCACAACTTCATATTTAGCAAAACGTAGTATGGAAAGACACCATTTCTCCGAAAGAAAGCAAAGCAGAGTGTCCTCTAAGCAGCCATACTTACGGTCATTAAGTAAATTATTAAACTCTAAATATTTCACAAGATGAAACAAACCCTACGAAGCGCAGTAATTTTTAGGGTTATTTGCCTCTCTCTTTTCGCGAATCGGCGTTAAATTAACAACCTTCCAGCACTCTGGAAATTTATCGGTGTGGTACAGTGCACCGAAAAGTTTGGCTAATGGACGTAAAAATGTCGAAGAGCACTGCTTCAAGATCGGTGCGGGGGTTATATCCAGGACAATACTTCTTTCTTTTCGCTGAGATCCTCAAGAGCCTTTTTAGGTACACGCGGTCGAAAACATATTGCTGGTATAGTTACGGATGCTCTCTCGTCTGCGGAAAGTGATTGAGAGCTTTCGGGCAAGTGAGAAGTACTTGGGAGTATTTAAGTGCATATTAAGAAACGCTTAAAAATGTTGGAATTGAAGAACTGGCATTATCCTTGACCCTTTTAGGGAATGACCAAAACCTCTATCTGCCCCGAGGAACAGGAAGAATTTTCGTGAGAATATGATGCTCATGTAACGCCTTTTCCGCCCCCCTGTCTCCAGCCGCGCCTGATAGTTTTGAATAATTGTTTAAGGTGAAAATACTTTAATAAAGTGCTAGAGAACGCACTGTGGTTTGGGAAGCTTTCAAAAAACTTCCACTATTAGTTTCACTATTTGTGGAACACGAAATGGATTTTGGGACACGTCAGAGAATTTTTAATCACATGTAGTTTATAAGAAGTTTCTTTTTTGGTATTAACTCAGAGTTGCTATACAAATCTAATGGACAAATTAATTTGAAACAACATTTTGTATTGAATTACAAGAGGCCTATTCTCTTGTTCTTGCCAAAAACTTATTTTTACAATTCTATATATTGTTAGCCTTTCCGTCGATGTATTTGTTTTCAATAGTTGAAAAATTATGAAAAAAAACTTTCTCCAGTGTACAGTGCCACTAATAGATTTTACGATGGCAACTTTCCCTTGGAGGGGAATTACAATTTACTGGAAATAAAACTTGCACTTGAGGCAACAGTCTTGTGGGAATCCACGTGTACTTACCCTCCTTTTTACGAGTGGGTGAAAGCCTCTTGGAGGATTTGGCATTTTATGCTTTTTTGTTAATTAATTTTATTTTAAAACAGACAATATTTTAATCTTATATTTAAAAGAAATTCATACATATAATTTTTAATGTTTTAATTTTAGGAGCACAAAGTTTATGATTGATAACAACAACACTTGTTAATTGTTTGGAATAAAAATTTTTGTACAAACAACTTAGTAATTCAAAGGTCTACAACTAACTAAAATTAAGAAAAATCTTTTGCAGATTATGAAAGTTTAAAACCTCGAAAACCAGAGACAAAGACAAAAATATTGATGTGTATTTAAGTATGTGTGTTGTATATATTTATGTATACAAATGTGATGAGAAGAAAAGTTAAATTTATAAATAATGTTGTTGTTTTCACGATTATTAGTTACAGAATTTAAAAAAATATATAATATAAACTGATAAATGGATGACTTAACACAATTAAAAAATGCCAAAGGCAAATATGTCTACGTGTAAATATATTCTTAGTAATAATGAACTTAACGAAACCCCAGCCAATATCCACACTATCGTTACAAAATATTATAAAGAGAAAGAAAAATATTTGTTTTTGCATAGAATTAGTATTTGAGAGTGGATACAACAAAACATGGGCAGTTGTTTTGTGTACAGTTGGAGATAAATTTGATAAAAAGTATGTACAGATAAGTATTAACGATAGGATCGGCATTAAATTTGTCATGATCGTGGAGGTTCAGAACCAAAAATAGGAGCTTCTCAAGGTTTTGATTTCATATGAAACAACATTTGGAACAGGAAATTTAAAATTCTATCGCTCTTGTATCATGTAAGAGAAAAAGCCAAAAAGAAAGTCGCCGAACTGGTATAAATATTGGGGTATTATTAAAATCAAAAGCGTACAATTGCTTAATGACGTTTTAAACAAGGCAGTTTTTGCCTGATAGGGCGATACAACAGTTGGACAGCAAGAGAACAAAACAAAATATAATCTGTCGTTATTTTTCTACAATCGCCTAAATTAATATACATAAATTGCTTAAAGGTGGCAACTTCGAAACGATCGAATCGTTCTCGTTCAAATAATAATAATAATAATAATAATAATAATAATAATAATAATAACAATAATAATAATAATAATAATAATAATAATAACAATAATAATAATAATAATAATAATAATAATAATAATAATAATAATAATAATAATAATAATAATAATAATAAAACCCTGTGGAAAATAAATTTCTTCAGAACGGATGGGTGAACGCTCAACTTCTTTTTATATACATATTCAGATAAGATTTCTCTTCCACAATTGGGGGATTCACACTGTAGTCATAGAGTCATAAGTCATAAAATAATAGCACGAAATATATGAAAAGTGTGAACAACCCGTTATAACTTGGTCTGCTAAATAAATTTTTACAGATATATAAACTCTAACAGCTGCTGCCTTGTTATGAATACATTTTTTTTGCGGCGGCAAAAAAACGTTCAGTAGCTGCCAGCTGCGTAAGTTAAGCGAGAAAAACTTTTCACTTGTATATATTTATTACTTTTTGCGATTTAATTCTCTAACAATATTTTTTATGTTATAAAAATGAGATTTAATGTACAGGCATATAGGTATGAACGATTTGTTGAATCATATATAAGTAACGGCGGCAAACATAACTAACGCCGTCTCGCCTAAAGATCTTCAGCCGGTCGACTCATATCTCTGGAGCATTTTACGGCAACACAAAAACATACCTGAAAGAGTGCTATTATTTAACAACTATCTTAAACTATTCTAAAATATTATGACTTTAGGACAATATGACCAAATAGCACACAGCGTGAATACCCCAATTTGTTAAAGTTGAACCGAAATTGCCAGGCTAGCGAAAAGCCAACTAGTAGTCAATTTATAAACTATGAGGGTTTTAGTAAAGAAAATGTCAATGAGAGTACAATTTAAGGAAGACTGTTTAGTACACTAGCTTGGGGGTTACACTACCAACTTTTATCTTTCAACTTTTAATACATTCACACATTTTCTTTCATACATGCTTACTTCTAAAAACTGGTAAGAACTTGATTATAAAATTGCTTTAATGAACGTGATATTTCTCTTTATTTTTCTTTTGTATGGTGGTTCGAACTGAAATAGCATAAGTCCAACCATGGTGAAATTATATAAAGTTGTTGTAATGTTGTATTTGTTGTCGTAGCATGTAACATTGCACCAACAATTTTGAATGTGTGGTTTTTCTTATAATAGGGACATATTAGGTCCGTTTATTTACTTTCTGGGTCGTTAATATGAGAGGAAACTATAATTTTTCTCAATAAGATATAAAAAATCCTAAAAGTACGGGGACGCTGAAAACTAAATATTTCGCCGCAAAATAAAACATCTGTAGACTGAGAGATCATTGCGTTTGCTTGGCATTTTTGGAACATTTTCTTTTCTAAAACTTTTTACTTAATCTATTATTAAATTTATATAATAAATAGTTTTGAAAGCTATTTTGATAAAACTTGCATTCTCTCTTAGCTTTTACATCAAACTTTTTTTTTTGGTTTTTTTATTTTTTATTTTTCAAACAGCTGATTGCTTTACTGTTTCCCCAAACTAGCCAGACAAAAAAAGTACGGTCTATTTCGTAAGTAATATAAATAAAAACAGCTACAAAAAAACCTTTCTATCTTCTAATCTGTCCTCTTAACACTATCCCCTCCTTTCCAGTTCCAGCACAATGCACTGCATATGTAGGGGCTGTCCCCCGAATGCTAGTCCTACTAAAAAAAAAGGAATTTTGTTACACGGGAGTGCTTTTCGTGCAAACAGACCTATTGTTACCTGCAAAAGAAGCAGATCTGTTATATAACTAACAATCACAGTTTTAATTTGAGTATTTTTACATTTCACAGATGCACATTTTACGAGTTGCACTGTGAAAAACACACGCCTGAATCTACGATGTTCGCTCTGAAACTTCATAAAAAATTTCACCTAGATTGATAAAAATTTAGTTCAAGATTAGAAACTCTAGTTCACAACACATTTAAAGATTCATTCAACTAAACCAGCATTTAAGCCTTATTTAAAGTGTTACTACACATTTTTATGTTGCCCACTTACCGTTTCTAAACAATCTTTATGATCTCGCATACATTTTCCATTAGTGTTGTTGTTGTTGTTGAGTATAAACGAATTTAAAAGATGAGAACGTTTTGTAAACATTTTGTTTGTTTTTTTTTTCTTCTTAACGTTACACTTTACAATTATTATTATTTTGTCGTTTATTAACACAACAAATGCAAGAAAAAGAAATTACGAACGGAATATCACTTCATAAAAACACCAACGGCAAACAACAAGAGAAATGCAAACTTTCACAAAACACAACTATTTAATCAAGCGACCAGCAGACGTATGAAAATTGAAATGAATATCTTGTTTTTAAATATGAAAATAAAATAAAAAAATTAACTGCAATTTAAAAACTAAACCAGAGAGAGAGAGAGAGAGAGAGAGAGTAAAAACGTACAGCGAATCAGATGGAAAACTCGTAGTACTGTGAGTATAAGAAATAAAATATTATAAGACGGTTATTATGGTGTTGCATAGTACTTTGCCCTCGTATAACGATGGCACGAAGAGTGCAGCAACAATTGAATTTAGTGATATCACTTCGAATTTAGACTTTCTAACTTAAATCAGACAAACTGCTGAATGAACAGGGATTTAAACCTGAACGTTTCGCCAAGTTTAATAATGATTATACTTGAAGTTGGCTGCAGCATAGTAATTTGATATTTTTTATATATAAAAAACCCGAAACTTGTTGAAAAAAATTTTCTTGTGTGAACCCAAGTTCAATGGAAAATTTCAGAGCAACTGATCAAATCAAGCGGATGCCGGCGAACTGCAACCAATTGAGGCATTTTGAAGGATATTATTTCACTTGAACCTACTCTTCATAATTTACTTTGAGAGCTTTTCGATCAAATCGCCTTTCTATTGCTTTGTTTGTATAATCGAAAGTGAAATGGGTATAGGAACTAAAAAACTCAAATATATTCTCAATATGTTTTCACACTTACATATATTGGGTTGTAATAAATATTAGTTTTTTTAAAAAAGTTATATGAAATGCGATCGTGTTTTGATCGGTTTTTGACTGGGTACTGCCGAACCATATATTGGAAACAGCTGATAATGCTAACCGGAAATTGCGAAAATTTTTTTATATTTATTTTTTATTTATTTTTTTTTTAGAATTCCCGAACTTCTGTAAGATTTTCTTATGAATTTTTTTGGCCGCAATTATGGCTTCAGATGTACTCAATCTGTGGTCTGCCTGAAAGACATGATGTCCAAATAGCTGAAATTCAGCCATAAATTTATTATAAACAATTTCTTTTAGTGCTTTAAAAATACTATTAACATATTTCATGACCAGTTTTGTTGTTGGAAATTTTAAGTTTGTTTTGTTAAATAAATACTTCATGTTTATTTTGTTTACACCGCGGTTTATAAATTAATAAAAGTTATAATTTTCGGCATAACGTTGATTTTGAACTTTTTTAAACCAAAAATATTTCATGTCTGTTGGTCACGGTTCACACTACGAAGGGATTTCTTTACTAAATTCTGAGATTTTCTAACGAGATGTAGTGATATGAAAGTAATTAACTGCAGATGGTTCCATCTGAAAAATAAAAGAAGAAAACGGTGATCAGAATTCTCATGCCAAAACGCTTTTCATTCTTCCGTTTAGTGTCACACCCAGAAGTATTACTACCCAGCAAATCTTGCGAAAATACTTATTTTCACATATTTTTGACACATCGGGCTGACGCAATATTATTAATGGACCTTCAGATATGCCTTCTAGATGAATGCGATTGTGGCTATAAGTATTGGCAACTGAAATCAGTACTGCAGATCAATTAATTGTAAATGTCAGGTAATAAATACAGGTTGTTTTTATTGTGCCAGATGGAGCATACGAAAAGATTAACTTGCAAAGGATCTTCTGAATATATAAAGAAATTTTACAAATTTACTGAGAAAAGCACACATAAATTTTTGGCTTTGATAGTTCACAAAAAAGCAACATTTTTGCTGCGGTTTACACGCTGCACACAGGGACCTTTTGCCTATCGCGCCGTCCATTACTTTTCTTTTTAAAAATGTTATTGATTGAAAGTGAATCCATGAAATTTCACAGAAATCTATATGCCATTAAAGCCTGAAAACAAGAAAAATCTGACGCAGGGGAAAGTTTTCCCCTTAAAGGGTCTAATACTATGTCTGATATATTTAATTGTTTTTTAATGTTGGCGAAAATTCAAAAAACTAAACTCGAGCCCGAAAATTCGTAAAATGCCTTTCTTCGTTCCCGCCTTCTTTTGTAGACCGCGGTATAAAATATTATTTGCAAGAAAATAATGTAAATATTATTGAGGATTAACTGCAAATTAAAACCTAAAATCTAGATTTTTTAGCCTTTCTGGGCAGGGAGGAGGAGGAGGAGGAGGTATCCCCTTAATCCCTACTCCCGGAATGTCGCTATAGAATAATTTTTTTTCACAAAATATTATTTTGTTTTCTTTTCCGAAAAGTTACCTGCCACATTTTGACACATCACGATTATTTCCAGTAAAGACGCACGATGTCACGCATTTATGCTGATGAAACAACAAAAATTGGCGTCATGGAGGCCAACATTGTTTGTATTATTTATAAACTCAATTTTTTCATAATTTTTGGGATTATGTTGCTATTTTTTTTTTTTTTAAAGAGGACAACAAATAATTTTATAAATTTTGTAACGTTTTATTTGATCAGAAATCAATAAAATTCTAAATTTACTTCAGGTATCCATCCCATTCAGTTATGATTCAAATGCTGAAAGTTGTAATATAAAATTGGGAAAGATAGGGTCAATATTGCAAAGGACCAGCCATGGATCCACAGCTTCAACGTTTGTTGGGGAAGGTAACATTTTAGAATTTTATATAAAATACAACATTTTAATTTTGCTAATTACAAATTATTCTAACTAATTTTATTATTAGAATTCGGGGGAGGACCATCCTTTCCGCGCCAGCAAGGAACAAAGGAAAATCGACATCAATTTGATTTACCTCCACTTATACAGCAGATCAGAACAGCGCTATTTTCGAAAGCAGGATAGTTCTCTTTATTGAAAAATTTGCTATGGGAAAAATTAAAGAATTCGCAAAGATTTTCCATTCAAATCAAATGCTGCTGGGCTGAAGATGACTGTAGCAGGTCTCCCAAAAACTCTCGTATCATGAACGGATTCAGGTACTAAAATTAAGAAATAAGACTTCATTACGAAATATTGTTCCTTTTTGTTTTCCGGATAGTCCTTTTACGTTTCCGAACGTAAGAGGATTCTGTGACATGGCTGATGGTTATTGTTTTACTTTTAGAGAAAAGTCAGTCTCTCTAATATTTTTCACTTCAAAATGTTCTGTGCTTTACTGAGCTCCAGAGTCCAACATGATTAGCAGTAATCAAAGCTTCAAACGGTTTTAGTTTAAACTTTTTTTCGCCACTGCTGTACTTTGAAAGTTGTTTGTAAAAAAAAGTAATTATTATTAAACGATAACGAAATGCAAATCATGTGATAAGCCTTAAGATAATGTTCTTAACAAAATGCTATCTATAACATGCATGAATATCTATTTCTATTAGAACGTACATTTTAACGGAGTTAATTTCTCCGTGAAATACATGCACACATACAAATCCTTAACTAATAGATAATATTAAAAAATATACGGAGGCAGAAGCTAATCTACGAAACTGAAAAGTCGGTTTCAGGGACACTTTGTGGATGTATATGGTTGTTTGCAATTTAACATATAGTAACCGATAGGTGGCGCTGTTGGCGAAATATATTTTTAGAGTTATTGCAATTTTTGAGGTGATCCGTTGCGGGGCAGCATGTTTTTAGAAATATTTATTTATTATCAGAGCAAAATAATACACACTGTCCGTTTTTTATTTTATTTGACTGTTCTGTGAAAAGACCCGATTCCTGCTAATTTTAGCCGCAAGGCTATCGTAACCTGATTTTTGTGCTATTCCATGCTTTTGAGCTGAAAAACTATTCTTTTAATTTTCAAATCAACCGATCCCCACGTGATAAGCGGTGACTGATATAGTTTTCGATTACTATAAAAAAAATATAGAACACTAACTGATGAGATATATAGTTTCGGAGTTTTTCAAAATAAATAACCTTTTAGAATTTTTTCGTTCACGAACAGATTAACAGATTTTAATCCGGTACACAGTGATCGGCGTCGTTTTTCAATGTCAAGAGCTGATTAGTTTGTGGAATCGATGGGTGAAGCAGTTTCAAAGTTCGTCAAACAACCACTTAAGAAATAATTTGTTTTTGAGATTTCTGGAAATAACTCTTTCGAATGCCCCCGTTTAGTTTGATTCGATTCAGCCGTTGAAGCGTAGATGATACCCTCTCAAAATTAGTGAGGAGCGCTTCCTAGGAACTCAAAATGTCGGGATCTGATGAGGACTCAATTTTTGCAAAACGGAGCAAAGCCCATAGCTTCCCAATTTTTAGGAATTTTTAATTTTCTCAGCGGGAAGTTGAAAAATCCGTAGCTGTTGAAGAAGTCAAATAGTAAATCGACGGATTTTTTTTTGTAGGGCCGAAACTGCAACTAGGAAGGAAGATATAGTGTTGAGAGGAGGACTTACAAAGAGTGATGAAATTATAGAGAATTTTTTTGTTTGCTCCTTTAGCACATGAGAGTGCCTCCGTCATTAAAACTGGCCGAAAACAATTAACACAACCACTGAGTTGTGTACGAGTATGTAGTACAGAAAAATTCGATACCATATTGATGACTGATTGCCGAGTTAAACCCGGAAGCTTAAGCTCGGTAGTCTGAAGCTCAGCATCAAACGCTTGCATTATGCATAGAAAACCAAATTTCTTTCAGTGTTATATTTTTATAAATTCATTTAACTAACATGATGCGATAAATATTCTTTGTTAAGGAAGTTGGATTTAACAAGACAAATTTCCCTTGAAATCTACTTCAACCTTGAAAGATAATAATGAAACCAAGTAAATAGATGACGATATCAAGCGGCTTAGCTATACATGTCAGGTATGTATGTGCGCAAGTACACATATAAGGACATTAATTCACATAGTGCATACGTACCTAAACACAGATCAAGGGATTACCTGGAAAAATCAATGAGCCAAACAAAGATCGTTGCATTTGTTACTTAAACAATCTGCAGGAAAGATTTTCACGCAATAAACCAAACGGCTGAGACACTGCAAATAAAAGGTCTGTTTCTTTACTTTTTTGGCCAAGTCCGGTAAAGTAAATTTTAACTATAACTTCTCTCAATAAGAGACAAAAGTGCCCAGAAGTACGGAAACGCTGAAAACTAAAAATTTTTATGTGTGTGAAGATAGATATGCCGATTTAAATATGTTTGACGTAAGAGCTTACGTCGTGACATATTTAACTCAAAGTTAAATATGTTTTTAAGTGCCATCACTGACATATTTACCTATACGACATGTGTTTTTTAAATAATATTACATTAACGAGCCTACGCTAACTGAAAATACAAGTACTTTTTCTAAATTGTTGAATTTTTTTATAAAACTATCAAAATTGACTTAAGTGATTTTTTCGCTCATCTTGGACAGATTTTGGCCAAATCCTTCCTTGTCACTCATATTCAACTTATTTGGTTTTTAGCTATGGACCTACGCTACCCGAAAATACAATTGAGACATAGCACTTGTATTTTCGGGTAGCGTAGGTCCATAGCTAAAAACGAAATAAGTTGAATATGAGTGACAAGGAAGCCAAAAATGGCCAAAATCTATCCAAGATGAGCGAAAAAATCACTTAAGTCAATTTTGATTGACTTAAGTCAATCCAACCTGTTGCCAGGTTAAATATTGGAAAACGATGCGTCAAGATGTGAAGAGGAAGCTTACGATTTTAGCAGCCAGCGGTACTTCAATATGTCATTTGAACTTGTCGCCTTTTGACATAACCTCAACCAAGACAGCACAAATTTTAGGGCTGGTAACGATATAATAACGTGGTTACATTATTGAGTTGTACCTAACTTTTTTGGAGGGGATTACCACCATATCCAATGTATTGTGCCGGAACGGAGAGGATAGCTTTTTGGAAGGGAGGATAAAGAGAGTAGTTTTCGGGTATATTGGATTCGAACGTTCTGAAATTTTAATTGGCGGGCAAGACATCTGCTGGTATTTTGTTTCATACACAAACTGTAGGCCAAAGAAAGAATATTCTATGTAATACGCAGTGTGATCCGTTGGAATGAGGAGCATAAATACATGTCCTGTAATTGCGGGTAAAAAGGAGTGGGTTTAGGGAGCAAGTTGCTTGATTTAATAACAGCAAATTCCATTATGATAACGATAAAAAACGCAACACACGCCATTGGAACGATACTTAAGAGAGTCAATAGAGAGCCTCCGATGAGTTACCATTCTGTACACGGACGAGTAACTTCTAAGTAGACTGTGAAACACCAGCCCACATATCAGAGTTGCATTGCATTTTCGGTCGCAAGCAGGTGATGGAAGGATATCAGGTTTGGGGAAGTATCACTTACACCGTCTTCAGAAGCTGAGACACTTGAATGCTTTTTTGCGATCTGAAAATCTTATTTTTATCTATGCTAAGTTGTGTGTTGCCAGGTTAAATATTGGAAAACAGCTGATAATCTTAAAAGAGTGCAGCGCATCTTCATGTTTTCTTTGAGAATTTGCTTTTCAATCGAAATAGTGTGAAGGACTTATCAATTTTTTTTTTATATTTTCATAACTTTAATATATTCATATAGAAAATATTAAATAATTTCTATTTCAGAGTGGATTCTAAAATTTCCATATTTTTCATACATACAAAAACAGATGTTGTACGGTTTATCAATTAACTGTTGCATAAGATAAAGAAAATTACAACAACAAATGCGCCCTATTTCTCTAAGAGATGTAATTTATTGAGATCAATTTATTAAAAATGCAATGGGAACGCAAAATGTGATTATTATGGTTTTAATGTTACAACACGGTAAGACAAACCGTAAAAATTCTTGTCCGAAATCACTTGATTAATTGGTTTCATTGCTTGGTAATATTATTATGTTCACCTCTCTTATACCTTCTGATCTGCATAAACGAATACACTCGAACACACCTATTCAAGCAGTCAAATATGTACGTTTATAATGTGAGTGTTTTGTATTAAACTTTTTATTTCTATATTAAATTAGAATTGATGCGTTCATGCGAAAGTCATCAACATATATATTAGTCAGCTTTCACAGCAGATCTGTTTTCAAAAACCGCTGCACTTTTATCATGAGTGCTGATTTTCATAATAGTTTTTATTTAGAGACGTCTTATTATGAGAACTGTATCAAGCCAAACCATATTTTGTATCTCTGTAATCTCGTCCGATTATTTTCTCAATGTTGCATTTTCTGAATGTACATTTTTATTTATTATTATCAGGTAAAAGAATTTATTTTTAAGAACGAACTCATATACATATAAGAAGCTTCGTTTTGTAGCTACATGATATGAAAGAAGCAATTTCTATATTCGAACCCAAGAAATAATTTTGCATAATGAAAATAAATTCTCTGCTTTAGTTTTGCTAATTTTAACTTCAATTTAAATATGCGTATATTTCCAACCCATATTTCCTTTTAAGCTCGTTATCGTATGAATAATTAGGTTACGTCCCTATTATGAATATGTATTCGAAGGCATACTGAATAGTTACCGCCCTAATAAGTGTATGGTAAATATGTACATATCCATGGTCCCAAGTAGAAAGGCCGTAACTCTTAGCTCACGCGAAATTCAGTTTTCAATACATTTCACACAAATACACTTCGTCACTAAACGGTAGTGCAATCTTATAATTTATAATGATTTTACAAGTTGTTGATAATTACAGTTTCTATTAATACCAAAACGAATCTGTTGTAACTTTACAGAAGCTAAAAACACAATTTCTTGAGATCGACGATATGCATAACTAATTTTGTTTAATTATAAATCATTAATAATACTGAATAACAATTTATTTAAGCAAGTATTTTTGTTAAAAAGTTAATTTGATTTTCACATAAGTGCCTATAAAAAAATCATGATAAGCCAAGTACTTTTGATGTTTGTGTGCAAATGTGTATGTGTGCTTGTGCGTTTGTAGATAAAAGAGTTCAGTACGGAGAGAGAAAAAAGTGCCGGCAATACTTTCATTAAACAATTAAAATATGCCTTGTGGCGTTAACTAATGTAAACAAACATTTCTCTAACAACGTAACAGAAAGAGAAGGAAATCAAAGAGAGAGATGTACATCTCAAATTGGTTAAATGCTAAATTAGGCCAACAGCTGTTTCATTGAAAAAACCACTATGAATCGAAAAAATTTAATATCTATTATATAGTTCCAGTGAACTATAAAATACGTATATTCTACGGTTTATTTACAAACTTACCTTTTTCTGTCGTTTTTTACTTGTTTCAGGTGCATCACACATTATTCTTGAAGTTTTTTTTTTTATAACAGCACGTTAAACACACTATAGAAAATACACCAGCAACTAGCGTTAAGAGCTCGGCCAAAGGCTTTATTAATACTAATAATATACAACGTGGACCAGCTTATCTTTTGAGTTTATTTATACGCTAGCAAAACTATTTGTGTAATTTAAGAGCACAAATTAATCTATTAAAAACTAAATGATATGCCCATAATACAGACATACTTTTGTACGTGTGTAGGTATGTTCTCGGTATTTGCTTGCTACACGAATAATAAACTATATTTCTATTTTATCACAATATCAATCAAATCATTATATTTTGTTTGGTTACTCTTTGTTTATGAACTTAATTAATATAACTATTTTAGATTATTTAAACGATAATTTATTGCTTGCACCTTTCCTTAGACAACAATTAAAAACTATGCAAAACTCTACTGAACGGATTTTTCACTCTCTTTCACAGTTGCCACATGTCATTATTAGATGTTTTCGTAATTTGTAGGGGAACAAGATTGAAAACTTCTATATGTATATGAATATCCCCGTTTGATATAAGCGATATATCTTTACAAGTAATTTAAGAGCCAAATAAACCACACAAGTGGATTGACAATCAAGCGGAAATTTGTACAATTGTTTATATGAAGATGGCAGACATGTTTCTCAAGCTATTTATGATATTAGAAAACAATTTAGCAGAGTGAGGACTTATAAGGAGAAGAGAAAAACAAAAATTGTATATAATTATACTTTGAGAAGTACAACATTTCCATATATCCGTCGTACTGTACGTTCATTTAAGAAGGGTGTCGATCTCTTCTTCCTATTTTACCATTATTTTAAATCTATAAATAAAATCAAGTACATAAAACCAAACAGGTGAAACATAAATAATATTAATTGGGGCGATAGTACACCCTTAACTCAAATCTATCATATCCATTGGATGATTCCTTTAGGTGTACGTTTTCTCGGCACCTCCAGGCCGTGGTATCAAACAGGTTAAATGCAAACATATGTTTACTATTTGACGTGTTGAAACGGCCTTTTTTTCTAGTAGCACAAGTCTGGCAGCGCCTTACAACTGTTCTCAAACATTTGTTTTGCATTTTTTCAGTGGTCGCTCTCATTTTTGATAATATTTTTGAAAATTTGTTAAATATATGTAAAGTTCATAGGAAAATTGTTATAAAAACTTAATACGCGAACAGAATGCTTTCACTGCTGCAGGAAAAAAGACCATTAAAACGATCACGTTTGGGTCCACCTGATGTCTATCCACAGGAGGCCAAACAACGGGAAGACGAATTAACACCATCAAATGTAAAACATGGATTTGCCACAATGCCACCGTTGGCTGATGAATTTGGTACCGCCCATACCTCCAATGTCAATGCCAGCAAAGTTGCATCATTTTTCAATGCCATTTTGGCGAAAAAGGAAGAGTTAATGACCTTGCAGGATACAGTGCGGAAAAAACAACAAATCAATTGTAAAGACAATTTTTGGCCAGTGTCACCTCGAACAAAAGGGGCACTTGATGCTTGGTTTAAGGATTTAGCTGGTAATAAACCCCTGCTAAGTTTAGCAAAAAAGGCTCCTTCATTTAACAAAAAGGAAGAGATACTAATAACTCTATGCGATCATCAGGTTAATATGCAAAGAGCAACTTGGTTCATCAAATTGAGTGCGGCCTATATGGTGAGTGTTTCGGAGTCGAAAAACAAAAAGAGAAATTCATTCGATCCCGTGCCCGAGTGGACAAGTAATTTAATAAAGTTTATGAAAGATTTGCTTCCCAAACTACAAGAATATTATCATCTAAGTGAAAAAAGTAAGTAGAACTCTATACTATGCCATTAATTTCCTTGCTTTATCATTTAAAAATATAAAAAAGTACTGGATGTGAAAAACTTTATTCTAAATCATGTTCTTATGTATGTATTTGTTAAAGGTTCTCCCTGTGAAAAAAATTTACTAAGCGGTTATGGAGCACCAACCACGCAACCCAGTAACCAACAACAAAATACCTCAACTACTCACAATGCGAACACTCTAACTACGGTCCCCCAATCTTTGGCCAGTCCTGTTCCCATGTTAAGTCCTGCAAACAATCAGTCATCTAGTGGGGGCGGCCTTGGCTCTTTACCTGGAAATACTCCCACAGCCATAAGTAGCTCTGGCAGTCAAAGTAGCTTACCAGGAGCAAATAACATGCCAGGTTCGGGCTCTTCAATATCAGGATTAGGAAGCAATTTCGAAGATAGCCGAAATGCTCTTAAATATTGGAATTATTGCACCCAATTAAGTAAATACATGCATGAAGAATCTCTACTAGATAGACAGGAATTTCTTAACTGGATATTGGAATTATTAGACAAAATGCGTACCCAAGTTACTTTCGACGAGTCTCTGAAGAAATTGATTTTAATTTTTGCTTTGCAATATATGCACGATTTCGTTCAATCCGAAAGGCTGTGCCGCAAAATGGCTTATATAGTTTCTAAAAAACTAGCTAATTTATTAAATAATGTAATTGACCAGCAACCAAATGGTAAACAACATCTACCAGCTGGAGTCACGCATATGGATATCGATGAGGATGTGGATAAGAAAAAGCCAGCATTGGATCCATACGAAAGCGCCATTAATGAATATTTAAGCTGCCCTCATCATCGCGATATTATATTGTATTTAAGCACGATTTTACAAATAATCACCATTGAATGTCCCACTGCTATGGTTTGGTGTGGCATAGGAGAGAACCGTATACCAGCAGCCTTATGTGGCAGTCCCCTAGATCATTTACCCATTGCACCATCCACTTTGCCAATGCCTACGAAATGTACGCTAACAAATGCTGAGGTACAGCAGCAGCTTAAATGCACTGAAGCTGAAATAGTCTTACGCTCAAAACATGCTGAAAATCGTTGGTTTGCTGAAAAATGGCAAAATGCTAATAAAAATTCCTATACTCATGTCTTAACCATACTGGATCATTTGGATACCCACTGTTTCGATTTAATGGATCAGACTAACTCAATAGATTCTTTGTATGCTAACATCTTTCAACCGTTCGTTAGTGTACGGCGCGAAATGGGAGCAAATGGTGAAGTAAAAGAGATACGTCAGGAATATGATGCGAGCAATGTCGATGGTACAACGGTCAAAATATTGTGTGAATGGGCTGTATCGAGTCAAAGGTAAGTTCAAGCAACATTTTATTTCTTCTAGAGTGGTTATTTTGTTTTTAAAATAAGTTTAATATATTAAAGTTTGTAGATAAGTGTAGAATAACAGAATTTCAAAATTCACTAAAAGCTTTAAATGTTAAAAAATTCAATATCCATCGAAAATTCACAAAAATTTCAGCAAAAATTTAAATTTAGAGAATATCTAAAATTTCTTCGATTCATAACATAATATATTTATTAAAATCAAAGTTCTTCAAAATCCAAGTTGCATTAAATAGGAAAAAATAGAACTAAAATAAAAAGTACACATTACCAGAATTCTTAAATTTAGACGAAAAAAACAATTTCTTAAGTTAAGATGATGTCAAACTATTCACTAAATCTTATGAAATTTATTGTTTGTCTTACTCTAATTATAAATTAAATTTATTTGTTCCATGGTTAAGCAAAGTCTATATATATTTTATTGGTGCTTTTACAAAATCATCAGTAGACTTCAACCACAATTTAGAAAGTTTTCAAACCCCTCATCGTATGCAAAGACTTTTATAAACCATATAATTTCACAGTAAATAAACCTAAATTCTGGAGCCAAACTACCACATTCGGTATCGATCGAATACAATTTATATATAAATTTCGACACCGATTTCGACACCGAATGCCGTAATTTACCAGCTAATGAAACTAGAAAATTTATATATAATTTAATTCGGACATACTTATGTACATATAATTTAAAAAAAATTAAATTTTCGATGTAGCATATTTTTAATATTTCATCAACGTTCACTGAACTTATTCAGGAACTCCTGTTATTTGCATATTGTTTGAAATATTTCTTTTATCAGATCAGATTAAGATATCCAGTGTGTAAGAAGAGAAATTCAAAACAGCCAAGAATTGTTTTTTATTAAATTTTAAACGGATATTCCGATCGATTCGGCAAACTAATCATCAAGTGTTTTATATAAATTTTTCTTTCATTTACGTGCAGATGGGGTGAACATCGTGCAATTGTGGTGGCAATATTATTGGATAAACGACAAATAGAAGTTACAACTCCATCAAACGAAGACAATAACAATGGCACTGGTAATACCAGCAATCCAAATGATGATAAGGAATCTATTGCATCGGGTGCCGGCCTCATCGGAGGCTTACCCGTTTTTCAATCAGTTCTTATGCATTTTCTCGATCATGAAGCACCTGTCATCGATGAAAATAGTAGTATAGCGAATCGTACACAATTCACAAATCTAGTTCATCTGTTTAGTGCTCTAATACGGCATGATGTATTTTCTCACAACGCTTATATGCATACGCTGATATCGAGAGGTGATTTGTTAGAGGGGGCCACAACAAATTTAGCAGCAAGTTTAAACAATAAAAGTGGCAATATGGGTATAGTGGGCAATAGCGTTAGTGGGCCGGTATCAAATAAACCAGTTTCTCCAGCTGTTAATCATGGCTTTGATGATGAATTTGGCGCAGGTTTAGACTTTAAACACAATGAATTTGATGACTCCAACGTTGATGATGATTTGGACAAACTTTTGCAGAATATAAAAGAAAAGGGCCAGGCAGAAGCACCAGATAGTCCGAAAATAACTGATCACAATAATAGTACTGGATGTAATGAAACAAACTCATCCATATCACGTCATTATATATACACAAAGCATTTTCCTATACCACAAGATGATCCCTCTATGATCTATAGCAGTGAATCAAATCAACGTTACATATTACTTTT
Source organism: Linnaemya vulpina (assembly GCA_963675445.1). NCBI lineage: Eukaryota > Metazoa > Arthropoda > Insecta > Diptera > Tachinidae > Linnaemya > Linnaemya vulpina. The sequence continues at coordinate 72,370,590 of OY776278.1, read as the reverse complement.
CGGTGTTGGAAAAGAACGTGATGAAAAGAAACATGCTGTGAAAAAGATGTCTAAGGAAATTTGTAAACTATTCACGAAAAAATTTAGCATCGATGTAGCCGAGGGCGGCAAAGTGAAAAAACATTCGCGTAATGAATTCAATTTTGAAAATACCACAAGTAAATGTCAAAATATGGCATATTTCGATCAACACGTCGTTACGTCACAGTGTGCTGCAACGGTGTTGGAACAACTAAATGGTTTTGCTATGGGTAACAATAATTATTTGCCCGTGCAAGAGCATGTTGCATTTTTGTTTGATTTAATGGAAATGGCCTTGAATATACACAGTTTGCTGGAGTTGTGCGATCAAATTTTAAAAGAACTGCCCGAAGTTGAAAATCAATTGCAGGCGAAAAAGTCCAATATGATAAGAAGTTATACCACTTCATTAGGTCTCTATATAGTCGGAATATTGAGAAGATATCACAGCTGTTTATTACTGTCGCCGGAACAAACAGTTTCGGTATTTGAGGGGTTATGCCGCATTATTAAACATGTCAATAATCCAACCGAATGCAGTTCAGCTGAACGCTGTATTTTGGCATATTTAAGTGATCTGTATGAATCGTGTTTGATATTACGTTCCAAAGATCAAGAGCCAGAATTTTTTCAACAAATGTCGCATATTAAAAAGTTCAAAGATATTTTCAATCAACCAGAACAGTTGGGAATGGTGCCACAATCTTATAATCCACAATTTATGCAGGAATTCTTGGCTTCACCAAAAAGAGGTGGTAAAATTGATTCTCTGTGGCTGAGACAGTTACATGAATCAAACTCTAATATCTATAACTTTGTGTCAAATGTTGTTTTCGCTGTTTGCCATGAAACTGATAATGATCGTTTGAATGATATCGCTATAGCTTGTGCTGAGTTAACGGCTGGTTGCAATGCCTTATCGGAAGAATGGATTGCTGCATTACAAAGTATTTGTCATGCCATGAAAAAAACTCGTTATCCACACCTCTGCCAGATCGATATACAGAATAGTAAAATCCATAATTCGTTGGCAGTTTTTATATGCATTTTGGTAGCCAGACATTGTTTCTCTTTGGCCGATTTTGTTATGAAAATTGCGTTACCAACACTAGCCAACGCTTATCCGGTAGGTGGTGAAATAACGGCGGATGCAGAGTCGGGTGAGTAGAAAAAGAGAATAATTGTTATCAAAATTTTAAAATACTCCAAGGAGAACAGTCGAAATATAAAAAAAAAAAAAAAATATGTTGAGTGATTTATATATCAAACTGAAAATGAAAATAGTTTTATAAAGCAAAAAAAAACCACAACGAACGTACAAGATTAATTTGTATTGTCAGAAAGTTCTGTTTTGCAAGAAGAAAGTGTATTTGAAAATTTAAAAATTTTTATTTTCAATTAACGAATAATTCGAATTAATATGTCGATTAGTGGAAAATTTGTTTTTCACAGTATTTGCTTTTTCTTCCATGGAACAAATTTCGAATATAATAAGGTTAGACTTAAGGAGGATAAACGTTTTAAATTCCTTTTTACTGTTTAACAATTTTTTAAAATATAGCACAGAGGTTGAGTCCAACAACCAAGAATCTTTACTACGGAATTTTGCTTCAATGATTGAGATACAATTTTTCACATCAATCAAAAGAACCTTTAATCAAACCTTAATATGACTACTAAGAAATCAAAAAGATATTTAAGTAGCATAATGGGAAAATCCTAAAAAATAGAGAAATACGATATACTTTATAACGCTTTACTTTTAATCTATTCAATGTCAACAATAAGTGAACAGAATGAAATCGTTTGAAACAATCATTTAAACTGTAAACGTTAATGCTATTTTTTACCTTTTTAATAAAATCATTATTTGAAAAAAAATTTTTAATAATCATTATTTGAAAAAAAAAAAATAAATAAAAAAAATCAAAAAGATATTCAAGTAGTATAATGGAAAAATTTTAGGAAAAAAACTGAGAAATTGGATATACTTTATAATGCTTTACTTTCAATCTATCCAATGTCAACAATGAGTGAAAAGAATGACATCGTTTGAACAATAAACAGTTAAACTGTAAACGTTAATGCAATTTTTTAATTTTTTTCCTTTTAATGTACTAATTACTAATTAAACATAATTTTTTAACTTGTTTTTTACCTTTTTAATAAAATCATTATTTGAAAGCATTATTTTTTAGTATTGTTTTTAAACTACTAACTAGACAAAATCAAAATTATATATATAACCAAATAAAATTTAATAGATGATTATAATTCGATTGTTTGTCTACCTCGAAAATTTTCTTGGGAGATTAATCAATTAATGCGAAACCTCGATTGAAGGAATACCTTTGCTCTCACGCTGCTAACAAAATACCCTATAGAATTGTTATTGTATCAGTTGTTGTTTTGAATTTTTAGTAAAAACAATATAATATTAATGATTGTGATAACTAATTAGTGTCTAGCTCCATTTGGACCAAGAAATCTGACCCCCTAATAACAGAGAATGAAAAGGAATTAAGAAGATAACCAAAAGGGCTTATGATACCGATTGAACTAAAGTAGAAAAAGGAATAGAACAGTTCCTTGCAGGTGTTATGTAATACACATGTCATAGGGAAGTTAGGGACTGAAGCAAGTGCTACACACAATGCAGAAGCTGAAGTTCTTAAAGGTTTCATTCTGATATCTTAGAAGATCAGTTAAAAGATATTCTGCGGAAAAAGTAAAGGCAGTGAGGATGCATACTATTCTCCTCCTCTTCGCAGACCCGTCCCAAAAGTGCAGTACAGGATTAATAGAGTCCACAAGAATATCTTTATAAAGTTTACTGTTTGAATGATAACAAAAATAATTTCAACAAATAATTCGGTTTAATGAACTCCAAAAAAATATGATAATTTTTAATTAACAATTTATATCTTAACATTAAGTAAATATGTTTTTCTTATTAGGAGCCCGTTTAACTTGTCATTTGGTTTTGAAACTATTCAAAACAATTGAAATACCACAACCAGGAATGTATTCCGTTAGCACCTCACCCAATCCTCTAAATGCGGTAAGCAGTTCTTCCAACATTAAACTCAGCTGCGATCGTCATTTGTTAATCGCGGCTCATAAAAATATTCCACTGGAAGCGGTCTTGGCAGTGCTAAAAGCTATTCTAATAGTTGTAGATACTACCGCTTTAAAGACTTCTAACATGACAGGAGGAAATAATGCAACAGGAGCCTTTGGTAGTGGCAGTAAACGTGGCAGCGGCTTTAATACACCTGTTCATCCGGGTAGTACACCCAAAAGTAATGATCGGCCGGTAGATATAAGCCAAATTTTAGGTACCAGCGACTTGACCAGTTTGACGGGCGATCATGATCACGATATGTCACAATCCTTATCGATCACTCCCTTAAATCCTTCAGTTCCCGGATCTGGAGAACAAATATCGCTTTTGGAGTTCGCTCAACATGTTCTTAAGCAGATATGTGCCCAAGAACATGTGTTGGAAAGATGCCTTAAGAATGCCGACAAATTGTGTGACATGATCATTGATGATATGTTAACGCCGAAACAGTCACAGTCTATATTGCATATGATTTGTTATTCAGAAGCCGAATATAGTATTATATCCGAAATGGACCAAAAATCAATGATTGTTAGAATTTTAGAGAATCTGGGTCAATGGACTTTACGCATATCATGGTTAGACTTGCAACTAATGCACAAACAGAGCATGAGCATTGGCACCGAGCTAACGAACTGGTTAGATACAGTCGCTCGTGCTGCTATAGATGTATTTCTCATGGAAGAGGTTGTGATGCCGAATGGTGGCAAAGCAGAGCATAGACCTAAACCGTCTACTTGGCTGGTGGCACCTTTGGTCTCTAAATTAACACCAGCTGTGCAGGGCCGTATACTAAGAGTAGCCGGTCAAGTATTGGAAAGTATGAACTATTTTTCCAAATCTTCAAAGTTGGACAATAATAGTTCTTGCAGTGGTGACGAACGGGAAAAGAGCAATAGTTGTGGCAGTGCAAGCAGTAGTTATAGTAACAGTTCCAACAACAATGGTGCACGCAATAAGAAAATGCCTTTAAATTATCAACCATTTTTGGGTTTGATATTGACCTGCCTGAAAGGTCAAGATGAGTATAAAGAAAGTTTATTGGTATCTTTGTACTCCCAGTTGTCACAGTGTTTGCAATCGTATGCGGAGGTAAGTAAAAATATATCCAACTCTTTTATGTAATAAAAAATTTATAAATTTGTGGTTTAGTTTGATACAATGGGTGGCGTAGATAATCCTTTAGGACGCGAGGAAATGTTGGATGCTTTACAATTGCGGTTTTCTCTAGTAGGTGGCATGTTTGACTCCATACAAAAAAATGGTACTTCAATAACTGATTGGGCAATCTTACTGGCCCAATTAGTTTGTCAAGGTGTGGTGGATCTAAGCACAAACAAGTTAGTTTTTTAAACAAAATTAAAAAAATACCTACAGACGTTTTCATTTAATGTACTTTATTTCTAAAGGGAGCTTTTCACTACTGTGGTGGACATGTTAACAACCTTGGTACATTCCACCCTTATATCCGATGGCCAGTCAGAGCGAGATGAAAAATTTTATTCAAATCTAATGAAAAAACTAAAAAAAGAAATTGGAGAAAAGAATAATGCTTCCATTAGAGTTATAAGGCAACTTTTGCCGCTATATAAACATCAAACTGAGGTGAATTAGTGTGGAGAGTAAAAGAGTTGTCTCTATGTAATTGATTGTTTTTTAGGTTATATCCTGCGAACCGGCTGGAGTTGATCAAAAGGGCAATAAAATCAATGATATGGATAAAAAACAATTGCGCATTTCCGATAAACAACGCATTTCTGTATGGGATATTTTAGAAGGCCACAAAAATCCGGCACCATTATCTTGGGTATGGTTTGGTGCGGTCAAATTGGAACGTAAACCTTTGACCTACGAAGATGCCCATAGAAATTTAAAATATCACACACATAGTTTAATAAAGTCCAGCAGTTATTACTATGAACCACTGCCATTGCCGCCTGAAGATATAGAACCAGTACCAGAAAAAATCGTGGTATTTTACTTTAATTTTCTTATTATTTTTTATATTATTGTTTTTTTTTTTTAAATATTTAATTAGTAATAGCCCTTATTCTGTAACTATTTGTTAACATCACATCAAGACCATATCAAATCTATGGCAATACCGTACGGGTTTTCCTCGAAAGTTTTGAGATTTTAACATCCTATTATTTTATTCTAATCCTAAGGGAATATTCGCAGACTGTCAGTAGTAGTCAGTTGTTATCCATAACTATATTGTAACTGTCATGTTTTGAAATTGTCCTGACGTGTCATGGACACATCGTTGCAGAATATGCGGAAATAGTAATTTCATATTTTATTATTCCTATTATTATTATTATATTTTTTTAAATTTTGTTTTCCTTCTTTATTAACATACTCTTGTCCCCAAAAAAAAGACACCTACACCTTTCTTGCAGAAGGATGAAATGAAAGCTGATACACCCTCTTCGGTCGATCAATCTCCCAGTGCGGTAGTTACTGGCAGGGGTCGTGGTAAAGGTACCACACGTAAACGTAAACCTAAAAATCCTAAAACACCTCCTGTAAATGCTCAACAACAGCCAAACTTGGGCGGACAACAATCACAACAAGGCGGCAAACAAGCTGCAAATCAACAGCAGCAGCCACAACAGCAACAATTAGGCCAGCAGACTCAACAGCAGCAACAAGTATCGCAGCAGCAGCAACAGCAAATTAATCCGCAACAGCAGATGGGACAAATGCAAATGAACATGCAAATGGGCTCAAATGTATTTAAAACTTGATTCAGTTAATTCATTCTTTCATATCTCAAATAATTTATGTATGTTCCAGGTCAACATGCAACAATTCAATCCAAATCAAATTATGCAACAAAATCCTAATGCCATGATGCAACAACAGCAAATGCAAGGTGTACCAGGCAACATGCAGCAACAAATGAATCCTCAACAAAATCAACAAATGAATTTTATGGGTCCTGGTGGGGCTCAGGGTATGCAACAAGGTGGCATGAATCCTCAGCAGCAACAATGGCAAGGACAAAACCAATTCCATCCCATACAACAGCAACAACAGCAGCAGCAGCAATTCTATCAACAACAGCAGGGCATGCAAAGTGAGTAGACATTTTTAAATCAATTCTGTAAACCGTGAACGGTTTTTTCCTCTAACAATTCTCTGTGAATGTAAAAACAAACAAAAAATCGACGACATTTTTAGGTAGTTGAAAATTATTTAACAGAAATTAAAATTTAAATTAAATTTAAATTAAAGTTTACAAAATGTATATCAGAGTCTTATTAACAGGCCTTGTCCTTAAAATAAAATTTTGTAAACTGATATTCGAAGTATAAGAAGAACTACCGAAAATATCTTGAAAGATCTTTAATGAAAATTTGATAATATGACAAAATTTTTTATAGAAAAACTATTTATACGAGTATATATATTTGTTGTATAATTTTAATGTTAAACATGTTCAGTTTGGTCTATAACTTAACCAAGAATCGAATTGCGAAGGAACAACGCTTGGAGATTATTGAATATTGTTATCAAAATTTATGACTGGTTTCTTCTTTCATGCACTTTTTCCATTTTATGGTCAGTATGGGCGACCCTCTAAGGTGGCTTTTTGAAATCTTATGACTAAAATTACACTATTGTACATCAAAGACGGTACCACATGCCACACAAGCACAATTGAGAGGCAAGTTTGGCTGATCTTTTAATTCACGCTTGGGCCGATCAATTAGCCGCCTAGATCGTGCAAATTAACGCCTTAGGAAAATTTTTATCCGCTATTCTCAGACTCATGTCTATTTTAGAATTTATTCGTGAGATACCTTTTGATATATTTCTGAGAGTATGGACCCAGCGTATAAACTATTTGAGACGTAGTCGCGGTCAACATTTAAATGAAATTATATATAAACATTGAACTTTTTAAGGTCGTGTACACGCAACAACTCTTACTTTTTGTGAGCGCTGAAATAGAAATAGTATATAGAATTGATATTCCTACTGCGTGCACAGGTCTAGTACAGATCGTTCTATCGACTCAAACCAAGAATTCACATATTTCTCCGGTTTTTTTCAAATCAAATCCAAAAGCTCTTAAAAAATGATAATTTAAGATCTTATTTATCCGTACACTGACAGAAGTACTGCTGCCAAAACGGATTGTTTGTCGCAGGTATCCAAGATAATTATATCCCCGTTCCAGAGCGTGTTGGGAGCAGCTCGTATAATGGTCTCATTCAGCATAGACCTTCTTAGCGGAGTATTGATGCCGCTCCAAAGTTGTAAAAATCATTGCAACCAAGCGTTTGTTGAGTTGGGAACGATTTGCCGTCATCGCATGCCAATAAAATTGATGTAGCACACAAAAAAAATTATTGTCACAATGAGGTTTCGATTGCCTATTCCAATCCGCGTTTCGTTTTGTCTTATACTAAAACAGATTTTATGGACTGTTGGCTTACACCTTTAGAATGTTACATGTATTGGCCGTACCACAGCACTAGTCTTGGGATACGTTGAGTGCAAATCGGAAAATTTTAGAGAATATAGCAACGCTAACGCTACTGATGTTTCCATATTTAGTTAGTTGCGATTTTGAAAAATTTTGTAGCATGTCTTTCGCTCTCTGTAGAAAATTAAGGAGCTTTCACTATAAAAACCAATTGGAATCCCTAAGTTATTCTATGTCTAGTGTCATTTCAGAATTATGAATTGGATTTGCAGTCTATTGTTTTCTTAACTATTTTATTCCTTCCGTAATAGCCGTGATTTCCGTCTAAAAGCCTGTATTATGATCTTTCAACCGCCTGGAGCAGTTATGGGATTGGTACCTACTGTTTTTGCTTTCTCCTATTCCCTACTTTCTTGCAGTTTTGTTGCACGTAACAGTTGTTGCTGTGTTCAATTATAAATAATTATCCTATACTGTTCCGACTTAACTTGTCGGGCCTGCCCTAGGTTTCCCACTTGTTGGCACTGGCGTAAGAAAATATCCCAATAATAGTTCTATAACTCGTATTGAATAAAATTGCTTTCCACTGTCTTTGTAAACTGGAAAGATATTCTTTTAACACAGTAGAGCAGACTTCCTGCAGGATCATAACATGACGCTTTGTCCACCGAAATCTTGTCCGGCTTTTCTTTCACTTCTTGGACTAAGGACGTAAAGAAGTCATCTTCACAGTACACGATGCCTAAGTTTTGCTTCTAATATTCGATTGCTTCATGGAATTTTTTGTTTTCCGATTATTGCGACTTTTTGTTGGAAATCCCGAAAAAGTGCGAAAATTAAAAAAAAAACTACCTTTCGACATAGACGAACAGGCAGTTATTTAGGAAGCTTCTATTAATTTAAATACGAAATATTGTATGAGTATATCGTCATATCGTTTGAGTACAACTTGAATTATCATTTTTAAATTTGTAGAATAATATTTTATGTGAAGAGAAAAAACTGTGTTCAAGCAAAAGTTATGCATTAAACTAATTCGATAAAATTTTCCTAAAAAAAAGTCCGGAAATTAAAAACCGTAATTGTGATAAATCAAATTGTTACAATTATAAACCAAAGTCTTTAAGTGTTAAGTGGCCACCAGTTAGTCGTGAATGAAAAGACTTTTCGTTCATCTCTCATGTGTAACGCTGCTCTCTCATTGTAAATCTGAATCCTTGTTAACATCCAATGCATTAAAAAAATTTAAAAAAACTTTAAAATATTAAGCAGATAAGCAACATGAAGAGGCATTAAAGATGTCCGTTGGGATATCGTCCGTTGAGTAAAATTTTTACGCGACCCCAGAAGCTTACAGGAAACGTATGAATAGATGCAGGTCCTCGGCGATTACAAACTGTTTCCAGTAGTAGGTATGAATGATCTACTTTGGATATACTCCCAAACTTTTTGAAAGTACGATTTCAATTACCTGCATATTGCGTTTAAAAAAGACCCCTCTATTTATGGAAATATCCTGTACAGCGCACCCATTGTAAATGCGATGCTGGTGAAATTGTTATCGTTGTTATAGGGCGTTTCTTTAAGCGATTCGTTGCTTTGAACGTAAATAAAATGAAGTCTATGTGAAATATCTAAAAAAAATATTCGTTTGAAAAACCTATTGATGTCATTATGTATGGAACATAAATAACATCGTTTAAATGTCTGGGTGGAACGCTTCCGAAATATCAAATTTTTTTGAATTATGGCATGGGTTATGTTGGCGTTGAGTTCCGCTGTGGTTTGTGGCTTATTCGCCTGATATTCACCTAAGACTTCACACAAGAAAAAGTCTAACGGGTTCAAACCGCACTATATCGATAGCCAATTCACATCACTTCCATATGAAACTACCAAGCCGTCAATAAACTGTGTGGGATGTATCGTCGTCCTGTTTAAATCACATGTCGCAAGTGGCCAGATCATGCAATACAGTGTCATCGGCTGAATTTGCGTTTCGTCGACGTACGGTTCAGTCGTTTACTGAACTAGTGACTCGAATTTATCCACCACATTGCCAAGTCCACCCGGTATGACTATTATGGCGACCGTGCAATATGGTTGCGTTACGTTATTGAATACTATATCCGTCCATGGAGATTTTCTAAACTACATTGAATTGAATACAAATAATTCGACAGATGTAGCTTCAACAAGATGACGAAGTTTGGAAGTCCTTGTTGGAAGACCTATTAATTTATGTTGTAATCTCTGAACTGAGAACTCAAAAAAATCTTTATTCCTTCCAGTGAACCGTTTTGAACGTCCACAAATCAACAACTCCAAACAAGCTCTACACAATATGCTGCGACAGCGACAGCCCACTTTCAATCAAAATAATCCCACATTTAATACGATGCAGCAGCAGCAACAACGGCAGGCTGCTCAAGGAATGCAATCCCAGCAACAAGGGGGAGGTATCAGTTCTGTACAGCAGCAGCAACAATTGCAACAACAGCAGTTCGGACGCAGTGGCATGAGAGCCTTGGCACCTAACCAAATGGCTGGTGTAGCTCCCAATCAAATGGCTCCTAACATGAATACCGTTGGCATGTCAGCACAAGGCATGGGTGCTCAAAACTCTATGATACAACAGCAATTGAGTACGCAAGCCATGAATCCACAGGCCAATGCGCAAATGAGTATGACTCAGAATACGAACATGATGGGAGCGGGTAATACAAACAATCCCAATTCAATGATGGCAGGTCAGAATACCACAGGTATGGTTAATGCTGGTGGAATGATGCAGCAAAATGTAGGTGTGGCGGGTGTAGGCAATGCTGCCGTAAATCAGGGCATGGTTAATGCAACCGGACCAGGACAATTCCAAAATTTCAATCAATACCAACAGGGCATGAATCAAACTGGTGGGCCCAGTCAGCAAGCAAACCTAATGGGAGGCTTTAATCAAATGAATCAACGTAATAACCCCGCCGAATTTATGGCTCAACAACAGCAAAGGGGTCCAGGTGGTCCCATGGCTGGCAGTAGGGGTCAGTATATGAGTCAAGCACCAAATGTTACCATGAACAATATGATGGGACAGGGTACAGTGCCACCTTATCAACGTCAACAATCCACGGGTGGCAAGCCTGGTGTACAGCAACAGCAACAATTCCAACAACAGCAGCAGCAACAGCGTATGCAGCATCAAATGATGCAAATGCAGGGTACAAAATAAAATATTACAAGATTAAAAAAATTTAATTTAAATGAAATCTTTTTGTAGGCATGGGACCACAAAATAGTACCGCTGGTGGCATGGGTCAAGCTCAGAATCAGGCTCAGCAACAAAATCCTAATTTAGTGGCTCAGTTGCAGCGCCAAATGCCCAATCAACCAAATATGATGGGCCAACAATACCAACATCAACCGCCGCCTTACTAGAGGCCCCCTCATTTATATTTACATTCAAATTTATAATATCACTTTAAGCAAAACAAATACATATAAATTCTTAATTTAAGTTCACTTATTTAGTTCTTTAGGTTTCAACAAATTTATATAAATTTTTTTAGAACATATTTATAAATGTATTATATAAAAATTTATTTCGATCTACATATTTAAATAATAAAGAAAAATAGTTGATAAAAATATTGTGATCATTTTAAGACACTTGCAAAAATATGAAGATATTTTTGTTTAATGCCAGAACAAAGCTTCGAAGCTGTGGAAAATAACTTTCAAAAATCTGGTGCTCGATGCGTCTTAAAATTATTTTTAATGCTAAAACCAAAATTCAAAGTCACTTTTTTTTTTAATTAAATATGTATAAACAAGAACTATTATCACATTAAGCCAAGTCACCCAAGACATCGTTTTCACAGGAAAAGTTTTTTTTTCTAAAATTTGTAAGAAATAAGGCGGTAGTGCACAACCATATAAGAATAATATTTAAATACGTGATCACAATTTTTTTTTTGCCTGTGTGAACAGCTGCCTAATAAGAGGTGATAGTCGTACTAAATAAAAACGAGCACTGATGGTAGAAACAGTAACTTCCGAGAACGTTTTTGTTGTCCAATAATAATTAAATTGAAGCTAGTTTTTTTGTCCCTTGGGTTGTTGGTCCTTTTTAATTCTTTCTGAATATTACTTTATATACTTGATATATAAGCGAACTATATTATTACTAAATAGTTTCATATTATTTCTTTCTCATATCTTCAACTACTCTGCTGTTGCTAAAATTATTTGCGTTTTTTGGAATATAAAAGTTGACGCTGAATTTTAAATGGGACAAATAATTACTGCAGTAGAATAAATTGCTGAGTTCAAAATGTATGTATTTTGAAAAATCAACTAGAGCGGAGATGTCTGGACCATATAACTTTACACAAACTGGCTTTTTAGTTTTCACTTTCTTTATGGCAGGTTTTTCAAATCAGACTTAATATTTCGTTATATTATTTTAGAACATGACTACTATTTAAGTCCCCCAAATAATGACAAGAATTACTACGTCCATGGCTTATTGTAATTATTGGAATTTGATTTTTTATTAAATTGAAGTACATATGTAGGTATTTCGAAGCTTTCTATTGAATAATGAATTATTTAGAATGTATTTGGCCAAGACCTGAGTTATTATAAACAAATGAAAAAGAAATAAACAAAAGTAAAGAAGACTGCAAACTATGAATAATATATTCTATTGGAATAAATTCTTTGCTGTAGCTCTGGCCCTGACATTGTTTTTTGAGTTTTGCAGCACCGTAATTATAGTTTTAGGAGTTTTATTTTCTTTATTGGAATTCATCATGTGATATTGATGGACTATATTAATTGTATGTAGGATATATGTATTTACATACGTATGTGTACACGACCATACTTTTGTATGTATTTTGCTGACATTATCTAAAACAGTTTTAACATTGTGACACTGTAATATCGATAGTTGAGATTTCAATATCGACTGTATCGATATTATTGTCGACTGAATATTTGTAATTCTAAATTTTTTATCAGGCTACAATTTATTTCTTTTATCACTTAGTTGATGAAATTTTGATATTTTTATAACTAAATTTAGGTCATCGTTTTCGCGAAATTGTGCCGGCGTCAGGTAAAAAAGTTTTTCATAACTTCCCGCTAGAAAAATTAAAAATCGGGAAGTTTTTGGTTTTTACCTCGTTTTGAAGATATCGAGTTTTCCACGTTTTGAGGTCCTAGGAAGCCGTCCTGCTTAATTCTGAGAGCCCGTCACACGTCTATCTGTATCTGTGCCTGTGTGTAAGTATGTAACCCGCTAATAACTTTTGAACAGCTGAACCGAATCAAAACAAACCTGTAGACTTCTGCAGAGCGTCCTTCAAAGTGTTCGAAAAAAGTGATTTGTTTTTAAACTACCGTATTAAATTTTTTATCAGTTAGGGTACCTCATTTTCTTACAGGGATGGCCTTTAGGGTCAACAGTTTTCCATATTAACAGCGAAATAAAGCCTGATCAAAAGATTGCTTCTCTGCTTAGACAAAAAATTTACTGGAGAGACAATATATTTGTAAAAACGAGTAGCCGATAGTAATATATATGTACATACACACGAATAGTAATATATATATATATATATATATATATATATATATATACATGTATATATAGTGAAATCTGAACTATCGATGGTATCCCATCGCTAGTAGCATGTAGTCTTAAATAAAATTACGTAAAGCATAAGTTGAAAATAAGTTATAGTTTTATGTACATGCACGCATGCATCAATACATGACATGTATGTATATACATACATATACATACATATCTAGTATACAGATATCGTACATACATATGTATGCTCATTAACCTCGTATGCAAATGATAAATAAGATACATTTATGACAACAGCAGCTCTTACTACTCTCGGCCAACACAATTCCTATACACATCTGCTGACCACAAACAATTACATCAGTATTAACACCAAGCAAACCCAACAAACAAAATAGAAGGACGATCATTACAATGGTACATAATAGCGGAAGCTATCAGGCATTCTTCAAGTGCGTTTACGGAATTTGCAAACCAAAACGTATATCACGTAGATCAAATCACTTTTCAAACAGTGCGGTGAATTAAAACTCACGGCAAAGAATGACCTACAGCCGATCGAAAACTTGTGCATACTAAAGAGACGATTGAGACAATACAAACGCGCTCCTATTAACATGGGGGAGCTTTGGAGCCTTATAGCAATGGAATGAAAATACATTTCAGATCAACTGAAAAAAAAAACTTACTCTAGAGAATGCCAAAGCGCATAAAAAGAGCCATTCAAAATAAGCGACTTTGGATAACCGACTGAATTAAGTACACGTTACCCTCAATTTACGCGGTTTTTTGAGCTCAAAAAAAAAAACGTGTTAAAACTTAGGAGGAAATGCTTTTGTGGGACCTTTAAATTTTATTTTTTCGAGTAAAATAATACATCAGTCAAATGCAAAAAGCTGAATTGGGACCTAAAACCATTGCTGCCACAGCACATATTAGAAAATATCAACTTTTGATAAGATTTGAGTGAAGGTCGACTAAAGTTAAAAGGAGAAAGAGTTAAGCATTAAACACAATAACGGCAGCAGGCTACATGAACAAAGACTACAAAAGCCGTTGGCTACAATCGTTGGGTCGTAGACAGCTACTTAATTATTTTTAAAACGACACCACCAAATCATTAACCATGAGTTGTTGTTGGTAGTAGAATTCTCTTCATACGCCAGTGTAGCCACTTTCATCTGTGTTATACTTTTAAATAGTGTTATTGCAATAAAATATATATATAAAGTCAACAATATATGACAAGAAATCATTTCATTAGCTTGGAAATAAAGTTTGTCATTTCTTTTTGTGAAATAAAACAATATATTTTTAAGTTTACAATAATTGAATTTATTCAAATTATACTGGCAACACTGCATCTACTCATTGTCGCTCACCGAAATAGAAATTAGTTTAATTTTGGCTACAGCTACAACGGTGGTCGGTAGTCGTGTGGCTGTGTTGCCGCTAAAATAGTCATTCCCATATCAATGCGTCTATTCTAATTTTGACAGATTGTAGCTCGTAGCCTGCTGTCGTTATTGTGTTTAATGCCTAAGTGTAAATGGGAATAAGTAATTTTTTTAATGAAATAAATGCAATAAAATTTTGCGCACTTCATTCGTGAACCTCCGTTTTCTGGCGAGAGCAAGATATTTCTTGTATGTTACTATTAAATATCTTTCTAAATTCTTCTCCGTTGCTTGCGTTGAGCAGATTTTGCGCTATAGTTAATATATATAAAACAGAGGGCCCTAAAAATAGAATCATGATTAATCGACGCAAAAATATATCAAATGGATGAGAAAAAGGAAACAATCACACATTTCCTTTCCCGGATATTTGACGTTGCCGGTTAATCGAATATCGGCTAAACGAGCCCCCACTGTAAACACACTAATAACAATAATAATTAAAATATTAATAATAATAAGCAGCTTAGAGCATTTTGAAGAGGCCGAGGTTTCAATCAAAGTTTTCCATACGTTCGTGTGGCAACAATAAGTAGTTCTCTAATTTATGTTCTTGTGTTACTGTGGATGCGTGTAGTAAACGTAAACTAAAGAATAAAAGAGAAATTCTGTCAAATCAAGTGGTGGTAGTTTTTTTTTTTTTTGTTTATTATTAGTGTGTAGTAAAATACATTTATTTCTCATTTTTAATGTTCGTTTAACCATTGTACCAGACTTAGAGCTTTAGCCATGAATTGAGGGAACTTTTCATATTCAATTAGATGACGTATCTATCAATATAGGGATATTATGCCTCTGTATTATAATTTATTGTTGGAATCTTTTTCTTTTCTCTTATTCCATTAATAGGAATATCATATCGATTTGTGCAAGATAAATAGACAAAGCAGAGTACACTGCTTTTGGGGAATTTCATTGTTAATTTGGATGGAATGTAAAAGTATGTATGTGGCAGCCTTAGCTTTCAATAGATATTAGAGCGCGCACGTCGTCTATATGAAAAAGCGTTGAGCAAAAAATATGTAACACATCCATAAGGCCGTGTACGAGGCTGCACAACAAATTCATTTGTGTTCATATATATATACATATATATTCATATACTATGTACATTGATAAAAATTATGTGGTCATGTTAGTAAGAAACTATTTAATCAAGAAGAAATAGTTTTATATTATTACTTATATATATTGCAACGACAAGTCTGTATGGAAACTAATTTTATCTTATATCGAATCACAAGCTCTGGAATCATACTAATGTTTTGCACAGGCTTCTTTCCAGACTGCCGTCGTATATAAATTATTTTTTTGGCATTATTAAAGCGAAAACGGCTGATTTGACCAGCACACACAATCGCACCCATGCAAAAGCATAACCAAACGGTGTACTCGCTCACTAGAATTATAAGATACAACAAATGAGTTTGATAAAAAAAAAACATATGAAATTCAAACAAAGTAGTCTCGATATTCAACTGCAAGAGTTGAATGAGTAACGAAGTGAGTGAGTAGTGCAGCGTAGAAGAAATATTTTTAAACAAGAAACATATTAAAAAATAAAAAGAATTTTTTTGTTAAATAAAAAAGTAAGTGCAAGAAATTTTAAAAGAAAATTCAAAACAAATGCTGAATTGTCTTAAACATTACATACATACACACAAGCAAATAAACTAAAATAAATTAATAGAGAATTAGTAAAAAAAATATTTTAAGTAAAATTTGTGCAGAATATACCTGCTGGGTTTCTGATGGTGGTCTGTAAATTGCGTAATACTGTTCGAAAAGCCAGCAAAATATTGATAAATTGAAAAATATATGAACGATATTAGAGTGAAACGAGTTTTTCTGAGTACATACATACTTCATACATACATACATATTCATTTCTTTATTTTAATAAAACACATGATCATGCAAATTATTTTGTGTTTGTTTGTATGCCAACTCGCAAGCCTAAACTTGAAATTTAACTTTATTAAATACCTACATTTTTTGCGTGTGTGAATGAATTCAAGTAAAATCAATAGTTAAAAAAATCATTTTAAAAATATTGATTTTCCATTGAAGTGGTTCATGTACTTCCATGTAACATTAAGAACAAATGCAACCAACATAAAGGATTCTAACCACAATGACAGTTGTTGGCTTTTGTCATAATTGGTACTTGTCAGTGACCTTTTTGCCATTTTACCCATTATTACGACACAAGTTGTTGTTCAATAAAAAAATATTCCATAAAGCATAATTTTATCCACCCCTACCTCCCCTTTAAATTAAGTTTGCCAAAAAAATAATATACAAGAAAACATAACATGTCTGTCTATTCTAATTTGTTTGAACAACAGCACTCATACTTAGATTATTGTGTGTGTGTTTGTCTGTATTTGTGCCTTTATTGAATTTAAGAGTAAATCATTTCTTTACTGGTTCACACAGTGTGATGAGGGCATTTAAATACCAAGTAAAAATACCATCTATTAAAAAGAAGACAAATGGATAATATATAATAAAAATATTTGTCTAAATGTTAATTTTTCATATTGTTTACTAATATCGCCAAAGTTAATGTTGTGTTCAATGGTTGTACAACAAAATTTTTTTTATTGCACAAAAAATAAAACTGTAAAATCCCGTTAAATTTGCACAATAATTCCCTTTTTCGTTTATGTCACTTAACATTTTTCTTTTATAATTTGGACTTAGTTTTAATACTAACAACTCCCTCTAAGTTAAAATACAGGATTTATTAAGAGCTTTTTCACATTTTGTATATCAGCGTTAACGCAGAGTACGAAAGCAGGGCAACTATCTCCTTCAACTATCATTAACATATATTTTGCAGTGTTTTGATTAATTTTATTGTGAAAAATCAAATACAGAAGAAAAAAAAGGAAAAAAATTTAAACTAAATAAAGTGAAAAGCAACCAACTGATTTAAAATCCATCAACAAAACACTCACTGTGTCCACCTCCTACGTTGATACTTAAATGCCTTCAAACTCAAGTGTGTATAATGAAATTTGAATTTTAGAATATTTAATGTCTGCCCTTCACTTGTATGTTTCTAATCTCATAGTGGCTCGTTAGACCAGGATATTCGCTCTGAAATAATTATGATCCACCGATAAAAATGGTAGACATTCTGTTTGCAATAATAAAGGGTGTTTTCATAGAGTGATACAAGTTTAAATCATAATAAAACATAGTAATATATGTTTGATATCAATGAAAAGATCTTTATTGGATAGAAAATTTTATGACATTATTGTTTAAATATGATTTCGGCCATGTGGCCGCCACGGCTGGCGCGTACAAGGCGCAATCTGGAACACAAATTTTCACAAACAGTAACATTCTGACCATCATCGTTTTTGAAGACATATGGGCCAATGACTCCGCCAGCCCATAAAGCGCACCAAACAGTAATTTTTTAAATAAGATATAATGGAGTTTCGACAAAAGATTGTGGATTCTCCTCACTGCAAATGCGACAATTCTGTTTATTTACGTACCCATTCAACCAAAAATGGGCTTCATCGGAAAATGAAATTTGGAATGGACGAAGGGCACGATGAGTTGGACGAACAGAACCATTATTTTGATTAAAAATTTCCACAATTTGCACGCGTTGCTCTAGTGTAAGTCGATCCATAATAAAATGTCAAAGCAAACTAAACAAAGAGAAACTGTCATCTGTTAAATGGGTGGCCAAATAAAGCAGTGATGTCAACTCAAAGTTGTATCACTCTACAAAAAACACC
This sequence comes from Linnaemya vulpina, assembly GCA_963675445.1. Lineage (NCBI taxonomy): Eukaryota > Metazoa > Arthropoda > Insecta > Diptera > Tachinidae > Linnaemya > Linnaemya vulpina. Next base: position 72,352,190 of record OY776278.1, on the reverse strand, counting down.
CTATATAATTGAACTTGGAGGAGCTGATATTACGATGTTTGCTTTGCGCTAATATTATGCCGTAATAAATGTGTATTGAATATCTCTGGGAGTACGATCTTGATTCTTAATAAAAGTTTTTTCCCAAAAACTTCCATGCTTCCTCTTTGTAGTTCTCTTTCAATTGTGTAGCTTTCGCAGCTAAGATTTTTGTCTATTTAATAACAATAGATAGAACAGTCTAAGCAGGAGATTTGCGTATATTTAATATTATTAATAGTGTTGTTCATACGACACATTGTACTCGTATAAGGTTACAGGTGTGGTTAATGTTCTTATCTTTTCATAATGTGTAAGTATTTTTACACGCTTTTGAAGCACATTATATTGGAAAATTATTATAGTTTTAAAAATTTTTAAGAAAATCTGACTAAGAAACTAAACATTAATTTTAAAATAAGTTCAAATCAAAATACAACTATTATTTTGGAAAAAATACGTGGGAGGGGGTGCTGTGCGCTTTATTTTTTCGTATATATAGCGACCGACGCTTTTTTACAATAATTATTTTATTTTGGTTCATTATTGCCCTATTTTGAAATTGATAACTTTTCATTGAGACCCGTTGGCAATTTCAAACCATCAAATTCAACGAAAGAGTTGACGTCATAAGTGGTCAGTTTGTCGATCTATCTGCATAGAAAACTGTCTCCTGTTAAATATTTTGGGAATAAAAATATTCTGTAACATTGAAAATGTTTTTTGGAATGAATTGGCTTAAAATTTTATATAGTATATAAAATATCGAGAGTGCAATGAATTGTCATGATAGAGATGATCTGATCAGCCAGAAATTTAGATTTTTAAATTTTGCTTCTTTCTATAAATGCTTGGATTGTGAGATTATATTGTGGCTCCTATAATCGGATATGTACAATTTGTGTTCAAAATTTACACCAGTACCTGTCATGACAGCCGGTATCTATACCTGTGGGGCTATCTAAGCACGCACAGGTGGCAATTTCTCGTGGTCGACACCATTTAAAAACTCCTTCCGAAGCTGTTCAGGCCCATCTTACACCCCTACTACATTTTTGGCTAGCCGATAACTAAGGAATGCTGCTGGTAATTAAAGAATGAATAGCAAGAAAAATGCAGAAGAGAGTTATACTCGCACCACTTTCCTTCAGCATCTGTTGATCTCGCAACAGTATAATTTGGAAATAAATTTGCATGCCAAATATCGGTGCACAGATGAAGATGGGTGGCTATGACAATATGTCGGCAATTTCGTTATTTTTTATATTTCTGTGACTAACTATACACGACTTATAACTTCAAATAAGAAGTGGCAGCGTAGTTAACCACGAAAACTTCCTCAGAAAAACATTAATCCCATACAGTTATTTGAGGTGCGAGCAGACGTAAAACTATCAGAAGAGAGTAAATGATCAATGGTCTGGCTGCACTTCAAAAATAATTGCCAACGGGACATTATGTTGCCTTACTCAGAGCTGCTTTGAAACTTAACTATACAAATATTTTGGGCTAGAAGTTTGGGTGCACCAGCAGACAACTCGGCCGCCTTTAAGTTTTCTCTATATTTGATTCTAAGACAGTACCCTGTAACTGGATGTGCCACCGAAATGAAGATTTCAGTATCAAGTTGTGCCGCACAAGTATAAGGGAAGGTGATTTGATTTGAGGGTGCTGTTGGCAGAGGTAGTAAGACGCAAGATGTCTCAGGTCTCGAGTTCGACTCCGCAATCAGTCCTGATTATGGTGTCCAATTTTTCTGATCTGCTTAAGTGCAGAATAGTACTAATTGTTATCGACTTGTTTCAATGACGAAGGCCTAGCATTTGTCGCTGAACATTACCTACAGTGATTAACAGCGTCATGTACTAAAGAGCAGAATATAACACCTTCCTTCGTCGGTACCTGCAGCAAACAATTCACCGGCGAAGTGAAACGTAAAAATAGCTATAACGAATTTTCTGTTGTCTAATCTATCTCTATTTTCCGGCTTCAGCGCAATTGACTGCATATGTAGAGGTCGGCCCCTGAGTGCTGGTCCCACTCATAAAAACAAAATAAAATTAATAAGAATTATATTACCGAATGAGATCCAGAGATCTTATATGGAAATATATAATGAATTTGTAATATTGGATTAGGATAACGAAAATTCTTCCTGCGTGTTCTGTCCGATTATATGCCGAAATTTCTTATCAATTGCCACACTGTATACTAAATAGTTACCCAACAAACCAATCTGAAAGCAAAATGAAACTATATTCTTGATATAAGCTTGTGCTACTATAGTTTTGTTAGTGTTTTTTTGTGAAATGAAATATTTTGAATTATTATTTTATTTGATTTTCTTTTATATTGTGGAAAGGTTTGAAATTTATTTACATTTTTTTCAGAAGTATGCAACTGTTTGATTTTTAAAATTGTGGTAAAAATTATTTTATTATCAAAATTACTATATTATTATTTGCTTATGTCGCTAATTTCAATTATGATTGAAAAATAATTTCTTTCCAAACTTATTGTATAATAAGACGTTTAAGATTTTTTATAAGCTGCAGATAACAACATTATCAAAAGGGGATAATTTTTTTAAATTAATTTAATATTCTTAATTAAATAATTATTATACCTTTCCCAAAAGTTGTGGCAGCAAATTTATAAGTGTACGGCACACGACACGATTTTTATATCTGACATGTCATCTCTTCAACGCACAAGTAATTCTGCATATCTGTCATATTTTAATTACTTCTGACATAATTTAAAATTAAAATAATATTTTTTGTTTGATTTTCATTTCTCCTTTACGGCCAGCCCGCAGTGTGCAGCGTTATATTAACTATATCATCGCAACAACAGCTTCCTTGGGAAATGCAAACTAAAATTCCGAATAAAATATTTATTAATTTAAATTATAGAAATAATTCTCTCACTATTACAACAATATTTTTAACAAAAGTTTGGTTTAAAAAATTTCAAAATGGACGCGAAACAATGACCTCCAAAAATATTAGTTATATTAATTAGTTTTTCGGAATAAAAACAGCCGATATAGGAAGGTTTGTCAGAAGAAAATAGAACGCGCTCTAATTAAAAATTTTGACAGATGACGTTTTGTTTGACTTTTACGGCGACAATATTTTAAAGATAACAGCCGATCTCTAAGTATTTTGCAGTGCTAAATTTTGACATGTCACATATAAAAATCATGCGAGTATGGCAGGTTCTAAAGCAGTAAATTTGTTAAAAACAAGTTTCATGTCGCTTTGGTTTGGTGGGTAAATATCACACATGCAAACAGGCATAAATGGACCTACACATATGCATCTACATTGTATTGATATACAAATTGTTTGCCTCTTAACGTGAATTCATTTCTGTGGATATTTTGTATGTATGTACATTAAATTACACAAACATATTTCTAATTGAAGCTTAGCAATAAAAAATGGAAATTGTGTTAAATAATAATTAAGCAGTACATACATACATACATACATACCAGTGATCAGGAATGAGTAGTATTTTTGGCAAATATGAGAGAGCGTGTCATTGGAATAAAATGTATCTGACGTAGCCATACTCACAACGTTGATCTCTAAATCTGTATTACAATTAGAGTTGGGTCCAACTTCATCAAACGCTCAGTTTTGCCACAAACCTCTGGTCGAACCCATGTAATTTAAATGGATTTTACTAGAGCTGTGCCGAACTTCATCAAACGCTCTCAAACGCTCGTCTTTGACAACAACCTCTAATCAAACCCATGTAATTTAAATGGGTTTGATTAGAGGTTGTTGTCAAAAACGAGCGTTTGAGAGTGTTTGATGAAGTTCGATACAAGCTTTAGATTTTACTCTAATTACAATGCATATAAATACGACATTACCATCATCATCGTCATACTTAAAACATCTCAAACATGTTTGATTCATAAATCAGCTCATTATGACGTATGAGTACTTGGAAAATACTTATGACACAATCGATGGAACCCATTCAAGTAGTGCACAAGCAAACACAGGCATTTTTATAATTTATAGCAGTACACTAATGCTACAGAATCATACATACAGAATCTCAGGTTGAGTACTTTTTAATACTCGTACTTATTTTGTATAGTGAATAGAGTTGGGTCTAACTTCATCAAACGCTTTGTTTTGCCACGAACCTCTGGTCAAACCCATGTAATTTAAATGAAATGTAATTAGTCAATGAATATAAAGCTTGTATCGAACTTCATCAAACACTCTCAAACGCTCGTTTTTGACAACAACCTCCAATCAAACCCATTTAAATTACATGGGTTTGATTAGAGGTTGTTGTCAAAGACGAGCGTTTGAGAGCGTTTGATGAAGTTCGGCACAGCTCTAAATGAATATTGAGTAGAGATGATACTAGAGTTGGGTCAAACTTCATCAAACGCTCAGTTTTGCCAAAAACCTTTAGTCAAACCCATGTAATTTAAATGGGTTTGACCAAAGGTTTTTGGCAAAACTGAGCGTTTGATGAAGTTTGACCCAACTCTAGATGATACCATTTCAACAGCATCATACATGTTGCAAAGTATAATTATCATGAGTACATCAAACTTTTGTGTGTCTCTAGAGCAGTGTTGCGCAAGCTTTTATTTGCCTATCGCGCGCGATAGGAAAAGGAATTCTGCTTGCGCAGGCCATTCTCTTGTTGAAACCTGTATGCTGTAAACAACAAATTGTTTCTCTCGCGCTCTTTGAATTTCTTCAAACAAATTAACAGTAGCAGGCATGGATAACGTATGTATATTGTTTGTCTATGCGTGAGGAAGTTCGATTTGCTTGACTAAAGGTTTTTGGCAAAACTGAGCGTTTGTGAAGTTTGAGCAAACTCTACTTAAATTAGAGAAGCGATTGCCAAAATGATGTTTCTTAATGTTTTAAAAAGTAAACTGAAGAAACAAAATTTTAGAATTTTGCGTGGGGTAGATTAACTAGTGGAGATACCTGATAATTGTGCCATAGATTTAGCCAAGACGCATGTGCCTTGATACATATGTACATACATACATACACACATACATATACAAAATCAAAAATGATTATTGACATTTTATTGTTTTAACGTCACTCATTCAATTGTAAATGTATTTTTAATTATACATTTCTTTGTTTCTTCCAGATTCAAGTAACTAAATAATTAATAGGCCTGAAACTATCGATAGGCTCCTGTCAAAATTAACGAAGACAAGCCAGCAATATGTTAAGTCTAGCCCGCATAACTCAAGTCAGCGTTAAACCGCAAGTGGCGGCACTTATTAACAAGCGCTCTCTAAATCCTAATAATCTCATGACAAAATCTCGTAGTATTAGTTCCGTTGTACCCGATACAAATTTAAAAGACTTTTCAGCGTTCAATGAACCCATACTCGAATATAAAAAAGGCTCACCTGAACGTAAAGCTTTAGAAGAAGCCCTCAAAGATACAGCTGGCACCTGCGAAGAGATACCCATTGTAATTGGTGGAAAGGAAATATGCGAAGGTCAGGAGAGATACCAGGTGATGCCACATAATCATAAACATAAATTGGCAAAGTTTTACTATGCTGATAGTAATACAGTGAAGAGTGCCATTAAAACCGCTGTCGAAACACAAACTAAATGGGATCGTACACCACTCAGTGAGCGTTTAAAGATTTGGGAGAAGGCCGCCGATTTAATGGCCGGCGCATATAGACAAGAATTGAATGCTGCCACCATGTTGGGGCAATCGAAAACCGTTATACAAGCTGAGATCGATTCAGCGGCTGAGTTAATTGACTTTATTAGGTAAATGTTAAAAGAGGTTTAATGCCTGTTATTTATTTCAATAGCATTTTATAATGATTTCCTTGAACTTTTCCAGATTAAATGCTTTCTTCCTAAAGGAATGTGCTAAATATCAACCAATTAGCGAAAATATCAAAGTAACAAAGAATTCTATGCGATATCGAGGTATTGACGGTTTCATAGCCGCCGTAAGCCCATTTAATTTTACAGCTATTGGTGGCAACTTGGCTTATACACCCGCCTTAATGGTAAGTATGGAAAAAATGTGCATTTTACTGTGGTATGGACCCTTAAGTATATATATATTATCTAATATTTCAGGGTAATGCAGTTTTATGGAAACCTTCTGATACTGCAGTTCTCTCGAATTGGCGCATTTTTAATATAATGCGTGAAGCTGGTGTTCCCGATGGTGTAGTTAATTTTGTACCCGCTGATGGTCCAGTATTTGGGGATACCATCACCTGCTCCCCACATTTAGCGGGTATTAATTTTACCGGTTCAGTGCCGTAAGACAAAGCAACATGTTAATGAATTTCTTCAAAGACAAACAAACAAAACAAAAATATATTTTATTTTAGCACTTTCAATCGCTTGTGGAAACAAGTGGGCAACAATATTGACAGATATCTAAACTTCCCACGTTTAACTGGCGAATGTGGTGGCAAGAACTTCCATTTCGTTCATCCTTCAGCGGATATCGAAACTGTCGTTACGGCTACAATACGTTCCGCTTTCGAGTTTTGTGGTCAGAAATGTTCGGCTTGCTCCCGCATGTATGTGCCCGAGTCCTTATGGCCAAAGGTAGTTTTCATTTATTATATTATATAATTAAAGCCCAGTTGACTTGCTTTGTTCTTTGTTAGATTAAAGAAGGCCTCGTTGCTGAAGCAGCCAAATTAAAAATCGGCGATGTTCAAGACTTCTCAACATTCACATCAGCCGTTATCGATGATAAAGCATTTAAACGTATTACTTCCTATATTGAGCATGCCAAAAAGAGTCCCAACCTAGAAATCATTGCCGGTGGAACCTATTCGGATGCCAAGGGCTATTTCGTTAATCCAACAATTGTACAAACCACAGATCCTAAAGATAAAATAATGGTTGAAGAAATTTTTGGACCCGTATTAACCGCTTACGTTTACAAAGATAATGATTTAAAGAAAGCTGTAGATTTGGTGCCAACTTCAACACAGTTTGCTTTGACAGGAGCGGTCTTTGCACAAGATGAGTAAGTAAAATCTATTGCATTCCTTATTCTTTGTATTGAGTATACGCTTATTAGTAAAAGCAAACTATCTAAGCCCTTGTTTTTGTTGTTGTTATTTTTGGTAAAATAGTTGCTCAATATATTTAGAATTTATAAAAGCGTCCCAGAAAAATTATATTAAACCAAAAAATGCGGTTTTTGCAAATATCTAATTATAAAAACTTAAAACTAAAACAAGGGAAATAAATTGTTTCTAATGGTGTATCTCGATTTTTGATTTCACCTAAAATGTAATGAGTAACAAACAGTTTTTGGCATCTACTGAAAATATTAAAATTTCGCTTTAATACCCTCTGGTGGATCAAGTGCAATCAGTACACGGGTGTATCTATTGCACTATCTCAAAATAATGTGATTATTAATTTTGAAAAGTTGCAGCAAAGAAATCGAACGAATATTTCAATAAATCATAGTCTTACAAGAAAACTTTCGACGAAATTAAGCTCTCATTGAAACATCTCTTCTAACAAAAGTATAAAAAAGTATTCCATTTTTATTGTATTTTATATATTTTTAGAGCATTTTTGAAACAAGCTTTAGAAGAATTTAAAATGGCGGCTGGAAACTTTTATATCAATGATAAATCAACTGGTTCAGTAGTGGGCCAACAACCTTTCGGAGGTGGTCGTATGTCAGGTAAGTTGAAAGTTTATTTTTATACAAACATTTCGTTTGTGTTGCATTAATATTATCTGTTACAAATTTTTTACAGGAACTAACGACAAAGCTGGTGGTCCTCACTATATTTTACGTTGGACTTCTCCTCAGGCGATTAAGGAAACATTTGTTCCCCTGCGGGATATAAATTATCCCTATATGAAAGAATAAATTACTAACATCCAAAACTTTTGAATTGCATACATACAAAAAATAATAATCTCACTAAACTAATTATTACAAATAATGTTTGTTACGTATTACAAAAGAAAAAAAGCAAAACCAAGAAATTCAAATACAATAAACTACACGTAAATAGACTTTCACGAATTTGTACAACTGAGTTTCGAATATTGAAAAAAATAACTCATTTATGTTTTTTTTCGTAAATTAAATAAACCTAGTAAATGTATTTAAAATGAATTAACCAAAATAATAAGCAATTAGTCAAAAACCTAAGATAAATAAAAACAATAAGGAGAAAAAGTAGTACATTCCCCTGAAAACACTATTTTATGGACTACTTGCCTATTGTTTTTTAATAATTATGTATGTATATGTATTAAGCTGCTGCATATGTATATATATATATATATATATATATATATATATATATAATATATGGTATTTAAATGAAAACAAAATTCTCTAAATGTTTACAATATATATATGAAGATTCATTGAACTCTTTATTTTTCTTCTGAATTTTTTTCATTTCAATCTCTCTGTTATTTAAATAATAATATTATTTTACTTGAAATTTTTGTTGTCTAATAAACTATTTTTGTTTAATTAATGTTTTTTATTATTTTATTTATAATTCGAATACATGTATGTATACAGAAATACATATTTGAACAAAAAAAAGAAGAAAAAATATAAAATAATATATATATATATATATATATATATATATATATGTATATATATATTTATATATATATATATATATATATATATATATATTTGTATATATATATATATATATATATATATATATATGTATATATATATATATATATATATATATATATACATATTTGTATATATATATATATATATATATATATATATATATATGTATATATATATCTATATATATATATATATATATATATATAAATATATATGTATATTTATATATATATATATATATATATATATATACATACATATATATATATATATATATATATATATATATATACATATATATATATATATATATATATATATATACATATATATATATATATATATATATATATATATATACATATATAGCTATATATATATATATATATATATATATATATATATATACATATATATATATATATATATATATATATATACAACAAAGTTTTACACGCGAGACATACATTTGACAATACACTTAATATAAATACAACATTTTTTAAATAGATGTTAAATATTAATTTTAAAAAAATGATATATAAATATATAAACATATAATATAGTAAAAAATCATGTTATATTAATTAAGCTAATAACTGATTGTTAGTTTTAAAGAACACATACACACGCATAGTTACGTACACACATACATACATATAAATTTTCAATAACTGTTTGGTTTGAATGATGAAAATGTGTTTTCCCAATTTATTGTACATGGTTTAGCTTTGTAAAAGAATACAAATAAATTGCATTTGCTTTGAATTGAAAATATGTAGAAACAACTACAATAACTATATTCATTTGTTTTCAACGATTTCGGAATTTGACAATTTCTGTTTAACGCATCTGTGACAATATATTTAGCAATCTTATCAACTTTTCTTGTAAACATGTTGTTCCACTTACGGAAGTGAATCAATAGTAGATTTTTAATTTAATCGACTGTTTCCATAGTATAGCTTTTTATAATCGATTTCATTGAGTGTAAAAATAGACTTTTAATAAATCTTATAATTTACACATTTTAAATAGAATTTTTCAAGTAGTGCCATCTGTGCAATGGATTCAAGAAAAAGGTAAGTAAAGGCTGAATAGAATCCGTCGTACATTATTGGACGTCTTTTTTTTAGTGACATTGACGTACTGATGGAGAAAGTTGACACAATGAGTACCTTATTAAAGGATATCAAAACATTTGTTAGTTCTCCATTTCACTTATTACTATAATAAGCAAAGACTTCCAGATACTACATATATAAGAATATTCAAATTAAATCATATTCGAATACATACAAATTAAAAATTTGTTTCGACATGAATCTATTATATATTTCTCTATACAATTAAAAATCCATAGCAAAGCAATGAAAGTATTTCTAATCGTATAGGGTGTAGAAAAATAATTTACTGTTTTACTTCTTGTTAATGTAACAGGCATCAACATATGAAGTGAGTTGCCCCTGATATAACGAAAAAAAAGTTACACAAACAAAATGAATGGCTGGCTCCATTGTTGCATTAGGAAGATGCCCAAAAGATTTAGCCATGGTTGGCAAATGGTCTAAACGAAATAATTAGAAGAGAATAAGCTGATGTTTTGCGCCACCTAGGTCTCAGCTTCTATTGAGGATGCGCCACCTAACGTCTATTTTTTAATTAAGATACTTCTTAATCTTCCCAGCTTAGCAGTCTTTTACCCCGAAGGGGAATTTTTTGTGCAACGTATATATCTTCAAATATTTCATATAAAAGAGGTTTTGTAATTATATTCTGGATAACAAACAATTATAAGTCAATACTATATAAAATAGGTACATACGTATGGCATAGCATCAAAAGAGACGATTATATGGGCATTTTCGGTGGATGATGCATATATAAGTTGGGATAAGTCTGGGAGCCCTAATGGCTCTGCAGCTGTCACGCTAGGAAAATTGACTGATTAGTGGAAAAAATTTTCTTCGGTGCGACATAAAATCTTAAAATTATTTGAGAATAGCCGTAAAAACTACGATAATTATAATAAAAAAAGACACAGTGTATTAACAAAATGTTTTAATGTAAAAAAAAAATTGAAATCGTGCAAGGGTACGTAATACATAAAAAGAGGAGGTGGGTGATTCACCATTTGCACCATAAAAATCCTCTAAACGAGTTACAAGAAAAATTCTTTTTTGTGACTATTGAATAATCAAAAAGACTAAAAAACTACAAGCAATTTAATGTTTAAGAAACCCCAAAATATGTATCAAAGTGCTTGCAATGCAGCAACGACCGGGTCTTGTGCCCCCAACACAGAGGCAGAACGCGAAGCCGAGCGACAGGGTGCCTTAATGGCTCAACAGCCCCCAAGTGCACCCATAGAACCTGACTACAGCGGCTTTGATATTGTGAAAGCTACTCAGTATGGGGCGACAGCAAGAGTCAAAGAATTGGTCGAATCCGGCTGGGACGTTAATCAGCCGGATAGTGAAACGGTGACCTTATTGCATTGGGCTGCTATCAATAATCGTCGTGATATAATTAAGTACTTTTTAGAAAAAGGTGCTGTAGTTGATGCTTTAGGTGGTGAACTCAATGCAACACCTCTGCATTGGGCCACAAGACAAGGTCATTTAGGAGCTGTTGTGCTTCTGATGGCTGCTGGAGCTGATCCACGTATACGTGATGCAGAGGGTTGTTCCTGTATACACATTGCTGCGCAATTTGCTCACACGGCATTGGTAGCATATTTTATTGCTAAAGGTATTGATCCTGACTTACAGGATCGTTGTGGCATGACAGCATTAATGTGGGCTGCTTGGAAGGTTAGTATTCCATGTTTTTTAATTTGCAAAGATTTATATTAAAAGCTTAAATTAAAAATACACATACATTGCGGTATCCTCAAAGCGGTGAAATGAAATTATAATTGCATAGTATATGTTACTACCTCCAATTCATAATTTCGAAAATAAAATATATTCAGATATCCTTCCGCCGAAACACCCACGATGATAAATGAAAAGAAAGCGTAAAAAGATTTTATATAATTAAATTGAATTATTCTTATTAACAATAACTGCTTATAGAAAAAAAGCATAAAAATAAAACAATTTTGTGGTATTCTTGCAGATGCGATATGTATGTAGTGTATATGATGAAAGTGATGATACATAAAAAATCAATACCAATGAAAACGTTATTTCCATAGTGGCAAAATAATGAAGATAAATAAATATTGGTCTTTTGATTTTCGCAAATCGGCCAATAAGTTAATAACACTGAATGCTATATATATATATATATATATATATATATATATATATAAATATATATTTATATATATAAATATATATACATATATATATATATATATATATATATATATATATATTAATATATATATATATATATATATATATATATACATATATACACACATATATATATATATATATATATATATATATATATATACATATATACATATATATATATATATATATATATATATATATATATTTATATAAACATAAGATCACACTATTATATATCACTTTCATTGTCGTGTTGTAGGGTAAGTGCACCAGTAGTCGACAGTTTAAGCATTTTACTCTTATTCAAACTATTGTTCTTCCGTGTGTATAAATGCTAATAAATTAGTGAGTACATACGGTAACTCACTATTTTGTATGGTTTGAGAATAAATAACGAAAACTGAGATATTTTTGTATTGTATTGAGAAATTTAAAAATTTTGTAAAAATGAGCATGTTTGCCAGTAGTCGACACTAATTTTCCAGTCGTCGACAAATCGTGGTCCTATTGTCGACATATCATATTTGATCACAAAATTTTTTATAGCGAAGGGATTTAAATCGCTGTTTATTGAAAATTAAAGCTTTTACATATATTTATATAATAATAAATAATAAAAAATAAATAAATAATAATAAAATAAGTATTTTTGTACAAGTCAGGCTTTTGGAATTCATTTCATTTCAATTAACCTACATATATGTAATTTTAGAAAGTCTATCTAATTTTAATTGAAATTCAGGTACATGAGCATAAGGAACTTAAGCATTTTGATCTTGGCATGTTTTACATACAAAATCCAATTGACAGACATCATTATATTGTACATTTCTGAGTCCAGTACATTTGAAATGATACCACTGAGGGCAGGTATCACACCCTACGTTTTTTAAATCCTCGTCTTCAGCATCTGTATCTAGTTCTTCATTGCAAGTGTTACATACTTGCTTATGTTTTCTTTTTTTAAATTTTCTGGATTTGTTTTCTTTTTCTGTTTTTCTGTTTTGACGCTCTAACTTTCGTTTTTTTATAGCTTCAGCTTTAATTATCTTCTCATTTTCTTTAGCCTGTATATGCTCCCTCCACGCAAAAGCGGAAATAGCACTTGGCGCTTTAATTTTTGTTTTTTGCTGTGGTGACGGTAACGGTTTTGGAAAGTAAAGGTGTTTTTCAAAGGACGGAGACATTGAAACCTCAGGATTTTTTACTAGAGTTGTTGAGCCTGTTAAATTTAAGATAAAGTAAAATCAAATGTGGGTTGGTACCTATATTTATTTGAATTACCTGTTGGCGAATAACTAATAGGATTAAGCAAAAAATTTTTTACAATTGAGCTGCATATCGATGAACTAGGAGAGGGGCAGTCAACAATATCCTCGAATAAACTTCTTGGTTTTTCTTTACGTTGTGAAGTTGGCGTTGAACAATGGTCCGGCAGTAAAGTATGGCTTTTATTAGCTGGAGTTGGTGATCTTGGTTGAATATTTTCTCTCTCCAAAACACCTTCCTCATTAAGTGTGTATATACCAGACTGAACTGGCGTGTTGCATATAATGTCAATGTCTTGGACGTTCTCACTATTTTTCATAGCACGGATTTCCTCAATAACTATACTTGAATCAATTCCACGCTCAAGCAATTTGGGACTTATCATATTAATAATCGCCACACACTTATCAAAATCTGTTTCAGTCAAAACTTCTTCACTTTCATTGCGTTCAGTTGTTAGTTCTTCTAAAATATTTTTAACACATTTAGTGTAATCCACATTATCGGCATTAAATGGGTAAAGTCCACATTTTCGGAACCCGTTTTTAATGGTTTCTTCTATATCAAGTTCAGAAAGAACCATGTGGAGAAGGGGACAAAAAGTAGATTTTGATAATGTTTGGTTGTGGTTTTCCGGTTTGCTTTGCCATTTTCTAACGGTTTTTTTCCACTCCGTTTTTAATGGTTTGAAAACGCTTACATCAGCCGGCTGCATTATATGCGTTGTATTGGGTGGTAGCGCATACAAAATGATTTCATTGTTTTCACAAAATTGGCTTAATTCCATAGTCATATGTGATTTGTGTCCGTCCACAAAGAGCAATACGGGCCGTTGAACATTGTGCTCGCTAAGCCAATTGTGAAAACAGTTTGCTATGTACTCGTAAAACGTTTCGCATATCATCCACCCTGTCTCGGACTTCCCAAGAAACCATTTATCGGGAAGGCTGCTTACAATGTCTTTCGGTATTCGCACATACGGAAATACAACCATTGGTTCGACAGTCTTCCCGTTTGCAGAAAAGACTAATAAAACAGTAACCGTTTCTTTTTCATTGCCTCGCTGGATGGAATAAACATTGCGAAATCCTTTAGGTGCTAGCACTCCTCCAGTTTTCGGGCACAAACAAAAACTTGTTTCATCTCCATTAAAAATGCGTGACGGATCTTCTAAAATAGCTAAATCATTCCGTTCGCTTAAAAAACTTTTCAATTCCGCAAACCATTTTCTAATACATTCTTCTGTAATTATCGCCCGCCCTTTGCTAATCCCTTCGGCTTCTCTAATTGAAATACTAGGGTGCCGTTTCAAAAAACTGGAAAACCACTTTCTGCCAGGACGATCATTTACAAATGGTGTGGCTCGTTTCTCTTTCTTTATGATTGTTTGAACCGTGTTGAGTAAATCATCAGTTTTAAGTGGGAAACCACATTTTGCCATGTCGTGGCACCACTTTTCTAAACAATCCTCCTCAGCTTTTGTTAGTACTGTTGTTGGGCCCATTCTTCTAGGACCTTCGGGAACACGACCATTAATCCTATCGTAAATAGTGGTACGTGGAACACCATATTTAACGCTTGCGGCATATACTGATATCCCACCACCCCTTATTTCACTAATTGCGTCTTGTAGTGCCTGCTCAGGATATTGATGAAAAGATCTTTTTCCTTTGGTGGCCATATTTTGGTTTAAATTAAGTACCTATATAACGTTGTTCCTAGATATTGGTATACCTATTACAACTTTAGTTAAACTAAAAAGGCAATGAAATCTACTGTCGACCTTAGGATGTCAATTGTCCTATAGTCGACAGGTTGCAGACAAGTCACTGTTTACTATGTCGACTACTGGGTAAAGTTGATTTGAATGACTTTTTTATGTACTCATTAACATTTTAAGAGATGAATTATCATTTCTCTTAAATTTGAGTTCAATCTGAGAAAAATGCTATTGTCCCAGTTGTCGACACCCCCTGTCGACTATTGGAAAGGTAATTTTTTTTCGTTCCTAATGTCGACATGATTGAAATAAAGAGGAAAAACAATTTTTTGGTGTTATTTTCACATTTATTATGTTTTTTAATGAGTTTTCTACCCAAAAAAAACCTTTTCTAATTTAAAATTGATTATAACAATGTAAAACTTACCACACAAAGTTAACACTTTCACTAATTTTTTATTAACAAAAACACACTACCGCACCCGTTGCAAGACCGACACTGAATGATATCAAAATAATGCCAAAACTAATCATTTCGCATCATTTTTTTTGCATCCTATAAAGAGTTGAGAATATTTACGATGCTTATGTATACTTATTTTAATACATAAACACCGTTATTCTTATTTATTCAAGTTTAAATCAAATTAATGACGACTACTGGTACATGTCGACCTTAGGTGCACTTACCCTATATAATAAAAAAAAATGTGTAAGCAAGCAATATAAACGTCAAACTGGTTTCGAAAATACGAATAGAAAATTACTTACAACATAATAGAAACTCTTCGAAATGATTTCCTCAAATCAACTTAATTTGCTTATAGTGGAAACGTAATACTATTGTCGCTTTAAAATGTTTGGATTTTAGAGCTGTACACGGTTTTCTCCATGTCTATCTTTCCGAAGGGACACATAAATAAGCTGTCAGATTTCTGGGAAAGGGTCCTATTTTCCGACAAGAGTAAGTATTGAATTTTTGGCATACAAGGTCGTCAGCTAGTATGGAAAAAACCTTGTACAGCTCTAAATCCCAAAAGTTTTGAATTGACAGTAAAACATGGTTTTTATGGAAGATAGCAAGGTTTAATTTTGAATTATATTTTTGTATGTAAACTTATGCTGTCGAGTGTATATAAGTCTTACCCAATAAAGAAAAACAAATTGTTGAATTCGCTAAAACCATCAATCGTATTGTAATTTAAGAATAAAAGATTTCAAAAGTAAACATTTATAATGAAAAGTTCAAATTGCATTTAAGAATTGATACAAATTTAAACATTTATAATGAAAGATTCGAATTGCATTAAAGAACTAAATCTTTGCAGTTTATTTGCTTAATCGTTTGAGTTTAAGTTTAGATATAAAGAAATTATCAATCAGAAATAAAGGTAGTGAACTGATGTCCACCCTTCATTAATTTATATATATATATATATATATATATATATATATATATATGTATATATATACATATATATACATATATATATATATATGTATATATATATATATATATATATATATATATATATATAGTACATTTTATATATAATACATTTTATTTTAAGTTTGACTTATGTCCAGTTAATCTTGTCCTAATTTTATTTTGCGTTGTACCTATATAAACTTTATTACAGATTTCATTATCTTTTCCCTTACATGGAATTTTGTAAACAACATTAGACTTTTCTAATTTATCAATTTTATCTTTAGTCTTACTAAAAATTTACCTAGTGTATTAATTGATTTGTGTGCCATTCTATATTTGTTTTTATTATCTGAATTTTCTACTCTTTCTGAAACTATTGGAATATATGCCATAGATTTATAAATCTTTGGTTCAATATTATTGTTTCAAACAAACGAATAAATATAAATAACAGAAACAATAATATTGAACCAAAGATTTAGGACAAGATTAACTGGACATAAGTCAAACTTAAAATATAGAAATTATAATTCTACACAAAAAACAGCATTATCTTTACATTGTCGTGATTCAAATCACTATCCAGATTTTGAAAATATATCTATTTTAAATTCTGAAAGTAGGTATAGACATCGCTATATGTTAGAAATGTTACATATAATAAATGTACCATTAGATAAAAGAATTAATTTTAAAGCTGATACTGATAGTGTAGCACAGAATTATAGACATTTGATTTACAAGAATAGATTATTAAAAAGATCATAGTGCTATCAAGAATGTGTTAACATTTCATAGGCAAGAAAGAAAAAATGTTTTCAATATTTTGAAATGCTTTTTAATATTTATAGAAAATAAAAATTTTGTCATTCATTTCAATATTTATATAAAAAACAAAACAACAAAAATATTAAAATTTATATAATGAAAAAATTTTTATTGTTAATCAATTATAATTAATTTTTAATCTTGTTTGTTATCCTGAAGAAGATATTCAGAGGATATCGAAATATTGAAAAAACTAAATATATAATTACTTTTTATAAAAACAAGCCTCAAGCTCGATATTATTAATTTAAATATAAAATAATCAAAGGCTGAAAAACTAAAACAATATATTAATATATTTTGTATTTTACTATATTTCATTAGATGTTTGAAAAGAATTAAGGAATGTTTCAGTTTACAGCTTTTTATATATAATTAAAAACATGAACTCTCTTCCAATTCGTTTACAGGTCTGTGCCTCGGATCCCGTACGTTTACTTCTTACTTTAGGTGCTAATCCAGCCATGGTCGACTATACACATGGGAATACTGCCCTACACTGGGCTATTTTGGCACGTAATGCTACTGCGATTAATACTTTAGTTTTAAAATCCAAAGCTTCCTTAGACGTTCCCAATTTACGAGGAGAAACACCACTATTAATGCTCGAGTCCCAAGTTGGTGCCATTTGGATAAGTGCCAAGGTAATGGAACGTATAAGAGATGCCTCGTTGTCATCACAACAAAGAAGATCTCTGATAACACGTGTTAAACATGATAAGCGTTTGCGTTGGTGGTCGATGGTGGCATGCCCATTTACTGCCTTTTACTTGGCTGGTGTTATATTCACCTTAAATACATTGTACATTATAAAGTTCTTTTTATTGGGTTGTCTTTACGCCGTATTTCACACTTTAGGGAAGGCACTATTTGACGATCATTTAATGGCTTTGTTGCCTTTAAGTGTATATTGTGCTACGAAAGCATGGTTTTATATAACATGGCTGGTGTATATTGTCGATGCTGTATCGATTGGTACAACGTTATTGTTCTTAGCATGTTCAGGTGGTTTATGGGTATGTTTCCTCAAATCTTGGAAAGGTGATCCCGGCGTAATTCAACCAACACAAGAGCAACGGTTTAAGGTAAGCTATTTTAGTTATTTCTTAACATATTTTTATGTATGTAAGTTGTTTGCATAATTAAAGCTTGATATTTTGATTTTTGGTTGCCAGACTATTGTGGAGCTGTCAGAGTTGGGTGGCGTTGGTTTTGAGCCTTCTTCCTTCTGCTCCGGCTGTTTAGTTCGTCGTCCCATACGATCAAAGCATTGCAGTGTTTGTGATCGTTGTGTGGCACGTTTCGATCATCATTGCCCCTGGGTTGGCAATTGTATTGGACTAAAAAATCATACTTACTTTATGGGATTTCTATGGATGCTGTTGATTATGTGTGGCTGGATGGTTTATGGCAGCTCCTGTTATTATATGAACAGTTGCAATGTACGTTTTGATGGTGAGTAACCTTAAGGGGTGTAAACGCATTATAATAAAAACTACTTATATAAAAAACAGTAGAGGCATCACCTATAAATAATAACTGGTAATGATGCAATAAAAGTTATACCGCAGTAGGGAAGTAACATCTTTCTTAAAAATATTCTATACGATAAACAAAGATGTTAAAAACAACTATAATAGAAGCGACACATTTTCATCATTTAACATATTCGATTCGAAGATGGAGCACCGTTTTCTCCTCCTCGATAGGGGAATGCTGGTGAGGTAGCAGATCATTGAGTTGTTAAATTCCGCCAGCAATGGTGTTGCCAGGAAGGTCGGAATGTCTCGGTACCCATACAACCGAACACTAATGACAATCGTAATAAAAATTCGACAGTATAGACAGAATGAGTGGGAAGTTACATTGGGAATCTCACGCGTTGTAGTCTTGTGTTAATTGCCTCAGCCAACAAAAGATTCATTTATTCCTTCAACCCAAATTTGTAAACATTGTTCTGGCGTTAAAAGTTTAATCGCGATTTTTTAAACCTACCTGAACGAAAAAGGCAACACAGTTCGACATTATCCGGTGTAAAAGCATTGGTATCGATAGTTCTAAGACAGCATATATATTGCTCTATTATTTTATTACAAATATTTATTTTCTTCATTACGAACTCAAAATTAATATTTGCGGATGTATTTTAATGTACTGATATTTTTTAAATTCAAACAGATTTTCTGGCTGCGTTACGTGCTATCGGTGATTGTAATGCTTGGATAGGCTGGGTCATGGCCAACGCTCTGCTTCACATGTCATGGGTCATATTACTAACAATTTGTCAAACATATCAAGTTATTTGTTTAGGAATGACCACTAACGAACGAATGAATCGTGGCAGATATCGACATTTCCAGGCGCGGAAAGGTAAATCTCCGTTTACACGTGGCGCTTTTAATAATTTGGTTGACTTCCTGGAATGTTCATGCTTTGGCTTGCTGAAACCCAAACACATCGATTGGATGAATTACTATGATTATGATGTACAAGGCAACAAAACAATAGAACAAGAACCATTACTACGTAATAGTGAGGAGCAATCAGCTGCCGCTCATAATTATCAGTACGTGTAGGACAAGTCGAATCGGGATGCGATGACGCGCAAGGCACCTATAGCTAATGTTTAAAGCACAGCAAAGCACACGTATTTAAGGTAATGCTTTATTATTACTATTTTTTATTTATTTAGTTTATAGTATGTACTATATTCCAAGAGTTTTTGCAGCGCTAAATGTGCTTGTATTTATTTTCTTACAACCTTAGCTGAAGTTGAAAATATGTAGCAGCAAGACAAACTTTTTTTTTGCATAGAAAAATAAGTATTAAAGAATAGTAATTTATTAGATTTTTTATATTTGTTTTCCATTCTTTTACTAAGTGCTGCTCAAAGTATATATAATATATGTATGTATGCATAACATATATTATTTAGGAAGAAAGCCATATTTTATGTTGTAAATGTAATTTAAACCACCTTATAAGAAAACAAAATGAATTCAATATCAAGCAAAGTATAACAAATTAATTTTAAAAATTAAAATCGTCATCGCAAACCGATTCTTTGTATTATATACGTAGCATATAGGAAATGGTTAAAAAATTATGTATTGTTATGTACAAAAATTTTTTTAATATGTATTATCTACTTTTCCTTCGGTCGTAATATTTATTAATACCCAATTTAAAAAGGGAAAAAAATTTAAATCATTTTCATCGTTTTAAGTTACCAGTGATATAAAACCACACCATCCCTTTTATAATAAGGAATTTAACGCTATAGTGTGTTTTTAGAATAACAAAGGTACCTATTATGTATCTTTAGATTGCCACGATAATAAATAGAAAGATAAAATTACTTCGAATCGAAAATTGTGCATTGACAATTTTAAAGCATTTCGAGAAAAAAATTGAACTGGTTTATGTGAGTACCCAACCATAGTGTATTCATCACCACGCGCCTCAAATTTCGATCTATGTGGTTTCTTTATGCCAAATTTCATATGGAGTTTTATTTTCCAAAATGCGTGTAGGACACCGATTTGGCAAATATACTGCAGTGCATATGGCTTCTGCCCACAAATTAGAAGAAACACCGGAGTGGATCATCATTGACCGCGCCATTTCAACCAAAGTTCGGTTGACCCGCTCCGCTACACCATTCTGTTGAGGTGTGTATGGCACCGTCAACTGGCGTTGTATACCACATTCTTCCAAATAACTATTAAAATCATTGCCGGTATACTCACCACCATTATCACTACGAATTGTTTTTATCTTTCTACCAGTCTGCCGTTCAACTTGAGCCTTAAAAATTTAAAATTTGCTTAATACTTCCGATTTCTGCTTCAAGAAATAAACGAATATACGCCTGGATTTATCGTCAATAAAAGTTAGGAAATATCTGGAACCACCAAGAGATTTTAAATTTATGGGGCCACATACGTCACTGTGCACCAGTTCCAATAAATCATTTGTCGTTGTTGTAGACTCCTTAGGAAAAGGACCAATATGTATTTTTTCTAACATACACGTTTTACATTTGCCACTTTTGTTTTTCTTTAAGTCCAACCCATTGACCATATTTTCCTTAGACAACTTCTGAAGGCTGTGATCATTTAAATGGCCGTATCTATCATGCCATTTAAAATCTGTCTCAAACAACTTCGCTTCAACATCATCACATTCAACAACAAACAAATTATCACGTTTTATCGCCTTCAATATGATTACACCACCAGAATTTGATATACAAGCAAGATTTTTGTTAGATGTTGCCACAAAACCACGTTCTACAGCTTTACTGATGGATACAAAATTAGCCTGTAATTCCGGAGAATATAAAACGTTACGCAGCACAATATCAGTTTTGTTTGACTTTATTATAACATCACCCCTACCGATGGCTGTTATATATTTGTTGCCAGCCAATGAAATTTTTTCTTTATATTCTTCAAAGCGTATAAACATGTTGCGATTATTACACATGTGCGCTGTCGCGCCGCTGTCAACATACCATTGATTGCTTTTTAACGTTTTAGCTACTGTTAATATAGAAAATGAGTTTTGTTCTTGTTGCTTTTGTTTCTGCAGCTTCTTTTCTTGGCATTTATTCGCATAATGACCAGCTTTGCCACAAATAAAGCAATTCCCTTTAAATTTCTGCTTACCGCCATTTGCATTTTCTTTTGCAAATTTTCTTTCATTTCTAGAACGTACGTTAAATGCCTGTTGTTCTGTTGTGCCTTCTTTTTCTCTTTTTCTTCTATCGCCCTCTTCAATGATTTTCTGCTTTAGCGTTGCTAAACTTGGCAAGTCATCCCTTGTCTTCATTGCAATGATGAAGTTTTCAAAATGCTGGGGCAGGCTCGATAATAAAATTATACAAAGAAGCTCTTCCTGAATGATAATTCCTATTTCTGCCAATTTATCGGCTATTCCGGTAAAATTGTTGACGTGCTTTACCATGTCACCATCACTAGACATCGATAAATTAAGGAGTTTCTTATATAGCGTCACTTTTTGTATTGGACCTCTCGGCCTGTAAACCTCCTCCAACTTTTTCCATGCATCATACGATAAAACACAATTTTTGATATAATTTAGTTGAGTTGGTTTTACGCTGAGACAAATTGTTGCAAGCGCCTTTTCGTCATTAGTTTTTATTTTTTCAACCACTTTGGCGTCCATACCATCTTCTTCTTTCAGTTCGCCCGTAACTATTTTCCAATATCCACTGTGAACCAACACACTGCGCATTTAGATATCCCAAGAATCATAGTTACCTCCGTCCAGCTTTTCAATCTGGTATAATGAACTCATTTCTTCCAAATTTTCTTTATATTAAATAATTTCAATTATTTTTTACTTAAAGCACGCTGAGCACATAACCTGTTGAGATCTTTATTGTTTCAATTCAAGTTAAAGACTAAAAACAGAGTAGAATGCGAAAAGTAAAGTTAACATATATGGGTGTGTGTTAGAAAATATAAAAGAAAGAAGAACATACATGTTGCAATAAAGGGTTGCCAAATTGCAATAGGTAAGTTGGCCTGTTGCGTAATCTTGCGGATCTACGAATAATTTGTTCCTGTTGAGAACTATGGGGCTCTTGGCTCCTTTGAGGTACTGAAGATGCAGCCTGGCCCGTTGATGGTTGAACTTCTTGCGATGTTGAATTTTGTTGATTTTGAGAATTCGAAGCTTCATATAAATATTGGCCGTAATCTTGAGTTGATTGATTTTGACGATTATTTGAATCGGTTTAATTTTCAGTAATGCTAGGGGCAAAATGAACTTTCTTTTGTTGAACGTTGGTAACCTTAAGTTGATCTACAGTGGGGAGCAGAGGTGAGTACATGTTTGTATTTCCTTTATTTGCAGGCGTATAAAAATACTAATAATGAAGCGATTTAATTCTTAATTTTTTTATTTTATTTATTATTTAGTTGCTAACAAAAGTGTTTTTAAAATAAAACAAAAAACTGCATATTCGAAGAAAAAACAAAATAAAATAAAAATAACTCTTATGTACTCAATTTTGCACTTTCAGGCAACATTTAAAATATGATGTATTTTAGTACTTGGTCTATAGCCCTTTATTTTGTAAAACACTATTTATGCGTTTCGGCATACTTTTAACCAAATTTTGGATAATTTCATCTGGAATTTTTTGCCACTCCAGCTGCACACGTTGCCACAACTCCATTAAGTTAGATGGAGCTGTTCGATATTGTCCCAACCGTCTTTTCACAATTGACCACAAATTCTCAATTGGATTGAGGTCGGGACTTTGCGCGGGCCACTGCATCAATTGAAATGTTTGCCCAGTCAGCCATTCTTTAACGATTTTTGAAGTGTGTTTCGGGTCTCCATCCTGTTGAAACACAACTTCTCCCTCAGGATATGCGCTCAGGTCAACAAAATCGGAAAGGTGGGTCTGCAATATGCTCAAATAGTCTTCCTTCCTCATGATGCCATCGATTTTTTGCAATGGACCAACATGCCACCATGTAAAACAACCCCACACCATGATGCTGCCTCCGCCGTGCTTGACCGTTTGTTTAACATGGTGTCGTTGAATGGTCTCCTGCTGTCGGTGCCAGTAATATTGTTTGCCATCAGACTGATATCGGTTGAATTTAGACTCATCTGACCATATTACACGCTTCCAGTCATCAACAGTCCAATCTTTGTGTTGCCTGGCGAATTTAAGCCGTGCTGAAACATTTTTATGTGACAATGCAGGCTTAGGTTTCTTCACAGCTGCGTGGTATCCAATGTTGTGTAGCGCTCTTCTTGCTGTCCATCGGCTAACATTTTTATTTATTGCTAGGGAAGCTTCCTTTGGGGTTAAAGACGCGTCCGCTCTCATCTTCCTCATCATAAGGCGTGCGTCCCCATCAATTAATAGTTTTCGGCGACCTCTAGCCTGCCCTTGTGGAGCTACATTTCGCCGTTTTAGCATTCTAATAACCACTGATTGGCTTAAATTAAGTTCTTTGGCTATCATACGTGATGAAGAGCCACCTATTGTCATAGCTACAACCGAATTTTCCACGGCACTCGATAGTTTCTTCATTGTTTTAAAAAAATATTTGCTTTTTCTCTTTAATAAAAAAACGGCATACGAAATTCTTCAATTACAATTTAAAACTAAAGTGTATATTAAGAAAACTCAAGATTACAGCCATCAAATCGAAAACTGAATTTAAAATAACGGTATATTTGAGGTTTTTTTTTACTAATTTTGTTGAGAACAAGTATGAGCAAAATTGAGTACATATTAGTTATTTTGTTGTTATTGAATTTTCTCTCATTGCTTATTGTTTTTTAATATGTTTTAAAAGCACTTTTGTTAAGAATTAAATAAGAAAGAATACAAAAAAAGAAATTTGAAAATCGCTTCATTATTACTATTTTTATGCACCTAGGAATAGAAGAAATACAAACATGTACTCACCTCTGCTCCCCACTGTATGTGATGTTTAAGCGTGTATCCATCATCCAGTTTCACTAAGTAATGAAGATTTCCAAATTTGCGTAATACTGTGCCGGTTTTCCATACTGTTTTATTGTTACGGGTATGTAGAGCCTGTACTCTTTCTCCCACGCTTATTTGACGAACACCTGGAATAGTTTTTGGAGAAAAAATCTTTTTTGTTGGCTTCAATGCATCTAATTTTATACGAATACGTCTTTTAAAATAAAGTTCAGCTGGACTTTTTCCAAAACTTAGAGGCGTGGCTCGATATATTTGAAGAATTTCGTTTACCTTCTTTTGGATTGGACCCGGTTCTGATGACATAGCTTTTAGTTTGCGTTTAAGCGTTTGAACATTTCGCTCGGCTAATCCGTTGGTACTTGGATGACCCGGTGCAATAAATTTTTGGAAAATACCATTCTGTTTGCAATAAGATTTGAAATGATCGCTGGTAAAAATTGTAGCGTTATCAGAAACAATTATTGAAGGGAACCCGTGCGTAGTAAATATTTCTGATAAAAGAACGATTGTGTTTTGAGTTGACGGTGAGTCGCGTATCACTCGAAATTCTGTCCATTTTGATTTTGCATCGACGACAATTAAAAAATTGTAGCCTTGGAAAGGCCCTGCGTAATCTATGTGAACTCTCTCCCAATTTTCTTCTGGTTCTTGCCACTGATGTAATGGTACTTTTGGTGGACGATTTTGTACCTCAACACAGGATTCACATGATCTTACCATTCTTCCGATATCTCGGTCGATTCCTTTCCAAAAACAGTAAATTCTTGCAAGTTGTTTCATTTTGGTAATTCCCGGGTGCGTATGATGTAATTCTTGGAGAATTTTTTCTTGAAGACTTTTTGGTATAAGCACTCTCTGGCCCTTAAATATTACTCCGTTATCAAGAGTATATATTCCTTCTTCATCTTCGCCATCTAGTAGATTTGACAGAATTTTAGAAAGTTCTGGATCCTTTTTAGTTTCCTCCGCGAGTATTTCTGCATTAACATATTCACACGATATTTGAAAAATTGATTCTGAACACAGTTCATTGACTTCTTCATTGATGAGCTTATCTGTAGATATATTTTCCTGAGGCTGTGTAGCACGAGATATACAATCGACGTTCACATGATCAGATCCTTTTTTGAAAACTATTTCGTAGTCGAAACTCGATAAAAATTCTGCGTATCTTAGTAATCTAGCGGATGTAATAGCTGGCATCTTACTGTTTTGATGAAAAATAGGTGTTAATGGTCGGTTGTCCGTTATAAGTTGAAATTTCCTTCCATAAAGGTAATTAAAAAAGTGGTTTAATGTAAATACAATAGTAAGTGCTTTCCGATCTATATGGCTATAGTTTCGTTCAGCTGTTGACAGTGACCTCGATGCATATGCAACTGGACGTTCTATTCCATTAACTATATGTGAGATTACACCTGCAATACCTGTAGGACTAGCATCACATGCAACGATAACTGGCAGGTCTGGATCGAAAGGCATAAGTACTTGATCACTAGATATAATGTTTTTTAGTTTTATAAAAGCGGCTTCGCAACTTGCAGAGCAGTAAAATCTCGAATCTTTTTGAAGCAATTGGCGTAATGGGTAAGTTATTGAAGACATATCTGGAATAAACTGGAATAATACGTAATCATTCCCAAAAATCTTCTAACATCATCTATATTAGCTGGACGGGGCATGTTAATTATAGCTTCAATTTTCTTTGGCGATTTAGAAATTTTATTATATTGTACTACGTGTCCCAGATATTCGATTTGTGTTTGAAGAAATGAACATTTGCTTCTATTTAAATGTAAATCGTGTTGTTGTAGACGCTTGAGGAACTCTATCAAGTTAAGTTTACATTCCGCTTCCGTAGCTCCATGTATAATGACGTCATCAAAATATGACATAGTTTTATTTAACCTGTTGGATGTCCTTTACTTACTTTGATCCTTCCGAGGATCAATATTCACTCCGGGTATAAATAAAACTCGAGACACGACTTTTCATTTTAAGGGTTTATTAAAGACTGTGAAACTTAAAAGCTAAATTATGTACAAGAGGGATAAATTCTTAAACTAGATAATATTTACAGAACATTCAGTATTTGTATATGATACATTATCTAAGATATCATGCAATCGTGTTGGCAATATTAGAAATTAAAACGTGCGATTTCAACACTCCTCCTCAACACGAGTGCATAACTTCAAAACCAAAAATAAAATTCAAAAATTATAAATTCTTCCAAACTAAATTCATGTTAATGATCATTACTTATGTACTACGTAGAATCAATAAAGAAAACATAAATTTTTATTTATTTATTTCAACCCTAACTTACTTACGAAGTTACAATGTTTGACCTTAACTAAGTTCTTTGTTAGTACATCTGCGATCATCTCGTTAGTAGTAATGTACTCTATTTTTAATAAATTATCTTTTACAACATCTCTAATGAAGTTATATTTTATGTCTATGTGTTTTGTGCGTGAATGGTATGTATGATTTTTCGCTAATTGCTGCGCACTTAAATTATCTCCATAGACCAACTATTGCTTCGTTGCTGTTCGTCAAACCTATTTCTTTTAATAATTTCTGCAGATAAATTGTCTCTTTGGCTGCGGTTGACAACGCAACGAATTCTGCCTCTGTGCTACTTAATGCAACTGTTTGTTGTTTGCTCGATTCCCAAGAAAACACACTACCACCCATAAAGAATGCATAACCTGTATACGACTTTCGATCAAATGTGTTGCTTCCCCAGTCTGCGTCAACGTAGTCAACGATTGTTTGTCCAGTTTTCTTATATGTTATCTTCAACCCTTTAGTTGAGGATAAATACCTAAGAACATGTTTTACTCCACTTAAATGTTCTTGGTGTGGGTTTGTATTGCGCTGTGCCAACTTCGAAACCGAATGCAAAATGTCGGGTCTTGTTGACAGAGCCAAATACATTAACGAACCTATCAACGACTGATATTCACTAGCGTCAACCCTTTTGTAGTTTTCGTCTTCACACTTAACCTGAAAACCTGCATCTAATGGAGTACCTACGCTTCTACAATTTTCCATATTATTTTCTTTTAATAAGTTTTCTATATAATTTTTTTGGCATATAGAAATTTCTCCTAACTCTCCTTTTCTTTCTATTTCTATGCCCAAGAAATAATTAAGTTGGCCTTTGTCAACACAATCAAAATGATTTGAAATTTCTGCCTTAACATTGAAAATATCTTCTTTCGACTTTGAAGCAATTATTATGTCGTCTACGTAAACTGCGATGAAAATGGTCTTGTTGTTGTCGTTATGTTTATACAAACATCTTTCACTTTCTAAAGGCGTAAAATCTATCGAACGTAGAACCTCATCTAACTTTATGTTCCACTCCCGACCTGCCTGTTTCAGCCCATAAATGGCTTTATTAAGTTTTAAGACATGTTCGGGATACCTTTCATCTACAAAACCTTCTGGCTGTCGCATATAAATTGTGTCGTGCAACTCCCCATTCAAATATGCTGTACAGACATCCATCTGCTCTAAATATAAGTCATGTTCGACTGCTAACGCCAACAACATACGAATGGTTGCATATCTAACCACCGGTGAAAAAGTTTCTTTGTAGTCAACCCCATACTTCTGCGCACAGCCCTTAGCAACCAACCTAGCTTTAAATTTCTCGACGCTACCGTCTTTGTTCTTTTTAACATTAAAAACCCACTTCGATCCTATTGCTTTTTGTCTGTCAGGCAATTCTACTAGCGTCCATGTTTTATTTTTTAGCAAAAAATCATACTCGTTTTTCATTGCAACCTTCCATTCATTTTTATACTTACAATTCAACGCCTCTGTGACTGAATTAGGGACATCTATTTTTGTTGCTTCTTGCATTGAGTTCATCATGTTGAACGTCTTCTTTGGTCTGCCAGGCTTACCAGTTCTTTCTAACTTGGGATGTTGTTGTTTGTTGACTCATCGCTTTTTTCTATTACGCCACTCATGTTGTTACTTTCTGCATACTCGTCAAAATAAACATCACGCGCTTCTACTACATTCCTTGTTTCGGGATCAAACAATCTGTACTCCTTTGATGTTACTGAGTAACCGACCATCTTGTACACCTATGCTCTATTTCGAATGTATGCTGCTGTTGAAACTGCTTCTGCCCACAAGTTTTCATTCATACCGCTGTGAACCAACATGCTTCTCGCCATTTCAACCAGAGTGCGATTAGACCGCTCGGCCACACCATTTTGCTGCGGCGTGTATGGTACGGTAAGTTGTCGCTTTATTCTACACTTGTTTAGATGTTCGTCGAATCGTTTGTTAACAAACTCGCCACCATTGTCGCTTCTCAAACATTTTATCTTCCTTTCAGTTTGATGCTCCACCATATTTTGAAAGGAAACAAACTTCTCAAATACTTCATCTTTTGTTTTTAAAAAATAAACAAATATACGACGGGAATAATCGTCTATAAATGTGATAAAATAACGCGAACCACCTAGCGACTGTGTATTAAATGGGCCACACACATGATGATTTCTGAGGACCGAAATGAATAATTAACACTTTGTTTTGTATTTTATTATAAGAATTGAAATATTTATTTTATTATTTAGCGAGAATATAAAATACGTGTTAACTTGACGAGTATACTTAAAGGAAGTGAAGAAATGAAAAGTCACAACATACAAAAATGAGTCAAAAAGCGAGTTGAGAACAACGTACACATTGGCGTTGCCACATTATTTTCAATACTCCTCCTCAATGTGGATGTTGTTTCTCAAAGGATAAATTCAATTTAATTTCAACAAATTAACAAATGCAAAATGGTTAGCCTTCGGAAGATTCTTCGTTAAAACATCCGCTATCATGTCAGCTGTCGGACAATACACCAGCTCCACCTCTTTGCCGTGGACCAAGTCTCTGATATGATGAAATCGTATATCAATATGTTTACTGCGCTTGTGTAGCACTGGATTTTCCGCCAACTTCTGAGCATATGCAATTGGCAGGACCATTACAATTTTCTTCCAGCTCGGACAATAAACGCTTCAAATACACTGCTTCTTTTGCAGCTTCAGAGGCTGTCATGTACTCAGCCTCTGTACTGCTAAGAGCAACTGAACACTGTTTCCTTGATTCCCAGGAGACAGGAGAACCACAGTAGTAAAATACGAATCCTGTATATGATTTTCTATCTTCTGAGTTACCAGCCCAGTCAGCATCTACATAGCCCTCGAGACCACAACCATTTGTCTCATATACCAACTTCAAGCTTCTCGTTCCAGAGAGATACCGCAAGATGTGTTTAAGTTTTGTCATGTGTTCAACATGAGGGTCGGAATTGCGTTGGGCCATCTTCGATATGGAGTGCAACAAATCTGGTCTTGCCGAAATCGCCAGGTACATAAGAGCACCTATCAATGACTGGTAGTCATGTTGATCAAATTTTTCACAATCACCATCACATTTTGCTTGGTAACCAGCCTCCAGTGGTACTGCTACCGGCTTGCACTTCTCCATACGATATTTCTTCAAAACATCCAAGATATATTGACACTGGCTCAATTTTATTGCACCTACGTCACCTTCCCTCTCTATTTCCATTCCTAGGAAATGATTCAATGGACCCTTGTCATTGACTTCAAATTTCTTGGATATGTCCGCCTTGACCTTGTGCACGATTGATAAGTTACTGTATCCGACGATCAAATCGTCTACATATTGTCGATTTGTACAAACACGGCTCGTTATCACACGGAACAAAACTCATTTTTCTCAGAACACCATCGAGTTTACTGTTCCACTCCTTACCGCTTTGTCTCAAACCATAAATTGCCTTATTCGGACATCTTTCATCCACGAAATTAGGGGGTTGCTTCATATAAATTTCATCCTGTAGATTACTATTTAAGTAGGCAGTGCTTACATCCATCTGATGTAAATGCATTTTATTTTTAACTGCTAATGCAAGGAGCAAACGTATAGTTGAGTAACGCACAACTGGAGAAAAAGTCTCGTTGAAATCAACTCCGAACCTTTGATGGCACCCCTTAGCAACCAAAAGTGCCTTATACCGCTCGACCTCTCCATTCGGCCCACGCTTTAAAGCAAACACCCACTTACACGGAATAGCCTTGTGCCCTTCTGGTAAATCCGCCAAACACCAGGTTTTGTTCTTTTGTAGGGCAAGGAATTCATCCTCCATAGCTCTCTTCCAAAACTGCTTGTTTTTGCTCGAAAATGCTTCTTCAACCGTTTGAGGAATATTTTCATCAATCACCATACAGATTTTATTTTGCTCATTAGTATTAAACTGCTTTTTCGGTCTACCAGGCTTACCGCTTCGGATCAATTTAGGCCTACCAGGACCTACACTTTGTTGCTGGTTCTCATTGCTATCACCAAACCCATCATAGTTAGCTTCAGCATCAAAAAATTCATCACGATCAACATCTTGCACAGAAGGTCGGCATTCTTTGTCAACTACATCTGCGCCGTTGTCGTCCACATTCTGTTCCATACATAAGACAAAATAATCATCTGCTTTAAGAGTTTTTTCATTGTTGTTGTCATTGCACTCAGCACCATCGATACCAAACAAATTTTCACCAAACAAAACATCTCTCTGTTCAACTACAGTTTTTGTTGTCGTATTAAAAAGACGATAAGCTTTTCACGTCATAAAATAACCAACCATTATGTACGGTGTACCCTTTGCCTAAAACTTTGATTTGCGTGATGACTTGTTAAGGCTAACTGCATACGCACCAAAAGTTTTCAAATGTTGGACACTCGGCTTTCTACCGAACCACATTTCGTATGGTGTTTTATTTTCCAATTGTTTTGTTGGACATCGGTTTCTAATACACGCAGCTATATTTACTGCCTTTGCCCACAAATATTCTTTTACACCAGCATGTACCATCATCGATCTTGCCATTTCGATAAGTGTACGATTGGCTCTCTCTGCCACGCCGTTCTGCTGTGGCGTATACGGCACCGTCAATTGTCTTTTAATACCCTCTGCAGCCAAAAATTCATCAAACTGTGTGTTCAAAAATTCGCCACCGTTGTCTGTTCGCAATGTTTTAATTCTACAACCAGTCTGTTTTTCTACATAAGCTTTAAATAGTTGAAACTTTTCAAAAACTTCGCTCTTGTTCTTTATGACATACAGAAAAACCATTCGAGACATGTCGTCAATAAAATTGACGAAATACTTTGCCCCACCAACAGACTTTACATTGAAAGGCCCACACACGTCTGAATGAACGACTTCCAACAAGTTGTTTGTTTTCGTATTGCTTTCTTTGGGAAACGATAATACATGTATTTTGCTCAGCATACAGGTCCTACACTTTGTAGCTTCACTCATGCTGTTAATGTTCAATACCCTTTACCATGTCATTGTTATGTAAATCTTGCAGGCTTTTAAAATTCAAGTGACCGTATCTGTTGTGCCAAATAGTATTGATGTTAGTAGCAGCGCATACTCTCTCTCTGTCGTTTGATCGTTTTCTGCAACGTACCGACCCTGGCTCAGATATCTCTGATCCCGGGCTGATAGCGAGGCTAGCTGTTGTGCGCTGGGCTGGGTTACTGACAGGGAGGACGGTTGCGTTTCGGCCTTCTAGATTTTCCTCTGTTGTAAAGCGTCTCTTGGAGAGATACGATTTTAGGACTATATTTCTTTAATAGCAATTGAAGCTGATTGTAGTTATTTGCATATTTATTTATTTATTTAATAAGTCAATAGATTTTACATCCTTACTGACTAGATAACAAATTAGTTCAAGAATTTAAATATAAAATAAGATTTCTTTTCAATACGGTATTACTCTCAAATAAGTTCATGATATGGTAACATTTGTTAAAGTTGACACATGCGCGACGAAAAGAATCATTATTAGCATAAACAGAGCGGTAATATTTTAATGCCAAGATTTCAAAATTGCGAGTAGGTCTTTTAGGAACGTTGAAGTATAGTTGATTAAGTAAGAACTCCGAATCAATATCGCCTCGAACCAGTCCCATAACAAATAAAGCACTCAACGTCGATCGTCGACTTTTTAGTGTAGGCAATTTTATTAGAGCAAGTCTACTTTGATACGGTGGTAAGACATACGAATCAAATCAAAATTCAAAACTATTTATAAAAAGATTGTTTAATTTAGTGTTGAGACCTCTTATATTTATAGATAGTTTAATTAGTTTTTTGATGACGATGATTTCGGTAAGTGAACAATATCAGTCGTTGGTGTAGTTCTGTATTCATACTCACGAATAAAAGCATTAGGCGGCCAAAAGTCTAGATGCACAATTGTATCAAAGTAGTTTTGAGGTATGATTATTTTGAAAGATGCTTTGTTTCTTGGCTCAGAATAATTAAATTTAAAGACAGTCATTTCAATATTAAGGCCAATCTTATTTGTTGTATAATGTTTAATATCATCAGTAGTAGTAGAGGATGCAAATCGAGCAGCAAATATATTTTTTTTTTGTGAAATAACTTTAAGAGTTGGATTGTTAGAAGAATTAAAAACAGGAACGGATGGATTTGAATTAATTGAGGTACTTGACGGTTTAAAAACAGGAATTGGCTGATTAAAATTAATCGGAACAGATGAGGAAGTTAAATTAGTATTTATACAGGAAGGAGAAACAGGTGCTGTGTTGTTAGGTAAATCAGGAAAATTTGGCGAGGGTTCAGAAGTAGTGACGGGATTTTTTTCTGCTATTAATGGCTGCAATGATAACGCATTTTCAGCCTTTTCATCAACAATAATATTGATGTCAGTTGTAGGTTTCTTTCTTTTAGGAGAGCACGGACCTTTTTCAAGTAATTTTTTGTATTGATTAAATTTCAAAGAAAGGTTGTTAAGATCATGTTGAATTTCGTTAAACTTTATATGCGTGTTTTTGAAGAATGAATAGAATTCAATATAAAGCGCAATACATTTTTTACAGCACCAGCGCAGGCCTTTATCTTCACGCAGATTGTCGGCAGTTCGAGCAGCCAAATCAACACATTTAGCGTGATAAACAGTATCACAAAGCCAGCAAGATACCATTGGCTCATCAGTTTTGTTGCGGCATTTAGGTTTTGAGCAGGACATATTTAACAAATATTTTATTTGTGACCTTTTTTTTTATTGTTATTTATTACTTGTTGTTAGTTGATTTTTGAAATCACTCGAATAAAGAGGATCAGGTGTAGAATGTAAAAACAGGTTTAACCCTCTGCGACTGACGTGATATAGTTCTCACAATTCTAATGACGTGGTAGACTACCAGACACCATTTCCATGGCTTATATATTCCAAAGTTCCGTTTTGTAAAACTAATAAAACCATTTTTGTTTATTGTTTATGAGTGTAAGTTATTATTTATATAGTATTTTTATAACTCAAAGCGAAAATTCGTGTTTTATGTTATTTATCGGCATGGCTTGAATTTTCGGTAAAAAACAGACCTGTACTACAACAGCAAAAAAAATATTCAAAAGCAATTTTTTTTGGACAAATGTTTTTTATTTTTTATTATTTAGACTTAAAATTAGCAGTTGGTAACAAAAAAACTTTAATTCAGTGGTTAAAAAAAAATTAATATATATTTCAATTGGCATATCAAAGCCTATAACTTAACAAACAAAAAAGATTTCATGTTATAATTTATGATGCAAAAATTTTAGATTTTGCTTAATTTGCACTTAAGTTAAATATTCTTAAGACTTGAAATCATATATATATATATATATATACATATATATAAACTACGACTTTTCTTGACAGGTTTCGCAAAGAGGCTTGGAACACTGGAGGCAAATTGGCTTCAAGCAATCACAACAGCAATACCTTGTTACCCTTTTTATCTTTGGGGGACAAATTGAACACAGTTTTCTTCCACTTGGTGGAGTAGATTGAATAGTTGGTGGCGGAGGGGGTAGATCTTTGCCAATAACCCTGGTGAGCATCATTCTCAGTTCTCGTGGCAACCTTTCATTGTATACCCGGAATTTCATATGGTCTATCACCAATTCTCTTGCCAGATTGAGAATAAAAGTTTTTCTTCTCATTTTTACGTCACTGTCAGTACACATTTGATATAAGACAAAGGTATTAATACCAACCATTTCTAGTACTCTTTGAAATACTGCCATAGGCCATCGACGAGTTTTTCGGCTACATGAATATATCGAACACTTTTTATCAACTTCGTCGACTCCTCCTTTTGTATGGTTGTAATCTACAATCATCACAGGTTTTTTTGTGTCAGTATTTATTTCTTGACAATGGTGAGAAGGCGAAATTAGCAGAACAGCTTTATTTTTTTTCGGTACATATGATAGCAGGGTATATTCTTTCGTAAAACCATACATGGAACTCCCGACTTCTCTAGTTTTGCACGGTAACAAAGAAGATGGTATCTCAGGTTTATTTTTTTTTAGAGTTCCTAAGTAAGTTAATCCCTTTTTCAGCAGAGCTTCCGTAAGTGGTATAGAGCTAAACCAATTGTCAGCCGTAATGTTTCGGTTTGAGTTTTCGACAACTTTCACAAGTCTCAATATAGACTGAGTTGGTACTGCCAGTTTCCTTTCCTGTTCATTTAACCCTATGCCGTCAGAATTTTTACCATAATAAATATAAGCATTGTAAATATAGTATGTGCGAGCATCGACTAACAACATTATTTTAATGCCATACTTGGCTGGTTTCTGAGGCATGTAAATTATAAACTTGCAGCGACCTTTAAACGGCAGTAACATTTCATCGATGCAGAGGTATGGTCCGGGAGTATATTGGGATTGACTGTTTAGAATGAATTTGTTGAAGAAATTTGAAATTGGTGCAAGTGGATCTTCCTTGAGACGCTCCGCTCTAGTAGTTGAATCATCAAATCTGAGGCAGTTTATCAAACAAGAAAAACGCAAATTGGACATCCATGCTTAATGTCATAGGTAGATGCAAAGATTTAATATTAAGTTATATAAAATAATGTTATAAAATAAAGTTTAATGAAAGAAAAAGGAAATGTGAAAGACCGCCTCCGAGCACCACCAGAAGGGCCCACCGCTGGGCGGCGGGGATGTTAATGCAAAAATAATGATCACTCCTGGATAATCTCAGCTTCCTGATCACTAGTATCAGTAATGTGGGAATCAATGGCCTTTAAAGTGCGATTAGATTTAATTCTATTTAATGCATTTTTAGGTAAAATAATTGGTGGTGGTGATTGATCAATTCTCTCCAGTATGATTGATTGAGGTTCTTTCTTAGGTACTGGCTATGTGGTTTACGGGGCGGGATGTTAGTTCTTTACGTTGTGAGGTGTATCTAATATCATCGTCGCTGACTGGATTACACCTATTGTTATTTGGCGACTTGGTGTTTGCAATAGCCGCATAAGTGTTATTGTTGTTAAGGTGTCGTTGGTTATAAATCTTTTCTGCATTTTTAATTGAGATTTTTTGAGCACTCTGATCGCTTGAATTTCCTTATGCTCAGTTACATCAATTTTTATTGTAGAACTCATAGATGTGAGTTTGATGAGTTTATTTGCTTGGACAGTGTTTTTGGTTTTGACTAAGAGGGTGCCATTCCGCAGTTTTTCGCAATCAGCTATATCTCTAGAACACGTAGTATCAAGCACTTTTTTGCATTAAAAAAGGGGATGCGTTAGTGAAACCCTTATCATTATCTAAGCGCGTAATAGTTAGGTATATATGTAGGTTCGGATGAGTTGATTGTGATTTTTTTCCAAGAGGGCGTCATCGTCGTCATCCGCAACTTCCATTCGTTGTAGGAAATCACCCACCAAGTCAGAGACTGAGTGGGTGTCTCCTGTCTCGGATGGAGCTGCGTTCGACGTACCCGTTGCATCTTCCCTTTGGTTGCGATTCTTTCTGACATCGCTACGGTAGAGGCGCAACAAGATCGTACTGAAACAGTAAAAGATCTTGTTGTTTCTCTCCCGTATTGGTGTCAGTGATTCTTTATTAAGAACCAGAACCACTCTCCTCCTAGACCCTTTGGCTGCATCCACCTTAGCTACCTTCCAATCATGGGTAGGTAGATCCGGGTTGCAGTCCTTAAGGATCTCGAGGATCTCCTTCGGGGAAGAAGGTTCAGAGGCCTACTGGGTATTTCCTCAATTGGAACCACATCCAGCCTAGAGCCCTTCCATACTTCCCCAATAGCATCGATGGCCTTCTTTAACAGCGACGCTGAGCGTTCATCTGTACAGGCCATCAACTTTACGCATCGCTGGTGCCAACCAGCATCTACGCATTGAGGCGGTGGTCCCGGATTATCCTTCCGGATTTTCCAGAGCACACCCGCCAATTTTTGGTTGACCAGGTCCCATTTAGCATGGGACATGGCACCATCGGACACATCCCTGTCGATGATGGCTCTAATAAGGCTGCCTTTGGCAACCTCACTAAAGGATTCCGACTGGGTGTGCTTGGGACGCTTGGCCCCTGGGTTTTTGGCCGCCTCATTCTCCTCTGAACGTTGCCGTTTAGGCACCGCTACCTTCTCGGTTGCGGTGGAGGGTCCTGGTTGTGGCCCAGTATGGGCCTTAGCCCACTCGAGAGAGGCTGCCTGCTTTTCAGAAAGCTGGTCAGCCGGGATCGCACCTAAAAGCAAAATTATCCTTAAGGCGGAGCGCCTTTGATTAGCGGCCCTGCGTGATGGATTTTTGCGCTTAGGTTTTAATTCTGTGTTGCCGGGTTTGGCAGTGGGTGGCACAGTACTGAGGTTTGAGGTTATCCTCTTAGCCCTTTCCTGCACAGAATGCGCATGGGAGGTGATAGGTTTGGACGGTTTAGACCTTTCCATTTCCTTCACACCCGAATAAAGGGATTTTACCGTTTTACCGGTAAGGACCTTTGCAGCCTTTGAGGTACTTGGGGTTGAAGACAGAGGTCTTCATTTCGGACAACCACCTTATCCCGGCCGTGTTGTCCTATTGTTGTCGGCAACTGGCCTGGTTATTCCTGGCCGGCTACCTGTGACATCAGTAGCTTGCAGACTAGTCGGGCCTGATGTGGACACCTGACCAGCCTGAGCAGCAGTAGCATTCGATTCACCACGGCCTGCTACTTGCGCCGTGGGATAGGGTCCCTGGAGATTATGAAGCCCCTGACCGGGTACGAGAGGCTGGGCCTTGGTTTTGGTATGTTGAAGCTGTGTTTTTCTTCTACATTTTATACCTACTGCCAGGTTTCGGACAGCCGCCCCACTATGGGAAACAGACGCTGCTGAAACCAGCTGCCCCCGCCAGCGCGATCCAGGCAACAGCGCCTTAGCCTCCACATCGCGACAAGATGACCATCCATCGTGGAGGCTTTAAATTTCTCTATGCTATCGTCCTTATTTCTTTTTATACTAAAAACCCATTTCGAACCTATTCTTTTTTGCCCAGCAGGGAAATTTATTAACGTCCATGTCTTGTTTTTTAAAAATGATTCGTATTCATTCTGCATAGCAGCTTTCCATTGATCCCTATACTTACAATTTAATGCTTCTGAAGTTGAATTTGGAATGTCTATATTTGGATCCCTTTCTAGCAAATTTATTGTGTTGTATAACTTTGCACCAATCTTGGTCTTCCAGGTCCAACTTTAGGAGATTCTTCTTCGAGGCTTTGCTCCTCCTCATTTCTAGGCTCTTCTTCAATACTTTCATATTCGCTACTTAGATCATCTTGCTCAGTGCTGCTGTCTTCAGGATACAAATTTGTTGGTGTTACTTCTCTTCTTTTTTTTTGTCACAATTTCGCTAACATCAACCGTTGGGTTTACTTTCTCTGATTCGTCAAAATAAACGTCACGTCTTTCTACGACATTTTTTGATTCTGGATCAAACAAACGATATGCTTTTGAAGTAAGTGAGTAACCAACCATTTGATAAACTTTTCCTTTTGGTTGACATTTCTTATGTTGCGTCTTATCTAATGCCACTGCTGTCGAACCAAAAACTCTCATATGGCTTACGCTAGGCTTACAACCTGTAAACATTTCGAACGCTGTTTTTTCTGCTATTAACTTTGTTGGTGCTCTGTTTCTAATATATACTGCTGTTGCGATTGCTTCAGCCCACAAATTCTCGTTCATACTGTTGTGTGTTAACATACTTCTTGCCATTTCCACTAATGTTCGATTGGCTCTCTCAGCAACGCCGTTTTGTTGCGGTGTATATGGCACTGTAAGTTGTCTCTTTATTCCACACATACTTAAATGTCGATCAAACTTGTTATTAACAAATTCACGTCATTTCATTTTTTGAAATATACAGAATTTGTTGTAGGCTTCATCTTTAGTTTTTAAAAAATACACAAATATGCATCTTGAATAATCATCGATGAACGTTATGAAATAGCGTGAACCAGCGAGCGATTTCGTGTTAAACGGACCACATACATCTGAATGAACCAAATCCAGTATGTTTCTTGACTTAATTTTGTTATCACTTTCAAATGGTTTAATATGAATTTTCGTTTTCATACATGTACCACAGGTGAGATTTTTTATAAAGCACGCATTTTTTAATCCATGCACCATCTGTTTTTTCTTCAATTCGCGTAGACTTGCATAATTCAAATGACCATACCTGTTGTGCCATTGGATGTCATAATTTTCCTTAATTTGAAATATTTTGTTGATTTTTTTACTGCAAAATACGAACAATTTGTTTTCGCTTTTTGCAGACAAAATTGTTTCCTTATTTTTTGCATACGGAGACAAAATTTCCAGTTAAATTTGGCACATACAAAACATTATGCAGGAACAAATCAGCATTCTCAGTTACAATATGGACATCGCCAATACCTGCAGAAGGTATATATATTTTTCTCCTGCAAGGGTAATCTCCAGACATGTGAGCTGTGGCACTGCTATCCTCACACCAAACATTCTTCTGCAACGCGTTTGAATCTGCTGCTGCTAAAACTGTAAATTGCCTATACTCTTTTTTATTGTTTTGCATTTGTTTTGAGTAACAATTAGCAGCAAAATTCCCTGGCTTCCCCCATGTAAAACAGACTGTACTTTTCTTTTTCTTCTGCGTTTCATGCCTTTTCTCATACGACTGCGTTTTGTATCATTAGTTGATTTGAGATTTTGTGTTTGCTGTAAACGCCACTTGCTGCGCTTTTCTTTCAGACTCCTCCATAAGTTTTACTTTCAGATTTTGTAATGAGGGTAAATTGTCTCTAGTTTCCATGGCAATAACAAATTGCTCATATTGTGTTGGCAAACTTGACAACAATATTATTGTAATAAGCTCTTCATTTAGTTGAATACCAACCTCAGCTAATTTGTCCACAACATTACTGAACTTTCTTATGTGCTCCGACATATTACCATTTTCAGCCATACGCGCATTTAACAACTGCTTGTACAAGTATACTTTTTTAACTGGACCAGTTGGGCAAAAAACTTTTTGTAAAGTAGTCCAAGCTTCTGCTGACGTCTTACAATCCTTTATATAATTAAGTTGTGATGCACTTATGCGCAACGTTATTGCTGACTCCATTTGTTGCTATCTGTAGCCTTTTCTTTTTCATCGCGTCCGTTCACTATATCCCATACTCCGGAATGAATTAAGACGCTTCTCATATGGAATCATAATTCCTCTCTTCCAACTTATCAATCTGGTATAAACTCATATTTTAAATTTCCAGCTTAATATTAAAAACCTTCTTTATTTTTTCTTGTTGTTTTAAGGAGCCGTTAAAATTATTGATTTACTTATTCACTCTTATTACCATGTCCTGGACACATAACCTATGTTAGAGTATTTTGGCTTACCGGACCGTTACTTATATGCGCACTTCAATAAAACACAACTTGTTTATTTAAACGTTTATTACAGAGTGAGAAAAAACTTACAGACTAAAATATACTTCGTAGATAATGATTGATAAAAGTGTTACCAAACTATTTACATATTTGCAGTGCTCCCAAAGCTGTTCTGATATTATGCAATCGAGTTGCCAGTTCTTTAATTCAACTTAAGATATAAAATCTCTTTCAACAGCTACCAAGTACCGTAATATCGAATGATTCTGATAGTATCGACTTGTCTCTTACTTACGTATACTCTTGTTCCTGTACGAAAGTAATAGCCTTATGTCTTACTATTTACTAAACTCCGCCTTTACCTAAAGTAATTTTTATTTCAACTCTGCTGCTACCAGTTCATTAATAAGTACGTTCTGATACACACAGATATGCATTTCTTATGTGATCACAATAATGAGTGATGTTATGGTGTTAACACGTTGGTCCCACCTAACATTTTTAAATTATTGTAATACATTCATGTTAGGGCGCATGGTCATAGAAATGTATTATTGAAATGGTTATTTTTGAAATCTGCCAATAGTCTTACATTACAGATTCAAGCCGCCTACTATATCTACAGTAGACACTGGGTAGTAAAATCCTTCCAAAACTACCCTATACGGATATACAAATCCCTTGTGGAGTACGACTAACTACCGTGCAGTCAAATTCATTACCTTAAACTACAACGGCAGCACCACCCACTGAGCCAACAAAAATTCTAGCACTACCTAGCAAACCCCTAACACTACAACCTCTCGTACAACCACCTGAGTAAAACGGTTCTTGACATAAACCAAAAACCGCACCATGCCGCCACATGGATTGGCCAAATTCGCACGTAGCCACGTACGACCTTTGCAGATTTGGGTGTAAAATCTTCACAAAATCCATATTCAATTAATGTCTAGCGTTTGCACGCGCAACTGCTCCTGCATAAATAGGGCACGCTGCATGGCCCTTAAACGCACAATTTCTGCAACGAATCGCATTTTTTACATTTTGACACTGAGAGTCCATTTAAACCGCAGCGATGACAGACATTAACCTTCATCCTGTATTCCTTAATTTTATGGTCAAAGCTATGCCACCTATGGCATGTCATAACTGGATCCAAGGCTTTCACGTTGAGTCTGAACCATCTGGCATATACACCTGGCAATAGCAATTGCCTAACCTTTTCTGTCACTTCGAGAGTGACGTTTGTCTGCCAACCGACAGCTGCTTCCCATGGGCTGCTAACGAGATGCACCGATATGGAAAATTGTTCAGTGCTAATTTTACCTTTTAAGCTCATATCGCAGAGTTCTTTCATGAACTCATCCGATGACATTTCAGTGTGCACACGCTGCACTATGATTTTTGATCCGACTTTATCGGAGACTTTGACCTCAAGTTCCACTTCGGCGAACTTTGTATTCGAGGCAATTGTTTGCCTCTCTGCCACTGATTGAGTGCGTATTATTGCATGACCATTCTTGATTGGCCGTACCCCATGCACTCTAACACCAAGTGATGGTCCTATCTCTTTGACGACCTTATTTACAATATTCTCCGATTTTTCGGCCTTATTTTTGCCCCTGACCAGGTATCGAGAGCCTTAACTGCCGGAGAAGGACGTGTAGCAGGTGTAGTTGCAGCTGCTACAGTAGTCGGTACAGCCTTAGCAACCACAGGGTTATTTATAGTTAACATATAAGATCTAGATGTTATACCATCTAGCTTGTCTTTAAGGCGCACATTTTCCGCAATTAGCCGCATCACTAATTCTTCAAACCCTGCTGAGTATTTCATCAGACTTTTTGAAACAGCTTTGTTAACATCAACTTCTAAGGTGGCAGCAGTTATCCCATTTTTTATCTTTTTAAGTTCTTCAATAGCATTTTTTGATGCCAGCATTACCCTTTTCTTGGGTTTTTCTATCTTTTTATTATTAATCGTTTCTTCGCCTACATCTGAAACAGCACTAAATAGCTGTTCCTCTTCAACTGATGCCTTTCTTGCTGAATTTTTAAATTTCGGCGAACTGGTTCTTTTTCTTTTGCCAATAGTATCCTCAATGACAGATATATCGCTAAGCGATTGCACACCGGTGCTATCCGTCATATCCCCTGATTGGCTCTTATGCCTTTCTCGAATTTTCTTTGCGGGCAACATCTGCCTGCAATTAAAACTATTTACTTAAACTATTCTTACCAATCCAAGAATGCTGAAGAAACGTTTTATTTTGCTGGTGTTATCGTTAATTGCTGTACCCAGTAGCGCAGCAGTTGCTTGTAGTTTGTCCTTTTATTTTTCTTTGTATGTGCTAATGCGTGCACACGCGTTTTTCTTTTTGATAGTGTATGACCTTTTATTGTTTGCACGTTAACAAGTTTTGGTTTTATTACACACTCAGCTTACCGCCACAGAACTTAAGGTCCACTGACCGATGGCCCAAAACAATCCCGAGGCAATGTTGCTATTATCGCAGGGTATAGCTATTTAATTTTTTATATTTTGGAACTACCAAAACATATTCAAATTTACTTATATTGATTGCTACTTTTCACAGGCTGTTTTCTAGATGCTATTTACCAGATGTTGTTTTCTGGATGTTGTTTTTCTAGATGCTGTTTTTCTACATGCTGTTTTCTAGATGCTGTTTTCCAGATGCTGTTTTCCAGATGTTGTTTTCCAGATTCTTCCACAGCTGCTACTTCTCGGGCTGGCTCAAGGCTTCTCGGGACTTGCCTTCCTTATAGATCTGGTGACCACTATGCTTCCCATTATTTTTGTAATCCACAATTAAACGATGTGGCCAATCTGTTCACTGGTGAAGCTTAGGCCGCCAAAACTTCCTCAATGTTACTTGGCTTTTTTCAATTCCTACCGTACCCTGTTGGTTGCACATTGAAGCCCTTACTCGTTGGCTGTAATTCCTCTGGCTTTTTTCTCTAGTCTAGTCTATTCTCTTCGGCAGTCAAGTATCAAAGAGAGGGATGTATGGGCATTGTCTCATTATCACAGCTAGTGTTATGTCAACTGTAGCCATCTTCATTAACACAGTTGTGTTAATTGTGTGTTGTATAATCTTTCACAAAACGTCCATACTAACCTATTACTCTCAAAAAACTATGAAGATCTTTAAAATTTTTAGGCATAGGGAACTTTTCAATTGCCTTTATCTCTCCCGGGTCTGTTGACATTTTATTATGCTTAATATTCAACCTCTTGCATAAAAATTTAAATTTTTCATTGGACATTTTTAATGTTGCTTTACGCAGAGCCTCAATTACCAAGTGTAGGTGATGCATGCGTTCTTCTGGTGTAGGTTTTTTTTTTGGTGGCTCAGTGCATCCGCAGGATTTGATCAGATTTGTTATATTCCTGATCAGAGAGGCCTCATATGCAGGCTCTCGAGCCCGTTCTAATCTATAAATTGATAAAAGCATGATAATAATCCACTTGTCTGACCCAACTGGAACTTCTCTATCCTCTACAGTTGTCAGATCTATGGGGTCCACTTCGCTAACGGTTACAATATCGAAGGGGGATATTTGGGCGTTGGCACTACAGATGGTCGTCCCATAAGAGGTCCACGCAGAGGGACATGTCACCTTCCGCTCCTTGAGGACCATGTATAGATATGTCACAACTGCCAGAACAGGAACTTGCACATTGTTAGGACTTGAAATCATCAAGGACCGCAATTTTGGTAGTTCCACATTCTTCATTACAGTCAATTTTGGTTTACTTCCGTGGTTATTATTAAACCATTCAGATGGA
This sequence comes from Linnaemya vulpina, assembly GCA_963675445.1. Lineage (NCBI taxonomy): Eukaryota > Metazoa > Arthropoda > Insecta > Diptera > Tachinidae > Linnaemya > Linnaemya vulpina. The sequence continues at coordinate 72,307,859 of OY776278.1, read as the reverse complement.
AAAGAAGTTGGTTTCGTGTCATCCACATTGTTTACAGCATAAGATTTGCCATCAAGGGCACAAAAAACTTTTACTTGATTTATTGCAGCCATACTTCACTACAGAAATAGAACTGTATTGTTGTTCGTATGATGAAAACCGCTATCTTTGTGTGTAGGTGAATAAATGAGAACGTCATCTATGTAGACATATGCGATTTTACCTATGAATTTCATTAGTATGTCATCTACACACCGTTGGAAAATTGAAGGTGCATTCTTCAGTCTGTCAGAACTAACGAAAAGAATTGAAAAATTTCTTCATATTTCTAATCTTTTTGTTTCTAAATTAATTTTGAACGAAATCAGTATAAAACGTGGTCAAGCGGCAAGATTCATGGTGTCCGGCCTATGTATACGCCTATGTATATACGAATAAAAAAAGAAATTGTTGGATTGTAGTCTGTAATCTAGAATTGTAACATATGAAAACAAATCGCTAAAATTGCTATCGTTAATTGGCGGTGGTATTACTGAAAAAAAAACCCACTTGGATTTTAAGGGGGAATGGAAAGATGGAGATGATTTATGGTAGTTTCAATGAGTAAACAAGTTACACTTTAGTGAAACCTCACACACTTGCCTGATAAACTAGCTAGTTCGGGAATTGGACAGGGTTCTTGTTTCCTAAGTGACCTTCAGTGTCACAATAAAAACAAAAAAAATCAAGTGTGCTGTTTCATACCCTTATACTGAACAAAAGTTTACTCCTTTCTTCCTGTCTCTTTTTCCCTTAAGGGGAAGACATTTCAGAACTAGATGGTGCCGTTCTTGTCCTCTTTTCCCATCCAACCAAAGGTTTTCTACGTAGTCACTTATGTGTTGAGGAAAACCCCACATGCGTTTCGCCTCTTTCCTTAGACCATGAAGTGATACCAAAATGATTAAACTATTCCATATTTGGGCTCAAATCATGTACATAGATACTTTACAAACGTGTATATATCTACATACATATATGTATGTATAAAAGGAAAGGAATATGTCGACTTTATTATACGCCTAATTTAGTTATGATTATGACACACATATATTTACATAAACCAAGGTGCGGATATATGTATGTATATACAAAAATATATATCTATATGTATAAAACACGAAAAAAGGTAAACTGGTTACATTTAGAGAGATCTCGAAGCTTTTGTTTCTATTTTTGTGTGTTCTTGGTTTAAAGCTGTAACATAAACCGTATGTAGTTGTTGTATGAATGTGGTTGGAATAATTGTTTTGAATGAGAAATGTGTCTTGCGGACTCATATGTTTTTGTTCTTTCGACTAGCTCTCACGGTTGGGGTGGTTCGTTGACAATTTCTCACCTGCTCTACATTACAACGTCACAATTTATAAAAGTGTGAGTGAGTCCTGTTGCCAAAACTACAAATTTATCTCGCCATTTGCGAGACGCTGAAACGCAAGCGCAGCGCAACGCGCTAATGCAACTCCGCTTATAGAATGCTTAAAAACGCACCATATGTTTTTACAGAAAAAAATTGTGTATGTACATACAACAAATTGTAGTGTTTAAAGTTAATTGAGTGGTAATATTAAAAAAGAAGATATGTATATTGTAAAATGGATATGGAAAATATATATTGATTTGTTTAAACTTTTTACGTTTGTGCAAAATGTCATGTGAAAGTGATGGCACTTTCCTTTTTGCGTTTCTACAGAAAACGTACGAAATTGTATAAATAGTACAATATTTTGTTTTAAATTTGTGATCGATGTAATATCTTTTATTTAAATCAGATGGGTTCTCCCATAACGATTTAAAGGGTAATTACCTCAAGATTCCCAATTATTCAAGACGTCATGAGATGTGTATAGCAATTGACCAAAGATACTTTAAGGCTAGGGAAACCTAAAGTATTGCACAAAGCCGATGTCAGGGAGCAGACACGGCCGATACCAATATCTCCGAGTAGGGGGAAGTGGGGGAATTCAATGTGGAATTTGATGGGAAAGAATAAAACAAGATCGTTTCTCCAAAATACAACTTACATTAAGTTTTTTATTAAGTATCTTACGAGCTGAGTAATTATCTTCTGACTCGTGCTAGAGTTGAACAAAACGGAAGTGAGCAAGTAAAAACCTACACACAAAATTTCATTTCAATATTTCGTTAAAATTCATTAGGACGAGATTCGTTAAGCTTAGTTAAGTTAGTGATGTTCACTTAGTTATTAAATAATTCACATTTACTAAAGTTAATATACAGCAAGCTAAAGGTATGATTTCTTCAACTTAATACAATTCATATACAAACCAAAAGTTAAATTAGTTACGATGCGATGACCGCGACTTAAATCCGTTTAAACATCTTTATTATATGTATAGCTAAATTATAATTTTACTAACACAAGACTACGATGCCTTATTAGTTTTTTTTTTAATTTTCATCGCGCGAGGTATAATTAAAGCCACCGCGACAGTCAAAATGTAACCAAATTTTGCCGTGATTTTCGACCCTGTTACTACTCTTTCAGTTTGCACCAACATAATTTTTTTCCAACAAAAATCTTCTCCTACAATTTGACGTATCCATCACGTTCTGTTATCAAGGTGTAGAGGTTAGATATGTTGACCTATGTATGAATATATGTGTCAATTATGTTGGCGTTCCTGAAGTAATGGTGTCTTCTCGCAGCGCAAACTTTGGGTGAACTGTATATTTATATAATATATAATTTAGAATTTATAAAACTATAAACTTTAAAGAATATTTTTGGTACTTACATGGGTATCCCTATGCGAAGGCTAATTTGTTAAATTTTCCTGTAGCTAAGTATTTAGGTATAAAACTAGGCTGCTTCGAGCGTGTGGACGACCACGAGTTTGGAATCAGAATGAAATAGAAACCGACTCGAACAGTCTAATAAACCGATGCCTTGATAAACAGTATGTCTACCAAGTACCGTAATATCGAATGATTCTGATAGTATCGACTTGTCTCTTACTTACGTATACTCTTGTTCCTGTACGAAAGTAATAGCCTTATGTCTTACTATTTACTAAACTCCGCCTTTACCTAAAGTAATTTTTATTTCAACTCTGCTGCTACCAGTTGATTAATAAGTACGTTCTGATACACACACATATGCATTTCTTATTTGATCACAATAATGAGTGATCCCTGTAGGAATGTGAGCTGACCATAAGCTAACTTATGGTTGACCAGAAATGAGCTAGGGGTGACTCACGACTGACTCATTTTCTATACTAACGCTGCATCAGTTTTAACATGTAATGTCCTAGGGAATGAGTGCACTCGCTTTGCATCAGTTTTCGACTAACCACAATCTAGCTCATTTTGAGTTAGCTTATGGTTACTCGATTCAATACCAGTGCGTCATAAAATGAAATGCGCATATAAAATGAAAGTATCTATTGCTAGCTAAACTATTGCTTTATTTTAGAAAAAAGTTGATTTTTTTTTTATTAAAAAAATATATTTAAAAAAGAAGATATGTATATTGTAAAATGGATATGGAAAATATATATTGATTTGTTTAAACTTTTTACGTTTGTGCAAAATGTCATGTGAAAGTGATGGCACTTTCCTTTTTGCGTTTCTACAGAAAAAGTTTGTGCAAAATGTCACAGAATACTGTCTAGCTTGTGGTGTTTATCATTGAAAACAAAAAACCTAAACAGCTGCTTGAAACAGTCATGGCACTTTCCTTTTTGCGTTTCTACAGAAAACGTACGAAATTGTATAAATAGTACAATATTTTATTTTAAATTTGTAATCGATGTAATATCTTTATTATATGTATAGCTAAATTATAATTTTACTAACACAAGACTACGATGCCTTATTGGTTTTTTTTTTTTAATTTTCGTCGCGCGAGGTATAATTAAAGCCACCGCGACAGTCAAAATGTAACCAAATTTTGCCGTGATTTTCGACCCTGTTACTACTGTAAGTAAGTGTTGTGAGGGGTGTTTAATGTTTTTATCCTATAGGATTCTTAAATTATTAAAGAGCCTTAGAATCGATAGTCGGCTCTATATGATGGCAAAGTCAATTGCCGAACTGAGAAATAAAATGCTTATTAATTTTATTAATAAAACCTTCAGCTTATATACTATTCTTATTCTATATATATTACAATAACAATTCTTATTTCTATTTCTTATTTCAATATCAATCGCAATATCATATTGATTACTACTAACCCAATTTGCTTATTTTGCACAATTGCAAATTCGGTCAGTGAACTTGTTTCATAAATGTAACCTAATTTTTATTTTTGTGTTTATGTCAGTTTGTTTTCTTTATAGTTTTTTTTGTTTGCTCTAATTTTTGTATTTCCGTGTGGTGTCATATTTATGATTATATTATGAATGTGCTACAATGTGTATGAATGTACTACAATGTGTATGATTACATTATGAATGTACTACACCCCTACCGTTTAAAGAAAAAAATTTTTATTTGGTAAAAAAAATTTTTTTTGTCTTAAGTATTAAATTACAATAGTGGTATATAAAATTTAATTACAAAAAATTTTTCATTGATAATATAAAATTACATAATTAAAATAATTTTATTCTATTCTTGTGTGCGGTCAGTGGCTTGTTATTTTTCAAAATTGTGATATTTACATTTTATGTGTTTATTACTTCAAAAGGACCGATATACTGATTTTCGCTCTTCTTGGCGTTTTCTTTTCTTAAAAATACCTTATCTCCTATTTTTACATTAATATTATTTGTATTCTTATCTTTAATATATTTTTGTTTTATTTTGCCTTCTAATAAGTTTTTATTTGCCATATTATGTGCATGTTTTAATTTAATTTTTAGTTCTGTTAAATAATCTTCATAATTGTAAAATATTTCATTTGACACTGGATCATTTGGCATAGTCGCCAATCTTCCATATACCAATTCAAATGGAGAAAAACCTGTGGCAGAGTGTGGCGTTGTGTTATACGCGAATGTATAGTATGGAATCCATTCATTCCAATTGTATTGTTCCGTGAAGGAACGCATGTATTCATTTAATACTCTATGATTTCTCTCAATGCCACCTAGAGTCTCATGGTGATATGCTGTTGACGTCACATGATTAATTTTCATAAATGTACATATTCTCTCAAATAACTCGTTTACGAATTCAGTTCCTCTGTCCGTTTTAATTGTATTGAAACATCCATATTTTAATATAAACCTTTCCACCAATACCTTCCCTATCTCTGATGCTTCTTTAGTTTCCATTGGGAATGCTTCAATGTATTTCGTTAGTTCACATTGCGCTGTTAATATATATCTATACCCGTTTGACACTCTTAATGGACCTACTGTGTCTAATTGTATACTCTGAAATGGTTTTGTAGGTGTATTAGTAATCTGAATTGGTGCCCTCGTATGTTTAATAATTTTGTTCTTTTTACAACTTTCGCAATGACTGATAAAATCCTTAACCATTTTGTACATGTTTTTCCATATGTACTTTTGTCTTATCCTAATGACAGTTCTACGTACTCCCGCATGTCCGCCATGTGGGGTTTCATGATAATCTTTTATAATTTCCTCTTGCCTTACCTTTTCCAGTATTTTATCTGGTTGTTTAAACAATATAATTTCTATAGGTCTCTGCCTATTTTTATTTTGCATGCTATTATATATTCTAATTAATTCCTTTTCATTCACATATTCAAATATTCTATCATCCTTCGCTAGCGTTACTGTAAAATTTTGATTATCCCGTAAAATCTTAGTCAACTTCTGCAAGACTGAACCTAAATTCGAGTATGCATTTTCATTGCCAGATATTATTACGCGATTTTTCAAAATTTCAATTTTTGGCATGCTTCTTTTCGTTTTATCTATAACGAATTTTAATCTTGGGTATCCTTTCACTTGTGAAAACGAGATACCATTCCACATATAAATTTTCTCTTCCTTACACTTTTCTTCTTGCTCAGTTTCATTACTTTCTGGATTAAGGCTGGTTATACGATCGTCCTTAGACTTTTTTTTTAATTCCTCAGTCATTTTCCTATTCATTATATTTATAGATCTTGGCATCATCTCCTTCAAATCATTGGAATCTATTTTAATTCTTGACAATGCATCGGCATTAGTGTTTATCTTTCCCTGCTTGTATATGTTTTTATGTGTAAATAAAGATACTAGTGGTCTGTGGTCAGTAACCACCGTACCGTACAGGTATGGTCGGAAATGGATAATTCCCCAATGAATGGCTAACAATTCTTTTTCTATAACGGGTTTATTAATTTCATATTTATTAAGAGAACGGATTGCGTATTAGATTGGCAAATCATTATTTATTTCACCCTGTGAAAGTATTGCTCCTAATGCGTAATCTGATGCGTCAGTAGTGAGTATAAATTCCTTCTCAAAATCTGGGTATTGTAATATTGGTGGATTTGAAACTATGGACCTCAACATATCAAAAGATTTCTGACAATTTTCAGACCAAACAAATTTCTGGTTTTTCTTTAATAGCTCATTGAGTGGCCTGGCTATCTGGGCAAAGTCCTTTACAAAACGTCTATAATAATTGCAGAAAGCTACGAATCGTCTTGTGTCATCTGCATTTTGCGCAACAGGGTATCTCCGAAGTGCTACACTTTTATTCGGGTCTGTCATTATTCCCTTATCTGTAATAAGATGTCCCAAATATACTACTTCTGGTTTCAAGAAATTACATTTATTCGGATTCAATTTAAGATTATGGTTTCTTAACCTCTGAAATACCTTTGTCAAATTATCATTGTGGTGTTGCAATGAAAATCCAAAAACAATTATATCGTCTACATATATAAATGCATGGGAGTCTAATCCCGTTAATGCTATTGTCAACATTCTTTGGAAACTATTTGATGATATTTTGAGACCAAATGGTAGTCTCTTAAATTGATAGTGTCCATTACTTGTAGAAAATGCTGTAAGTGGTCTTGACGTCGGTTCTAGTTCTATCTGATGGAATGAACTTGTCATATCCAGCGTCGAAAAATATTTCGCCCTTCCTATTCTGTCCAATACGTCATCCATCTGAGGTAACAGGAATTTATCATTTACTCATTTTTTGTTCAACTGGCGATAGTCAACAACCAGTCTCCATTTCTTTTCATCGCCGTCGCTTTTCTTCGGAACCAAAAGCAACGCGGAATTGTAAGGGCTAACGGATGGTTCGACTAAATCTTCCTCTATTAACTTATGGACCTGTGTTTTGATTTCTTCCTGTTGTGATTGTGGTAGTCTATAATTTCTAGTATAAACAGGTGTATCGTCCACAGTCTGTAGTCTTTGCTTATAAAAATTGTTCGCTGTCAAATGATCTCCTTCCAAATAAAAAATTTCCTGGAATTCTCTACATATTTTTTCTATAGTCTCTCTTGCCGTGGCATCTATCGCATCTATATTCAGCAATTTTCTCAATTCCTCCCATCGAGCTTGTTGTCCGTCATACATACTCCTTCTCGAGCCATATTTCCTCTGGTGAAGAATGTTGTAGTCTGATAAAGCCTTTATCTGCAAATCTAATTGCGATATCACAACTTCCTTGTCCGAAGCATTTAAGATTCTAACGTGTTTTGTTCCGTGTTTTGGAATTATTGTGTTACCAACGAAAACATTGTCACCGATCTGCCTAGCACACACAACACTGTCTTCCTTAATCTGCAAATTTACTGCCTGTATTATCTCTGTTCTAGGTGGTATCTCGAACCTACTGATGTCTGCTCTCAGTGGCAAAACGTATTCAGTTTCACCCACAACGATTGTTAATGTGTATGTCTCATAATCTATCTTCGCAAAATATTTAGTAAAAAAATCTCTACCCAATATACCGTCTGTTGCTATCGGGAATTCTGTATTTACCACCTGATATTCGTGGCTTATCACATCCTCCGGAAACAACAGTTTCAAATCCGAAGTACCCATTGTTTGTATCGTCTTGTTTTCAATACCCTTAAGTCTGCACGCATTATGTTCTTTAATTATCTTGCTTCCTATGAAGCCTTCTTTGCAAATGGATATATATGCACCCGTATCTATCAAAAATTTTATAAAGTGTCCTTCATCAGTTTTAAGTGTAACGAAATGTGGTGCGTCCGTGTATGAATTGTAAGTTTTTAATGCATATTCTCTTAAAAGTCTTGCTTCCCCTACATCTCTGTTTAAATTTACTCTTGAGGATTGCAGGGGTCCGCCTCGTTTCCCTGCTCTATAACAACCATATCTACAACTATCAACTCTATAATACTCTATAATAAACAAACAGACAGTAAATAGTGGTATCAACTAGCATACTTAGCTATACAAGATGCTTATTCGAATTGTGACATAAAAAGGTATTTATTTGCTGTAAAAATGTGTTAAATATTTGCTTTGCTGAGAATTGTCTTGCGGACTCATATGATTTTTGTTTGTTTCGATTAGCTCTCACGGTTGGGGTGGTTCGTTGACAAATTCTCACCTGCGCTGCTTTATGTCACCATTTATAGAAATAAAAAAAACGAGTCCTATTGCCGAAATCATAAATTTTATAGGGCCATAATTATCGAAATTAACCGGTTTCTCTTACTATCACTCACTCACAATCACAATACTGGAGGTGGCTGGAATTACCTCGGGGGTTTCTTTACTCTCCCTACCTTTGTTCTTTCGACCCTCTTATTTTTGGAAAGAACCCACTCAAAATTCTTCACCACATTACCACACGAAAACTCAAACCTTAATGTGCATTCATTTTAAATATTTATTAATAAAATATTCATAAAACAATTCTAGGAATATAATAAAATTTTTATAAAGCAATTCTAGTAATTTACATTTATTATTAAATTTTATAGCATTCATAAAACATGACTTCTGTATAAGTGCAATTCTCCTATTTTTTTTCTTTTCACAAATTCAACCATATAAGTAACAATATTCAAATTTTCCTTTATGGTGCCGATTATGATTTGTTTTTCTCAAATGATATTTTTAAATAATTATTTATAGATAAAATTAAAGTAATATTGGGCGAGTATACACACAAACAGTAGCAATATAAATATTCGATGTTGTTGTTTGTGTTTTTGAGTAAGCAGAATTTGGTGGTGGTTTTTTTCTTCGCTCTCTTTTTTTTTTCAAAATAGATCAATAACCACAAATTCTTTTCGCAAAGCCGCGGTGAGCTAATGAGTTACCAAATTTTCTTTACACCAGTTTTTGCTTACTGGATGAACCTTATATAGCGAGGACAGGCTTCGATCATACGAAGAGACTTCCTACTTCGACTGGATAAATACGGTATGCAACGCTTGCAAACACATTCCATTGGCAAATAAACCCGTTTGCTTACTGGACTCAGTTGCCCCAATATCGCTTCTTTGATAACATTTTATTTAAAATAAGGCGTATCCATCCTGTCTTCGATTCTGGGGGAGTTATCCGCTGCACAAGCGCTGGGTGAACTATTTATGGACATCGATTTACTTTAACCTCCCTTTTTAAAAAAAAAAAAAAATTGCACTTATACTTACAGGTTATCCCTATGCGCAGGCTGACTTCTGCAGATTCTGTACCTAAATTTGTTTTTAGACTAGCGTGTTCACTACTTCACGTTCTAAACCAGAATGAAATAAAACTGACGCTAACTTTCTGATATACCTACTCTTGATAATCATTATGGCCACCAAGTACCGTAATATCGCCTGATTTTGTTCCTTGAGTGTAGACTCATCCCTTACTTACTTATGCCCTGGTTTATGCAAGAAAGTAATAGCCTTACGTTGCCTATTTCTTAACTCCGCCTTTATCTATAGTAATATTTTTATTTCAACCCTGTTGCTCTCAGTTGATCAGTTGTTCTGATACAAACAGATATGTATTTCTTATTAAGTGGTGTTTACACGAGAGATTCGCTTAATATGTTTCAATTATTGTTATACCTTAATGTTAAGGCGCATGTTAGTAGAAATAAGTCATAAAATACATAATTGAAATACATATGTCAATAATTTCACATTACAGCTAGGAAGGCCGATATTCTAACCAGCTCCACACTCGCCATGCTATCTAGATCCGGCAGGAAGTTGGAGCGCAGTGACACTGCCCTTATGCTGTTCAGGGCAGAACACTGACATAAAAAATGTCTCCTTTATATATGCGCAAACATCAATAGGTCGGTCACGAAATTTAAAGAGTATAGATATTTATGGTTTGGGCTGATACTTATGATATGTATGTATGTCACATCTCTGGTTTTTGCCTCTCTCCGCTTTATTATATTTATTCCTTTTATTTTTAATTACATTCTGGTACATTCTCTTTAAGCAAATTACATACAATTTATTTTAATAAAACAAGTTCAGCTGTTAAGTATTCAGCGACACGAGAGTTTCATTCGAACGGTTGCGTGTCAATCTCTCTCTAGCAATCCGGCACATTGCCATCCTTTCTTCAGTTCGCGAGTTAGCCATCGCCTTCACACTTTTCGGAAGGAGCACGCTAGCTTCCTCTTTACACAGTGTTTCAACTTCTCTTATCGCGGGTGGTGCCTGCGTTGCTGGCTTTTAAAGATATACATATTTTTTTTCATTTGTGATTAATTATATTTCACTGCATTTCTTTTTTTTATGAAAGGTTATCGCGAGTCTTTTTATGAAGATTTTATTTAAAAAAAATTCCTTTACTTCCTGCTGCGACATGATTTCTTGGTCCGCTCACTGAAACAACAAAATATATATTGCTCCTGGCAGGACCGCCAGTTAAGAATATTTTTTCTTATATCAATTAAAAAAATATTTCAAGATACCACTTGACATATTATTTATTTAATACTTCTTATAATGAGTTTGCTTATGAACTGAGGAACGACGGTATTTACATTTCTTTTTATACTTTCGTTTTGTATATCTTAAAATAGTTAAATGTGTATTGCCTAGACTCTAGAGATATCCAAGCCATGTCATCAGCGAATAGGGGTTTCCTATTTTCCTGTTGATATCATGCTTTGAGTCTGACCTTCAAACGATCATATCTTTATTTTAATTAGTTTGTTTGTTACATTTTATGATTATTTTGTTCTTCGTATTAGTCTGATGTTATTTTCCAGTGCTAATTACTTTGTCTACAATATATCTTATCTCTAATTTTGTTTGTTACATTCTTCTAACTCCCATGTACGCAAGCTAAGTCCAAAAATATTTGTTGCTTTGAGAGGTTTTGAAGAACTAGCTTTTCATTAATTTTAATTCTTTCTTCTTGCGGTACTTATCGGTAGCTTACAGATAAAGTATCTAACAGGTGTATGTGTGCAGAATATCAAAAGGGAATATTGATCAGATCATTTGTGCTGTGTTGCACAAATGATTTGTTTGGATTAAAGAAAAGTGAACGAGACTGTAATTTGATATTTAACAAAGGAATTTATTTTTGTCGTAGTTTATTTATCTAGTTTCTCAATTTGCTACAATAGCAATAGGTAGGATTGGTGGGCGAGCTTAAAAACTTTAAATTTAATGTTTTTAGTTGCAGAAATATTTTATTACATCATATACAATTGTTTTTGTTTCCATAAGACAAAAAAAATGTGTAGATACTAACAATCGTATAATGAATTTATTTTATTACTGTGAGAATTCCTTCCTAAATAAGCCAGTTCAAAATTTATCGAAAGCTGCTTTAGACAGTAAACATAAACGACATTCGAATGAAGATTCTATTTAAAGATATTGGCATTTTCTACAAATACACTTAGGCCCTAATTTTGTAAATCGTTTTACGTTAATGAAATTTGTAGGAAAAGGAAATCAATTTGGCCTTATCAGGAACAGGAGAAGAAATGAGAGAAACGATATAATTGCCTCTCATGGTTGGCGGGAAATTTGGAAATCCCTTTGTTGCCATGAACTCGGCAGAGACTGGTCTTTCGACGAAGGGGAGAGCCAACACTTTGTAGGCGGTTACAGGGAGTGCTGCAGCTACTTTAGAAATAGTCACTGTTTTATCAGCAGTGCAGAATGCAGCACCCTCCTTCGTTGGTACCTGTAGCAAAAATAATCACTGACGAAGTAAAAAGTACAATAAAAACTCTATCTTCTAATCTGTCTTCATCTATCCTCTTAACACTGGCCCCTCCTTTCACAGTTTCAGTTTCAGCGCAATGCACTACATATATAGAAGTCTTCTCCTGACTGCTGGTCCTACTAAAAAAATATAAAAAAGTCTCTAAAACAATTATTTTTCTTACACAATTTATTCTCTGAAAGTTCAGAAAGTCATGCGTTATTTTGCCTATCAAAATATTTGGAATATGTATGAAAAATAAAGAAGAATAGAGTAACAGATGAAATTTTGTTTTTGTGTACATATAAATTTCACTAACGCTAAAGGATTCAGACAATTAAGGCCTTAATTAAATACATACCAAATTTACTTATTTCTCATGTACATATAACTACAATCGTTGAAAGAACATACAAACGAATTTTAAACACCAAATATTGAATAAAAATATTTAAAAAAATATTAAAAACACATTTTTAACAAAAACTTACAATATAAAAAAAAAGAACGACAATTTAAATAAGAAGCTAAAAAAACAATTCTTTACACTTAAGTCTAGTCATAACTTAATTGAATATAATTAATTTAAATTATACTTAAATAACGGCACGCAAGTTTGTTTTAATAATATATTAATTTTTACCAAAAATTTAAGCGAAATGAAAACAACTTGAATTTATATATAAATCAAATTACCTTAAAGAAATTATTTGTGTATAAAACGAAACTAAGAAAAATGTTACTTAAAATTGCATTTAATAATAATTGTAATATAAACATTTCAAAAATTAATATAATTTGAATAATAATTAAGCGAAAATCATAATTACATTAAGAATTAAATAGTTGTATTTCTAAATTGTTAAGTTTTCACATTCATTTTTGTAGTGCTTTCAACACTCCTTGATCTCATCAAGCCCGTTTTGATGTTATCACAAATTGTATTACTGGTGTGATCGTTTTGGCTGGTTGCAAAAGAAAGTTTTTAACTTGTGTACGGTCACACTAGGCAAACATTTGCCCAAAAAAAAAAAAAAAAACACAACACAACACAACACTAAAGAAAAATTATATTTTGATTTAAAACTAAAATTCAGTGCTATAGAATCCACTATTATTGGAAGCTGTTAAGCTCAATAAAATATTTTTCATTTGGTTTTGCTTTTTTTTTTTGGGCAAATATTTACCCAAATATGACCGTTTCTTTAAATTAATGAAAAGAAATATGCACTTTTTTACGGCTGGTTGTTTTTATAATATTTTTTTTTCTTTACTAAAATGAGTATATAAAAGTACAATCTAAAATACATGATGGATGTTTTTGAGGATATAAAAGTTTAAAAAAAAATTGATGTTTAATTTTTTTCTTTTAAAAAATTCTGTCCGGAATGTGACAGAAATATAGTGGAGAAATCGAATTTTCGACAAAGCTGGTGGTGTACATTGTCTTCCAAGTAGCCAGTCCTCGTGATAGGTCCATGGAAATTAGTCCGTCGCATGCAGAAGTTATCAGTAACTGTAACGTTCTGATCGTCAAGTTCATCAAACAATTATATTAACTTAATCTGCGATCTCATTTACCAACTATTTGACGAAATCAGCGTAACCAATAGTTTCTTGTTTAATTTTTGAGTCTATTTCGCAAACAATTTAATACACAATCGCTATTATCTTTTATAGTGTTATTTGTCGTTCATACACGCGAGATGTTAAAGAAGTATTTTTCAAAAAATTGCGTTTACGCTTATGTCATCAAATCTTTGATAGATGTGACAGTAGCTTTAACAATTTAACCATTTTCACAAAATCTTCCATAAAGTACATGGACAGAGGCAAAAATTATTGTTAAGTCTGATGCCGAACGAGCCATTTTGGTGTTATTGGACACTTTGGCCTGCAGCATCCAATACTGCTTCAGAAATCGATGTCGGCCATCTCAGAGCCTGCTGTCCTCATTAAAGAAGAATGATACGAAAACGATCTCTTCTTCGCATTGAAAAGCAAGTTCAGTAAATTGTACTATTCCTCAACCAATTGTACTAAAATAAATATATGGTACTATTTTGGTACATAATGATTTAAATTAACTTCATATTAAAAAAAAAATTTAATCTTTGTCCGGTTTAATTTGATCAATATTACAATTCTAATTCAGATAGTTTTATATGTTATACAATAATCGTGTTTTTTTTAAATTAAACTATGAGCTTTGCTGAAATTGTAATAAAAGGCAACTAAAAAATCAAAGTGAAGTTAGTCCACAACTGAGCAGCAGTGGGTAATTCTGATGTGATTAATATTACCAGCTGTTAATCGTCACACCAGCTGTTAATCGTGGCAACGTTAGCTAATAAAGACATTTTTATTATTTTCACTATTAACTTATTTAGAGTTTTTACTTTCAATAGTTGTAGCAGAGTTTTTTCTGTCTAAAAATAAAGGGAATTGTATTCAGCTCATTAAAATTTAATTAAAAAAAAGCCACGAACAAACAAGATTATGAAATATTCTATTATGTTCGATTGCACATGTACATGCTTATAAGAAACTTAAATGATTTTTACAGTATTCCGTAAACTGATCAAGTCCATAAAAATAATAATACTAATATTTTGCGAAAATAATGGAAAACTTCAATTGTGAAAATATTGCTCTAAATATTTTTTGCATTAATTACCTCAAAAGCCTTTTTATAGTTTTATATAAAAATTTATTTGTATAAATACTTTATTTTTGTGTGGTATTTATAACAAACAAAAAAAAAAAAAATAAATAAATAATAAGCAATTATTTATAAAAAAAATATATATAAATTTATTATGAATAATAATTAAATTTTTTAATAACAATTATTAAATTGTTTACTTAATATTAAATCTTTAATATCTTTCTATGTACTATTTGTGTGTAAATGTCATTATAAGCATAACAATAAAATTTATATGTAACCAAAAATGTATAAATGATATCAAGCATATTAAATGTAATAAAATCGACAAAATTCTAAAATTAAAAGTAATCGAAAACAAATATAAATGATACATTTAGCAACACCTACGATTCATTAGTCTTACGATATGAATGCATATTACGAAATCAAAGATAAAAAATAAAAACACTTGAAAAGAAATAAAAACTAAAATCATATAAAAATAATACAGATTCGCACTTTCATTTACAATCAAATTTACTTAACGGAACTTATGGAATAAAAGTGAAAGTAAGTACCTGAAAAATATTCCTCTTTTAGAACTGCGCAACTCCATTTTGAGTGAGCGAAGTAAAAAATATGGAAAACGATTGAACCTAAAGGCCATCCCTCTAACTTCCCGCTAATTTTAACCGCACAGCTATACTCACCTTGTTTTTCTGCTGCACTGTGCCTTTGAGCTCTTCGAACTAAAGAACTTATTTGATTTCTTTTCTAGAAAATAATGCAACATTTTTCACACTTTTTAACAGAAAATGGCGCCATTTTTTCATTTCGAAACAAGGAATTTACTACAAATGAATCCAACATCCCGCAAGAAAAATTATTTCCGTTTAAAACTTTTCCAAACTGCCACTTTTGAGAAAATAAGGGAAAAAATGTTACATGTTTTCTAGAAAAGAAAACGCCATAATATTAAGTTTAAAATTTGCACTTAAGAAGCGGTGCTATAAAAGAATCGAACACTAACTGATGAGCTATATAACTTAGGAGTTTAAAAAAAGTCACCTCTTTTAGAATTCTCAAGATCACGATATTTTAGGAACGGACTAACTGATTTTGGGGTTTCTGAATATCAAGAGTTGAATTGCATGCGAAATCGAACGCTAAAGCCGTTTAAAAGTAATTCCAAAACCACTTTGAAAAAAGATTTTTTAAATATCTTGACAAAAGCGAAAATTGAAAATTTCATAAGGGGTACCTCTTTATTCAAAAAATCGATTTAAAAAATTTTTTTTTAGAATTGGCTGAATATTTGTTTGAAGTCTAATTTTTGCCAGTATTTTTCAAAACAAATCGCTTTTTTAAGTTTGGGAGCTTATTTTGAATTTTATAAGACACAAGGGAAAATTGAAAATTTCATAAGGGGAACCTCTTTGTTCAAAAAATCGATTTTTAAAAAATTTTCTTAGAAATGGCTGAATTTTTGTTTGAAGTCTTATTTTTCCCAGTATTTTTTTTAAAACAAATCGCTTTTTTAAGTTTGGTAACTTATTTTGAATTTTATATGACAAAAGCGAAAATCGAAAATTTCATAAGGGGTACCTCTTTGTTCAAAAAATCGATTTTTAAAAAATTTTCTTAGAAATGGCTGAATTTTTGTTTGAAGTCTTATTTTTCCCAGTATTTTTCAAAACAAATCGCTTTTTTAAGTTTGGGAGCTTATTTTGAATTTTATATGACAAAAGCGAAAATTGAAAATTTCATAAGGGGTACCTCTTTGTTCAAAAAATCGATTTTTAAAAAATTTTCTTAGAAATGGCTGAATTTTTGTTTGAAGTCTTATTTTTCCCAGTATTTTTCAAAACAAATCGCTTTTTTAAGTTTGGGAGCTTATTTTGAATTTTATATGACAAAAGCGAAAATTGAAAATTTCATAAGGGGTACCTCTTTGTTCAAAAAATCGATTTTTAAAAAATTTTCTTAGAAATGGCTGAATTTTTGTTTGAAGTCTTATTTTTCCCAGTATTTTTCAAAACAAATCGCTTTTTTAAGTTTGGGAGCTTATTTTGAATTTTATATGACAAAAGCGAAAATTGAAAATTTCATAAGGGGTACCTCTTTGTTCAAAAAATCGATTTTTAAAAAATTTTCTTAGAAATGGCTGAATTTTTGTTTGAAGTCTTATTTTTCCCAGTATTTTTCAAAACAAATCGCTTTTTTAAGTTTGGGAGCTTATTTTTAATTTTATATGACAAAAGCGAAAATTGAAAATTTCATAAGGGGTACCTCTTTGTTCAAAAAATCGATTTTTAAAAAATTTTCTTAGAAATGGCTGAATTTTTGTTTGAAGTCTTATTTTTCCCAGTATTTTTCAAAACAAATCGCTTTTTTAAGTTTGGGAGCTTATTTTGAATTTTATATGACAAAAGCGAAAATTGAAAATTTCATAAGGGGTACCTCTTTGTTCAAAAAATCGATTTTTAGAAAATTTTCTTAGAAATGGCTGAATTTTTGTTTGAAGTCTTATTTTTCCCAGTATTTTTCAAAACAAATCGCTTTTTTAAGTTTGGGAGCTTATTTTCAATTTTATATGACAAAAGCGAAAATTGAAAATTTCATAAGGGGTACCTCTTTGTTCAAAAAATCGATTTTTAGAAAATTTTCTTAGAAATGGCTGAATTATTGTTTGAAGTCTTATTTTTCCCTGTATTTTTCAAAACAAATCGCTTTTTTAAGTTTGGGAGCTTATTTTGAATTTTATATGACAAAAGCGAAAATTGAAAATTTCATAAGGGGTACCTCTTTGTTCAAAAAATCGATTTTTAAAAAATTTTCTTAGAAATGGCTGAATTTTTGTTTGAAGTCTTATTTTTCCCAGTATTTTTCAAAACAAATCGCTTTTTTAAGTTTGGGAGCTTATTTTGAATTTTATATGACAAAAGCGAAAATTGAAAATTTCATAAGGGGTGCCTCTTTGTTCAAAAAATCGATTTTTAAAAAATTTTCTTAGAAATGGCTGAATTTTTGTTTGAAGTCTTATTTTTCCCAGTATTTTTCAAAACAAATCGCTTTTTTAAGTTTGGGAGCTTATTTTGAATTTTATATGACAAAAGCGAAAATTGAAAATTTCATAAGGGGTACCTCTTTGTTCAAAAAATCGATTTTTAAAAAATTTTCTTAGAAATGGCTGAATTTTTGTTTGAAGTCTTATTTTTCCCAGTATTTTTCAAAACAAATCGCTTTTTTAAGTTTGGGAGCTTATTTTGAATTTTATATGACAAAAGCGAAAATTGAAAATTTCATAAGGGGTACCTCTTTGTTCAAAAAATCGATTTTTAGAAAATTTTCTTAGAAATGGCTGAATTTTTGTTTGAAGTCTTATTTTTCCCAGTATTTTTCAAAACAAATCGCTTTTTTAAGTTTGGGAGCTTATTTTAAATTTTATATGACAAAAGCGAAAATTGAAAATTTCATAAGGGGTACCTCTTTGTTCAAAAAATCGATTTTTAAAAAATTTTCTTAGAAATGGCTGAATTTTTGTTTGAAGTCTTATTTTTCCCAGTATTTTTCAAAACAAATCGCTTTTTTAAGTTTGGGAGCTTATTTTGAATTTTATATGACAAAAGCGAAAATTGAAAATTTCATAAGGGGTACCTCTTTGTTCAAAAAATCGATTTTTAAAAAATTTTCTTAGAAATGGCTGAATTTTTGTTTGAAGTCTTATTTTTCCCAGTATGTTTCAAAACAAATCGCTTTTTTAAGTTTGGGAGCTTATTTTAAATTTTATATGACAAAAGCGAAAATTGAAAATTTCATAAGGGGTACCTCTTTGTTCAAAAAATCGATTTTTAAAAAATTTTCTTAGAAATGGCTGAATTTTTGTTTGAAGTCTTATTTTTCCCAGTGTGTTTCAAAACAAATCGCTTTTTTAAGTTTGGGAGCTTATTTTAAATTTTATATGACAAAAGCGAAAATTGAAAATTTCATAAGGGGTACCTCTTTGTTCAAAAAATCGATTTTTAAAAAATTTTCTTAGAAATAGCTGAATTTTTGTTTGAAGTCTTATTTTTCCCAGTATGTTTCAAAACAAATCGCTTTTTTAAGTTTGGGAGCTTATTTTGAATTTTATATAACAAAAGCGAAAATTGAAAATTTCATAAGGGGTACCTCTTTGTTCAAAAAATCGATTTTTAAAAAATTTTCTTAGAAATGGCTGAATTTTTGTTTGAAGTCTTATTTTTCCCAGTATTTTTCAAAACAAATCGCTTTTTTAAGTTTGGGAGCTTATTTTGAATTTTATATGACAAAAGCGAAAATTGAAAATTTCATAAGGGGTACCTCTTTGTTCAAAAAATCGATTTTTAAAAAATTTTCTTAGAAATGGCTGAATTTTTGTTTGAAGTCTTATTTTTCCCAGTATGTTTCAAAACAAATCGCTTTTTTAAGTTTGGGAGCTTATTTTAAATTTTATATGACAAAAGCGAAAATTGAAAATTTCATAAGGGGTACCTCTTTGTTCAAAAAATCGATTTTTAAAAAATTTTCTTAGAAATGGCTGAATTTTTGTTTGAAGTCTTATTTTTCCCAGTGTGTTTCAAAACAAATCGCTTTTTTAAGTTTGGGAGCTTATTTTAAATTTTATATGACAAAAGCGAAAATTGAAAATTTCATAAGGGGTACCTCTTTGTTCAAAAAATCGATTTTTAAAAAATTTTCTTAGAAATAGCTGAATTTTTGTTTGAAGTCTTATTTTTCCCAGTATGTTTCAAAACAAATCGCTTTTTTAAGTTTGGGAGCTTATTTTGAATTTTATATAACAAAAGCGAAAATTGAAAATTTCATAAGGGGTACCTCTTTGTTCAAAAAATCGATTTTTAAAAAATTTTCTTAGAAATGGCTGAATTTTTGTTTGAAGTCTTATTTTTCCCAGTATGTTTCAAAACAAATCGCTTTTTTAAGTTTGGGAGCTTATTTTGAATTTTATATGACAAAAGCGAAAATTGAAAATTTCATAAGGGGTACCTCTTTGTTCAAAAAATCGATTTTTAAAAAATTTTCTTAGAAATGGCTGAATTTTTGTTTGAAGTCTTATTTTTCCCAGTGTGTTTCAAAACAAATCGCTTTTTTAAGTTTGGGAGCTTATTTTGAATTTTATATAACAAAAGCGAAAATTGAAAATTTCATAAGGGGTACCTCTTTGTTCAAAAAATCGATTTTTAAAAAATTTTCTTAGAAATGGCTGAATTTTTGTTTGAAGTCTTATTTTTCCCAGTATGTTTCAAAACAAATCGCTTTTTTAAGTTTGGGAGCTTATTTTGAATTTTATATGACAAAAGCGAAAATTGAAAATTTCATAAGGGGTACCTCTTTGTTCAAAAAATCGATTTTTAAAAAATTTTCTTAGAAATGGCTGAATTTTTGTTTGAAGTCTTATTTTTCCCAGTGTGTTTCAAAACAAATCGCTTTTTTAAGTTTGGGAGCTTATTTTGAATTTTATATGACAAAAGCGAAAATTGAAAATTTCATAAGGGGTACCTCTTTGTTCAAAAAATCGATTTTTAAAAAATTTTCTTAGAAATGGCTGAATTTTTGTTTGAAGTCTTATTTTTCCCAGTATGTTTCAAAACAAATCGCTTTTTTAAGTTTGGGAGCTTATTTTGAATTTTATATAACAAAAGCGAAAATTGAAAATTTCATAAGGGGTACCTCTTTGTTCAAAAAATCGATTTTTAAAAAATTTTCTTAGAAATGGCTGAATTTTTGTTTGAAGTCTTATTTTTCCCAGTATGTTTCAAAACAAATCGCTTTTTTAAGTTTGGGAGCTTATTTTGAATTTTATATGACAAAAGCGAAAATTGAAAATTTCATAAGGGGTACCTCTTTGTTCAAAAAATCGATTTTTAAAAAATTTTCTTAGAAATAGCTGAATTTTTGTTTGAAGTCTTATTTTTCCCAGTATTTTTCAAAACAAATCGATTTTTTAAGTTTGGGAGCTTATTTTGAATTTTATATGACAAAAGCGAAAATTGAAAATTTCATAAGGGGTACCTCTTTGTTCAAAAAATCGATTTTTAAAAAATTTTCTTAGAAATGGCTGAATTATTGTTTGAAGTCTTATTTTTCCCTGTATTTTTCAAAACAAATCGCTTTTTTAAGTTTGGGAGCTTATTTTGAATTTTATATGACAAAAGCGAAAATTGAAAATTTCATAAGGGGTACCACTTTGTTCAAAAAATCGATTTTAAAAAAATTTTCTTAGAAATGACTGAATTATTGTTTGAAGTCTTATTTTTCCCAGTATTTTTCAAAACAAATCGCTTTTTTAAGTTAGGGAGCTTATTTTGAATTTTATATGACAAAAGCGAAAATTGAAAATTTCATAAGGGGTACCTGTTTGTTCAAAAAATCGATTTAAAAAAAATTTTCTTAGAAATGGCTGAATTATTGTTTGAAGTCTTATTTTTCCCAGTATTTTTCAAAACAAATCGCTTTTCTAAGTTTGGGAGCTTATTTTGAATTTTATATGACAAAAGCGAAAATTGAAAATTTCATAAGGGGTACCTCTTTGTTCAAAAAATCGATTTAAAAAAAATTTTCTTAGAAATGGCTGAATTATTGTTTGAAGTCTTATTTTTCCCAGTATTTTTCAAAACAAATCGCTTTTTTAAGTTTGGGAGCTTATTTTGAATTTTATATGACAAAAGCGAAAATTGAAAATTTCATAAGGGATACCTCTTTGTTCAAAAAATCGATTTTTAAAAAATTTTCTTAGAAATGGCTGAATTATTGTTTGAAGTCTTATTTTTCCCTGTATTTTTCAAAACAAATCGCTTTTTTAAGTTTGGGAGCTTATTTTAAATTTTATATGACAAAAGCGAAAATTGAAAATTTCATAAGGGGTACCTCTTTGTTCAAAAAATCGATTTTTAAAAAATTTTCTTAGAAATGGCTGAATTATTGTTTGAAGTCTTATTTTTCCCTGTATTTTTCAAAACAAATCGCTTTTTTAAGTTTGGGAGCTTATTTTAAATTTTATATGACAAAAGCGAAAATTGAAAATTTCATAAGGGGTACCTCTTTGTTCAAAAAATCGATTTTTAAAAAATTTTCTTAGAAATGGCTGAATTTTTGTTTGAAGTCTTATTTTTCCCTGTATTTTTCAAAACAAATCGCTTTTTTAAGTTTGGGAGCTTATTTTAAATTTTATATGACAAAAGCGAAAATTGAAAATTTCATAAGGGGTACCTCTTTGTTCAAAAAATCGATTTTTAAAAAATTTTCTTAGAAATGGCTGAATTTTTGTTTGAAGTCTTATTTTTCCCAGTATGTTTCAAAACAAATCGCTTTTTTAAGTTTGGGAGCTTATTTTGAATTTTATATGACAAAAGCGAAAATTGAAAATTTCATAAGGGGTACCTCTTTGTTCAAAAAATCGATTTTTAAAAAATTTTCTTAGAAATAGCTGAATTTTTGTTTGAAGTCTTATTTTTCCCAGTATTTTTCAAAACAAATCGATTTTTTAAGTTTGGGAGCTTATTTTGAATTTTATATGACAAAAGCGAAAATTGAAAATTTCATAAGGGGTACCTCTTTGTTCAAAAAATCGATTTTTAAAAAATTTTCTTAGAAATGGCTGAATTATTGTTTGAAGTCTTATTTTTCCCTGTATTTTTCAAAACAAATCGCTTTTTTAAGTTTGGGAGCTTATTTTGAATTTTATATGACAAAAGCGAAAATTGAAAATTTCATAAGGGGTACCACTTTGTTCAAAAAATCGATTTTAAAAAAATTTTCTTAGAAATGGCTGAATTTTTGTTTGAAGTCTTATTTTTCCCAGTATTTTTCAAAACAAATCGCTTTTTTAAGTTTGGGAGCTTATTTTAAATTTTATATGACAAAAGCGAAAATTGAAAATTTCATAAGGGGTACCTCTTTGTTCAAAAAATCGATTTTTAAAAAATTTTCTTAGAAATGGCTGAATTATTGTTTGAAGTCTTATTTTTCCCTGTATTTTTCAAAACAAATCGCTTTTTTAAGTTTGGGAGCTTATTTTAAATTTTATATGACAAAAGCGAAAATTGAAAATTTCATAAGGGGTACCTCTTTGTTCAAAAAATCGATTTTTAAAAAATTTTCTTAGAAATGGCTGAATTATTGTTTGAAGTCTTATTTTTCCCTGTATTTTTCAAAACAAATCGCTTTTTTAAGTTTGGGAGCTTATTTTAAATTTTATATGACAAAAGCGAAAATTGAAAATTTCATAAGGGGTACCTCTTTGTTCAAAAAATCGATTTTTAAAAAATTTTCTTAGAAATGGCTGAATTTTTGTTTGAAGTCTTATTTTTCCCAGTATTTTTCAAAACAAATCGCTTTTTTAAGTTTGGGAGCTTATTTTTAATTTTATATGACAAAAGCGAAAATTGAAAATTTCATAAGGGGTACCTCTTTGTTCAAAAAATCGATTTTTAAAAAATTTTCTTAGAAATGGCTGAATTTTTGTTTGAAGTCTTATTTTTCCCAGTATTTTTCAAAACAAATCGCTTTTTTAAGTTTGGGAGCTTATTTTTAATTTTATATGACAAAAGCGAAAATTGAAAATTTCATAAGGGGTACCTCTTTGTTCAAAAAATCGATTTTTAAAAAATTTTCTTAGAAATGGCTGAATTTTTGTTTGAAGTCTTATTTTTCCCTGTATTTTTCAAAACAAATCGCTTTTTTAAGTTTGGGAGCTTATTTTAAATTTTATATGACAAAAGCGAAAATTTAAAATTTCATAAGGGGTACCGCTTTGTTCAAAAAATCGATTTTTAAAAAATTTTCTTAGAAATGACTGAATTATTGTTTGAAGTCTTATTTTTCCCAGTATTTTTCAAAACAAATCGCTTTTTTAAGTTTGGGAGCTTATTTTTAATTTTATATGACAAAAGCGAAAATTGAAAATTTCATAAGGGGTACCTCTTTGTTCAAAAAATCGATTTTTAAAAAATTTTCTTAGAAATGGCTGAATTTTTGTTTGAAGTCTTATTTTTCCCAGTATTTTTCAAAACAAATCGCTTTTTTAAGTTTGGGAGCTTATTTTTAATTTTATATGACAAAAGCGAAAATTGAAAATTTCATAAGGGGTACCTCTTTGTTCAAAAAATCGATTTTTAAAAAATTTTCTTAGAAATGGCTGAATTTTTGTTTGAAGTCTTATTTTTCCCAGTATTTTTCAAAACAAATCGCTTTTTTAAGTTTGGGAGCTTATTTTTAATTTTATATGACAAAAGCGAAAATTGAAAATTTCATAAGGGGTACCTCTTTGTTCAAAAAATCGATTTTTAAAAAATTTTCTTAGAAATGGCTGAATTTTTGTTTGAAGTCTTATTTTTCCCTGTATTTTTCAAAACAAATCGCTTTTTTAAGTTTGGGAGCTTATTTTAAATTTTATATGACAAAAGCGAAAATTTAAAATTTCATAAGGGGTACCGCTTTGTTCAAAAAATCGATTTTTAAAAAATTTTCTTAGAAATGACTGAATTATTGTTTGAAGTCTTATTTTTCCCAGTATTTTTCAAAACAAATCGCTTTTTTAAGTTTGGGAGCTTATTTTTAATTTTATATGACAAAAGCGAAAATTGAAAATTTCATAAGGGGTACCTCTTTGTTCAAAAAATCGATTTTTAAAAAATTTTCTTAGAAATGGCTGAATTTTTGTTTGAAGTCTTATTTTTCCCAGTATTTTTCAAAACAAATCGCTTTTTTAAGTTTGGGAGCTTATTTTTAATTTTATATGACAAAAGCGAAAATTGAAAATTTCATAAGGGGTACCTCTTTGTTCAAAAAATCGATTTTTAAAAAATTTTCTTAGAAATGGCTGAATTTTTGTTTGAAGTCTTATTTTTCCCAGTATTTTTCAAAACAAATCGCTTTTTTAAGTTTGGGAGCTTATTTTTAATTTTATATGACAAAAGCGAAAATTGAAAATTTCATAAGGGGTACCTCTTTGTTCAAAAAATCGATTTTTAAAAAATTTTCTTAGAAATGGCTGAATTTTTGTTTGAAGTCTTATTTTTCCCAGTATTTTTCAAAACAAATCGCTTTTTTAAGTTTGGGAGCTTATTTTTAATTTTATATGACAAAAGCGAAAATTGAAAATTTCATAAGGGGTACCTCTTTGTTCAAAAAATCGATTTTTAAAAAATTTTCTTAGAAATGGCTGAATTTTTGTTTGAAGTCTTATTTTTCCCTGTATTTTTCAAAACAAATCGCTTTTTTAAGTTTGGGAGCTTATTTTAAATTTTATATGACAAAAGCGAAAATTTAAAATTTCATAAGGGGTACCGCTTTGTTCAAAAAATCGATTTTTAAAAAATTTTCTTAGAAATGACTGAATTATTGTTTGAAGTCTTATTTTTCCCAGTATTTTTCAAAACAAATCGCTTTTTTAAGTTTGGGAGCTTATTTTGAATTTTATATGACAAAAGCGAAAATTGAAAATTTCATAAGGGGTACCTCTTTGTTCAAAAAATCGATTTTAAAAAAATTTTCTTAGAAATGACTGAATTATTGTTTGAAGTCTTATTTTTCCCAGTATTTTTCAAAACAAATCGCTTTTTTAAGTTTGGGAGCTTATTTTGAATTTTATATGACAAAAGCGAAAATTGAAAATTTCATAAGGGGTACCTCTTTGTTCAAAAAATCGATTTTTAAAAAATTTTCTTAGAAATGGCTGAATTTTTGTTTGAAGTCTTATTTTTCCCAGTATTTTTCAAAACAAATCGCTTTTTTAAGTTTGGGAGCTTATTTTTAATTTTATATGACAAAAGCGAAAATTGAAAATTTCATAAGGGGTACCTCTTTGTTCAAAAAATCGATTTTTAAAAAATTTTCTTAGAAATGGCTGAATTTTTGTTTGAAGTCTTATTTTTCCCAGTATTTTTCAAAACAAATCGCTTTTTTAAGTTTGGGAGCTTATTTTTAATTTTATATGACAAAAGCGAAAATTGAAAATTTCATAAGGGGTACCTCTTTGTTCAAAAAATCGATTTTTAGAAAATTTTCTTAGAAATGGCTGAATTTTTGTTTGAAGTCTTATTTTTCCCTGTATTTTTCAAAACAAATCGCTTTTTTAAGTTTGGGAGCTTATTTTAAATTTTATATGACAAAAGCGAAAATTGAAAATTTCATAAGGGGTACCGCTTTGTTCAAAAAATCGATTTTTAAAAAATTTTCTTAGAAATGACTGAATTATTGTTTGAAGTCTTATTTTTCCCAGTATTTTTCAAAACAAATCGCTTTTTTAAGTTTGGGAGCTTATTTTGAATTTTATATGACAAAAGCGAAAATTGAAAATTTCATAAGGGGTACCTCTTTGTTCAAAAAATCGATTTTAAAAAAATTTTCTTAGAAATGACTGAATTATTGTTTGAAGTCTTATTTTTCCCAGTATTTTTCAAAACAAATCGCTTTTTTAAGTTTGGGAGCTTATTTTGAATTTTATATGACAAAAGCGAAAATTGAAAATTTCATAAGGGGTACCGCTTTGTTCAAAAAATCGATTTTTAAAAAATTTTCTTAGAAATGGCTGAATTATTGTTTGAAGTCTTATTTTTCCCAGTATTTTTCAAAACAAATCGCTTTTTTAAGTTTGGGAGCTTATTTTGAATTTTATATGACAAAAGCGAAAATTGAAAATTTCATAAGGGGTACCTCTTTGTTCAAAAAATCGATTTTAAAAAAATTTTCTTAGAAATGGCTGAATTTTTGTTTGAAGTCTTATTTTTCCCAGTATGTTTCAAAACAAATCGCTTTTTTAAGTTGGGGAGCTTATTTTGAATTTTATATGACAGAAGCGAAAATTGAAAATTTCATAAGGGGTACCGCTTTGTTCAAAAAATCGATTTTTAAAAAATTTTCTTAGAAATGACTGAATTATTGTTTGAAGTCTTATTTTTCCCAGTATTTTTCAAAACAAATCGCTTTTTTAAGTTTGGGAGCTTATTTTGAATTTTATATGACAAAAGCGAAAATTGAAAATTTCATAAGGGGTACCTCTTTGTTCAAAAAATCGATTTTAAAAAAATTTTCTTAGAAATGACTGAATTATTGTTTGAAGTCTTATTTTTCCCAGTATTTTTCAAAACAAATCGCTTTTTTAAGTTTGGGAGCTTATTTTGAATTTTATATGACAGAAGCGAAAATTGAAAATTTCATAAGGGGTACCGCTTTGTTCAAAAAATCGATTTTTAAAAAATTTTCTTAGAAATGGCTGAATTATTGTTTGAAGTCTTATTTTTCCCAGTATGTTTCAAAACAAATCGCTTTTTTAAGTTTGGGAGCTTATTTTGAATTTTATATGACAAAAGCGAAAATTGAAAATTTCATAAGGGGTACCTCTTTGTTCAAAAAATCGATTTTAAAAAAATTTTCTTAGAAATGGCTGAATTATTGTTTGAAGTCTTATTTTTCCCTGTATTTTTCAAAACAAATCGCTTTTTTAAGTTTGGGAGCTTATTTTCAATTTTATATGACAAAAGCGAAAATTGAAAATTTCATAAGGGGTACCTCTTTGTTCAAAAAATCGATTTTTAAAAAATTTTCTTAGAAATGGCTGAATTATTGTTTGAAGTCTTATTTTTCCCTGTATTTTTCAAAACAAATCGCTTTTTGAAGCTTGGGAGCTTATTTTCAATTTTATATGACAAAAGCGAAAATTGAAAATTTCATAAGGGGTACCTCTTTGTTCAAAAAATCGATTTTTAAAAAATTTTCTTAGAAATGGCTGAATTATTGTTTGAAGTCTTATTTTTCCCTGTATTTTTCAAAACAAATCGCTTTTTTAAGTTTGGGAGCTTATTTTCAATTTTATATGACAAAAGCGAAAATTGAAAATTTCATAAGGGGTACCTCTTTGTTCAAAAAATCGATTTTTAAAAAATTTTCTTAGAAATGGCTGAATTATTGTTTGAAGTCTTATTTTTCCCAGTATTTTTCAAAACAAATCGCTTTTTTAAGTTTGGGAGCTTATTTTGAATTTTATATGACAAAAGCGAAAATTGAAAATTTCATAAGGGGTACCGCTTTGTTCAAAAAATCGATTTTTAAAAAATTTTCTTAGAAATGGCTGAATTATTGTTTGAAGTCTTATTTTTCCCTGTATTTTTCAAAACAAATCGCTTTTTTAAGCTTGGGAGCTTATTTTGAATTTTATATGACAAAAGCGAAAATTGAAAATTTCATAAGGGGTACCTCTTCGTTAAAAAAATCGATTTAAAAAAAATTTTCTTAGAAATGGCTGAATTATTGTTTGAAGTCTTATTTTTCCCTGTATTTTTCAAAACAAATCGCTTTTTTAAGTTTTTGAGCTTATTTTCAATTTTATATGACAAAAGCGAAAATTGAAAATTTCATAAGGGGTACCGCTTTGTTCAAAAAATCGATTTTTAAAAAATTTTCTTAGAAATGGCTGAATTATTGTTTGAAGTCTTATTTTTCCCTGTATTTTTCAAAACAAATCGCTTTTTTAAGTTTGGGAGCTTATTTTCAATTTTATATGACAAAAGCGAAAATTGAAAATTTCATAAGGGGTACCTCTTTGTTCAAAAAATCGATTTTTAAAAAATTTTCTTAGAAATGGCTGAATTATTGTTTGAAGTCTTATATTTCCCTGTATTTTTCAAAACAAATCGCTTTTTTAAGTTTGGGAGCTTATTTTCAATTTTATATGACAAAAGCGAAAATTGAAAATTTCATAAGGGGTACCTCTTTGTTCAAAAAATCGATTTTTAAAAAATTTTCTTAGAAATGGCTGAATTATTGTTTGAAGTCTTATTTTTCCCTGTATTTTTCAAAACAAATCGCTTTTTTAAGTTTGGGAGCTTATTTTCAATTTTATATGACAAAAGCGAAAATTGAAAATTTCATAAGGGGTACCTCTTTGTTCAAAAAATCGATTTTTAAAAAATTTTCTTAGAAATGGCTGAATTATTGTTTGAAGTCTTATTTTTCCCTGTATTTTTCAAAACAAATCGCTTTTTTAAGTTTGGGAGCTTATTTTGAATTTTATATGACAAAAGCGAAAATTGAAAATTTCATAAGGGGTACCTCTTTGTTCAAAAAATCGATTTTTAAGAAATTTTCTTAGAAATGGCTGAATTATTGTTTGAAGTCTTATTTTTTTAAAAAATTTTCTTAGAAATGGCTGAATTATTGTTTGAAGTCTTATTTTTCCCTGTATATTTCAAAACAAATCGCTTTTTAAGTTTGGGAGCTTATTTTCAATTTTATATGACAAAAGCGAAAATTGAAAATTTCATAAGGGGTACCTCTATGTTCAAAAAATCGATTTTAAAAAAATTTTCTTAGAAATGGCTGAATTATTGTTTGAAGTCTTATTTTTCCCTGTATTTTTCAAAACAAATCGCTTTTTTAAGTTTGGGAGCTTATTTTCAATTTTATATGACAAAAGCGAAAATTGAAAATTTCATAAGGGGACCGCTTTGTTCAAAAAATCGATTTTTAAAAAATTTTCTTAGAAATGGCTGAATTTTTGTTTGAAGTCTTATTTTTCCCAGTATGTTTCAAAACAAATCGCTTTTTTAAGTTTGGGAGCTTATTTTGAATTTTATATGACAAAAGCGAAAATTGAAAATTTCATAAGGGGTACCTCTTTGTTCAAAAAATCGATTTTAAAAAAATTTTCTTAGAAATGGCTGAATTATTGTTTGAAGTCTTATTTTTCCCTGTATTTTTCAAAACAAATCGCTTTTTTAAGTTTGGGAGCTTATTTTCAATTTTACATGACAAAAGCGAAAATTGAAAATTTCATAAGGGGTACCTCTTTGTTCAAAAAATCGATTTTTAAAAAATTTTCTTAGAAATGACTGAATTATTGTTTGAAGTCTTATTTTTCCCTGTATTTTTCAAAACAAATCGCTTTTTTAAGTTTGGGAGCTTATTTTCAATTTTATATGACAAAAGCGAAAATTGAAAATTTCATAAGGGGTACCTCTTTGTTCAAAAAATCGATTTTTAAAAAATTTTCTTAGAAATGGCTGAATTTTTGTTTGAAGTCTTATTTTTCCCTGTATTTTTCAAAACAAATCGCTTTTTTAAGTTTGGGAGCTTATTTTCAATTTTACATGACAAAAGCGAAAATTGAAAATTTCATAAGGGGTACCTCTTTGTTCAAAAAATCGATTTTTAAAAAATTTTCTTAGAAATGACTGAATTATTGTTTGAAGTCTTATTTTTCCCTGTATTTTTCAAAACAAATCGCTTTTTTAAGTTTGGGAGCTTATTTTCAATTTTACATGACAAAAGCGAAAATTGAAAATTTCATAAGGGGTACCTCTTTGTTCAAAAAATCGATTTTTAAAAAATTTTCTTAGAAATGACTGAATTATTGTTTGAAGTCTTATTTTTCCCTGTATTTTTCAAAACAAATCGCTTTTTTAAGTTTGGGAGCTTATTTTCAATTTTATATGACAAAAGCGAAAATTGAAAATTTCATAAGGGGTACCTCTTTGTTCAAAAAATCGATTTTTAAAAAATTTTCTTAGAAATGGCTGAATTTTTGTTTGAAGTCTTATTTTTCCCAGTATTTTTCAAAACAAATCGCTTTTTTAAGTTTGGGAGCTTATTTTGAATTTTATGTGACAAAAACGAAAATTGAAAATTTCATAAGGGGTACCTCTTTGTTCAAAAAATCGATTTTTAAAAAATTTTCTTAGAAATGGCTGAATTTTTGTTTGAAGTCTTATTTTTCCCTGTATTTTTCAAAACAAATCGCTTTTTTAAGTTTGGGAGCTTATTTTGAATTTTATGTGACAAAAACGAAAATTGAAAATTTCATAAGGGGTACCTCTTTGTTCAAAAAATCGATTTTTAAAAAATTTTCTTAGAAATGGCTGAATTTTTGTTTGAAGTCTTATTTTTCCCAGTATTTTTCAAAACAAATCGCTTTTTTAAGTTTGGGAGCTTATTTTGAATTTTATGTGACAAAAACGAAAATTGAAAATTTCATAAGGGGTACCTCTTTGTTCAAAAAATCGATTTTTAAAAAATTTTCTTAGAAATGGCTGAATTTTTGTTTGAAGTCTTATTTTTCCCTGTATTTTTCAAAACAAATCGCTTTTTTAAGTTTGGGAGCTTATTTTCAATTTTATATGACAAAAGCGAAAATTGAAAATTTCATAAGGGGTACCTCTTTGTTCAAAAAATCGATTTTTAAAAAATTTTCTTAGAAATGGCTGAATTTTTGTTTGAAGTCTTATTTTTCCCTGTATTTTTCAAAACAAATCGCTTTTTTAAGTTTGGGAGCTTATTTTGAATTTTATGTGACAAAAACGAAAATTGAAAATTTCATAAGGGGTACCTCTTTGTTCAAAAAATCGATTTTTAAAAAATTTTCTTAGAAATGGCTGAATTTTTGTTTGAAGTCTTATTTTTCCCTGTATTTTTCAAAAC
Organism: Linnaemya vulpina; assembly: GCA_963675445.1. Taxonomy (NCBI): domain Eukaryota; kingdom Metazoa; phylum Arthropoda; class Insecta; order Diptera; family Tachinidae; genus Linnaemya; species Linnaemya vulpina. The sequence continues at coordinate 72,276,683 of OY776278.1, read as the reverse complement.
AAATCGCTTTTTTAAGTTTGGGAGCTTATTTTCAATTTTATATGACAAAAGCGAAAATTGAAAATTTCATAAGGGGTACCTCTTTGTTCAAAAAATCGATTTTTAAAAAATTTTCTTAGAAATGGCTGAATTTTTGTTTGAAGTCTTATTTTTCCCTGTATTTTTCAAAACAAATCGCTTTTTTAAGTTTGGGAGCTTATTTTGAATTTTATGTGACAAAAACGAAAATTGAAAATTTCATAAGGGGTACCTCTTTGTTCAAAAAATCGATTTTTAAAAAATTTTCTTAGAAATGGCTGAATTTTTGTTTGAAGTCTTATTTTTCCCAGTATTTTTCAAAACAAATCGCTTTTTTAAGTTTGGGAGCTTATTTTGAATTTTATGTGACAAAAACGAAAATTGAAAATTTCATAAGGGGTACCTCTTTGTTCAAAAAATCGATTTTTAAAAAATTTTCTTAGAAATGGCTGAATTTTTGTTTGAAGTCTTATTTTTCCCTGTATTTTTCAAAACAAATCGCTTTTTTAAGTTTGGGAGCTTATTTTCAATTTTATATGACAAAAGCGAAAATTGAAAATTTCATAAGGGGTACCTCTTTGTTCAAAAAATCGATTTTTAAAAAATTTTCTTAGAAATGGCTGAATTTTTGTTTGAAGTCTTATTTTTCCCAGTATGTTTCAAAATAAATCGCTTTTTTAAGTTTGGGAGCTTATTTTGAATTTTATATGACAAAAGCGAAAATTGAAAATTTCATAAGGGGTACCTCTTTGTTCAAAAAATCGATTTTTAAAAAATTTTCTTAGAAATGGCTGAATTTTTGTTTGAAGTCTTATTTTTCCCAGTATTTTTCAAAACAAATCGCTTTTTTAAGTTTGGGAGCTTATTTTGAATTTTATGTGACAAAAACGAAAATTGAAAATTTCATAAGGGGTACCTCTTTGTTCAAAAAATCGATTTTTAAAAAATTTTCTTAGAAATGGCTGAATTTTTGTTTGAAGTCTTATTTTTCCCTGTATTTTTCAAAACAAATCGCTTTTTTAAGTTTGGGAGCTTATTTTCAATTTTATATGACAAAAGCGAAAATTGAAAATTTCATAAGGGGTACCTCTTTGTTCAAAAAATCGATTTTTAAAAAATTTTCTTAGAAATGGCTGAATTTTTGTTTGAAGTCTTATTTTTCCCAGTATGTTTCAAAATAAATCGCTTTTTTAAGTTTGGGAGCTTATTTTGAATTTTATATGACAAAAGCGAAAATTGAAAATTTCATAAGGGGTACCTCTTTGTTCAAAAAATCGATTTTTAAAAAATTGTCTTAGAAATGGCTGAATTTTTGTTTGAAGTCTTATTTTTCCCAGTATGTTTCAAAATAAATCGCTTTTTTAAGTTTGGGAGCTTATTTTGAATTTTATATGACAAAAGCGAAAATTGAAAATTTCATAAGGGGTACCTCTTTGTTCAAAAAATCGATTTTTAAAAAATTGTCTTAGAAATGGCTGAATTTTTGTTTGAAGTCTTATTTTTCCCAGTATGTTTCAAAATAAATCGCTTTTTTAAGTTTGGGAGCTTATTTTGAATTTTATATGACAAAAGCGAAAATTGAAAATTTCATAAGGGGTACCTCTTTGTTCAAAAAATCGATTTTTAAAAAATTTTCTTAGAAATGGCTGAATTTTTGTTTGAAGTCTTATTTTTCCCAGTATTTTTCAAAACAAATCGCTTTTTTTAATTTTGGAGCTTATTTTGAATTTTATATGACAAAAGCGAAAATTGAAAATTTCATAAGGGGTACCTCTTTGTTCAAAAAATCGATTTTTAAAAAATTTTCTTAGAAATGGCTGAATTTTTGTTTGAAGTCTTATTTTTCCCAGTATTTTTCAAAACAAATCGCTTTTTTAAGTTTGGGAGCTTATTTTGAATTTTATATGACAAAAGCGAAAATTGAAAATTTCATAAGGGGTACCTCTTTGTTCAAAAAATCGATTTTTAAAAAATTTTCTTAGAAATGGCTGAATTTTTGTTTGAAGTCTTATTTTTCCCAGTATTTTTCAAAACAAATCGCTTTTTTAAGTTCGGGAGCTTATTTTGAATTTTATATGACAAAAGCGAAAATTGAAAATTTCATAAGGGGTACCTCTTTGTTCAAAAAATCGATTTTTAAAAAATTTTCTTAGAAATGGCTGAATTTTTGTTTGAAGTCTTATTTTTCCCAGTATGTTTCAAAACAAATCGCTTTTTTAAGCTTGGGAGCTTATTTTGAATTTTATATGACAAAAGCGAAAATTGAAAATTTCATAAGGGGTACCTCTTTGTTCAAAAAATCGATTTTTAAAAAATTTTCTTAGAAATGGCTGAATTTTTGTTTGAAGTCTTATTTTTCCCAGTATTTTTCAAAACAAATCGCTTTTTAAGCTTGGGAGCTTATTTTGAATTTTATATGACAAAAGCGAAAATTGAAAATTTCATAAGGGGTACCTCTTTGTTCAAAAAATCGATTTTAAAAAAATTTTCTTAGAAATGGCTGAATTTTTGTTTGAAGTCTTATTTTTCCCAGTATGTTTCAAAACAAATCGCTTTTTTAAGTTTGGGAGCTTATTTTGAATTTTATATGACAAAAGCGAAAATTGAAAATTTCATAAGGGGTACCTCTTTGTTCAAAAAATCGATTTTAAAAAAATTTTCTTAGAAATGGCTGAATTATTGTGTGAAGTCTTATTTTTCCCAGTATTTTTCAAAACAAATCGCTTTTTTAAGTTTGGGAGCTTATTTTGAATTTTATATGACAAAAGCGAAAATTGAAAATTTCATAAGGGGTACCTCTTTGTTCAAAAAATCGATTTTTAAAAAATTTTCTTAGAAATGGCTGAATTTTTGTTTGAAGTCTTATTTTTCCCAGTATGTTTCAAAACAAATCGCTTTTTAAGTTTGGGAGCTTATTTTGAATTTTATATGACAAAAGCGAAAATTTAAAATTTCATAAGGGGTACCTCTTTGTTCAAAAAATCTATTTTAAAAAAATTTTCTTAGAAATGGCTGAATTATTGTGTGAAGTCTTATTTTTCCCAGTATTTTTCAAAACAAATCGCTTTTTTAAGTTTGGGAGCTTATTTTGAATTTTATATGACAAAAGCGAAAATTGAAAATTTCATAAGGGGTAACTCTTTGTTCAAAAAATCGATTTTTAAAAAATTTTCTTAGAAATGGCTGAATTTTTGTTTGAAGTCTTATTTTTCCCAGTATTTTTCAAAACAAATCGCTTTTTTAAGTTTGGGAGCTTATTTTGAATTTTATATGACAAAAGCGAAAATTGAAAATTTCATAAGGGGTACCTCTTTGTTCAAAAAATCGATTTTAAAAAATTTTCTTAGAAATGGCTGAATTTTTGTTTGAAGTCTTATTTTTCCCAGTATTTTTCAAAACAAATCGCTTTTTTAAGTTTGGGAGCTTATTTTGAATTTTATATGACAAAAGCGAAAATTGAAAATTTCATAAGGGGTACCTCTTTGTTCAAAAAATCGATTTAAAAAAAATTTTCTTAGAAATGGCTGAATTATTGTGTGAAGTCTTATTTTTCCCAGTATGTTTCAAAACAAATCGCTTTTTTAAGTTTGGGAGCTTATTTTGAATTTTATATGACAAAAGCGAAAATTGAAAATTTCATAAGGGGTACCTCTTTGTTCAAAAAATCGATTTAAAAAAAATTTTCTTAGAAATGGCTGAATTATTGTGTGAAGTCTTATTTTTCCCAGTATGTTTCAAAACAAATCGCTTTTTTAAGTTTGGGAGCTTATTTTGAATTTTATATGACAAAAGCGAAAATTGAAAATTTCATAAGGGGTACCTCTTTGATCAAAAAATCGATTTTAAAAAATTTTCTTAGAAATGGCTGAATTATTGTGTGAAGTCTTATTTTTCCCAGTATTTTTCAAAACAAATCGCTTTTTTAAGTTTGGGAGCTTATTTTGAATTTTATATGACAAAAGCGAAAATTGAAAATTTCATAAGGGGTAACTCTTTGTTCAAAAAATCGATTTTTAAAAAATTTTCTTAGAAATGGCTGAATTTTTGTTTGAAGTCTTATTTTTCCCAGTATTTTTCAAAACAAATCGCTTTTTTAAGTTTGGGAGCTTATTTTGAATTTTATATGACAAAAGCGAAAATTGAAAATTTCATAAGGGGTACCTCTTTGTTCAAAAAATCGATTTTAAAAAATTTTCTTAGAAATGGCTGAATTTTTGTTTGAAGTCTTATTTTTCCCAGTATTTTTCAAAACAAATCGCTTTTTTAAGTTTGGGAGCTTATTTTTAATTTTATATGACAAAAGCGAAAATTGAAAATTTCATAAGGGGTACCTCTTTGTTCAAAAAATCGATTTTTAAAAAATTTTCTTAGAAATGGCTGAATTTTTGTTTGAAGTCTTATTTTTCCCAGTATTTTTCAAAACAAATCGCTTTTTTAAGTTTGGGAGCTTATTTTGAATTTTATATGACAAAAGCGAAAATTGAAAATTTCATAAGGGGTACCTCTGTGTTCAAAAAATCGATTTTTAAACAATTTTCTTAGAAATGGCTGAATTTTTGTTTGAAGTCTTATTTTTCCCAGTATGTTTTAAAACAAATCGCTTTTTTAAGTTTGGGAGCTTATTTTAAATTTTATATGACAAAAGCGAAAATTGAAAATTTCATAAGGGGTACCTCTTTGTTCAAAAAATCGATTTTTAAAAAATTTTCTTAGAAATGGCTGAATTTTTGTTTGAAGTCTTATTTTTCCCAGTATGTTTCAAAACAAATCGCTTTTTTAAGTTTGGGAGCTTATTTTAAATTTTATATGACAAAAGCGAAAATTGAAAATTTCATAAGGGTACCTCTTTGTTCAAAAAATCGATTTTTAAAAAATTTTCTTAGAAATGGCTGAATTTTTGTTTGAAGTCTTATTTTTCCCAGTATGTTTCAAAACAAATCGCTTTTTTAAGTTTGGGAGCTTATTTTGAATTTTATATGACAAAAGCGAAAATTGAAAATTTCATAAGGGGTACCTCTGTGTTCAAAAAATCGATTTTTAAACAATTTTCTTAGAAATGGCTGAATTTTTGTTTGAAGTCTTATTTTTCCCAGTATTTTTCAAAACAAATCGCTTTTTTAAGTTTGGGAGCTTATTTTGAATTTTATATGACAAAAGCGAAAATTGAAAATTTCATAAGGGGTACCTCTTTGTTCAAAAAATCGATTTTTAAAAAATTTTCTTAGAAATAGCTGAATTTTTGTTTGAAGTCTTATTTTTCCCAGTATGTTTCAAAACAAATCGCTTTTTTAAGTTTGGGAGCTTATTTTGAATTTTATATGACAAAAGCGAAAATTGAAAATTTCATAAGGGGTACCTCTGTGTTCAAAAAATCGATTTTTAAAAAATTTTCTTAGAAATGGCTGAATTTTTGTTTGAAGTCTTATTTTTCCCAGTATTTTTCAAAACAAATCGCTTTTTTAAGTTTGGGAGCTTATTTTGAATTTTATATGACAAAAGCGAAAATTGAAAATTTCATAAGGGGTACCTCTGTGTTCAAAAAATCGATTTTTAAACAATTTTCTTAGAAATGGCTGAATTTTTGTTTGAAGTCTTATTTTTCCCAGTATGTTTTAAAACAAATCGCTTTTTTAAGTTTGGGAGCTTATTTTAAATTTTATATGACAAAAGCGAAAATTGAAAATTTCATAAGGGGTACCTCTTTGTTCAAAAAATCGATTTTTAAAAAATTTTCTTAGAAATGGCTGAATTTTTGTTTGAAGTCTTATTTTTCCCAGTATGTTTCAAAACAAATCGCTTTTTTAAGTTTGGGAGCTTATTTTAAATTTTATATGACAAAAGCGAAAATTGAAAATTTCATAAGGGTACCTCTTTGTTCAAAAAATCGATTTTTAAAAAATTTTCTTAGAAATGGCTGAATTTTTGTTTGAAGTCTTATTTTTCCCAGTATGTTTCAAAACAAATCGCTTTTTTAAGTTTGGGAGCTTATTTTGAATTTTATATGACAAAAGCGAAAATTGAAAATTTCATAAGGGGTACCTCTTTGTTCAAAAAATCGATTTTTAAAAAATTTTCTTAGAAATGGCTGAATTTTTGTTTGAAGTCTTATTTTTCCCAGTATGTTTCAAAACAAATCGCTTTTTTAAGTTTGGGAGCTTATTTTGAATTTTATATGACAAAAGCGAAAATTGAAAATTTCATAAGGGGTACCTCTTTGTTCAAAAAATCGATTTTTAAAAAATTTTCTTAGAAATAGCTGAATTTTTGTTTGAAGTCTTATTTTTCCCAGTATGTTTCAAAACAAATCGCTTTTTTAAGTTTGGGAGCTTATTTTGAATTTTATATGACAAAAGCGAAAATTGAAAATTTCATAAGGGGTACCTCTGTGTTCAAAAAATCGATTTTAAAAAAATTTTCTTAGAAATGGCTGAATTTTTGTTTGAAGTCTTATTTTTCCCAGTATTTTTCAAAACAAATCGCTTTTTTAAGTTTGGGAGCTTATTTTTAATTTTATATGACAAAAGCGAAAATTGAAAATTTCATAAGGGGTACCTCTTTGTTCAAAAAATCGATTTTTAAAAAATTTTCTTAGAAATGGCTGAATTTTTGTTTGAAGTCTTATTTTTCCCAGTATTTTTCAAAACAAATCGCTTTTTTAAGTTTGGGAGCTTATTTTGAATTTTATATGACAAAAGCGAAAATTGAAAATTTCATAAGGGGTACCTCTGTGTTCAAAAAATCGATTTTTAAACAATTTTCTTAGAAATGGCTGAATTTTTGTTTGAAGTCTTATTTTTCCCAGTATGTTTTAAAACAAATCGCTTTTTTAAGTTTGGGAGCTTATTTTAAATTTTATATGACAAAAGCGAAAATTGAAAATTTCATAAGGGGTACCTCTTTGTTCAAAAAATCGATTTTTAAAAAATTTTCTTAGAAATGGCTGAATTTTTGTTTGAAGTCTTATTTTTCCCAGTATGTTTCAAAACAAATCGCTTTTTTAAGTTTGGGAGCTTATTTTAAATTTTATATGACAAAAGCGAAAATTGAAAATTTCATAAGGGTACCTCTTTGTTCAAAAAATCGATTTTTAAAAAATTTTCTTAGAAATGGCTGAATTTTTGTTTGAAGTCTTATTTTTCCCAGTATGTTTCAAAACAAATCGCTTTTTTAAGTTTGGGAGCTTATTTTGAATTTTATATGACAAAAGCGAAAATTGAAAATTTCATAAGGGGTACCTCTGTGTTCAAAAAATCGATTTTTAAACAATTTTCTTAGAAATGGCTGAATTTTTGTTTGAAGTCTTATTTTTCCCAGTATGTTTCAAAACAAATCGCTTTTTTAAGTTTGGGAGCTTATTTTGAATTTTATATGACAAAAGCGAAAATTGAAAATTTCATAAGGGGTACCTCTTTGTTCAAAAAATCGATTTTTAAAAAATTTTCTTAGAAATGGCTGAATTTTTGTTTGAAGTCTTATTTTTCCCAGTATGTTTCAAAACAAATCGCTTTTTTAAGTTTGGGAGCTTATTTTAAATTTTATATGACAAAAGCGAAAATTGAAAATTTCATAAGGGTACCTCTTTGTTCAAAAAATCGATTTTTAAAAAATTTTCTTAGAAATGGCTGAATTTTTGTTTGAAGTCTTATTTTTCCCAGTATGTTTCAAAACAAATCGCTTTTTTAAGTTTGGGAGCTTATTTTGAATTTTATATGACAAAAGCGAAAATTGAAAATTTCATAAGGGGTACCTCTTTGTTCAAAAAATCGATTTTTAAAAAATTTTCTTAGAAATAGCTGAATTTTTGTTTGAAGTCTTATTTTTCCCAGTATGTTTCAAAACAAATCGCTTTTTTAAGTTTGGGAGCTTATTTTGAATTTTATATGACAAAAGCGAAAATTGAAAATTTCATAAGGGGTACCTCTTTGTTCAAAAAATCGATTTTTAAAAAATTTTCTTAGAAATGGCTGAATTTTTGTTTGAAGTCTTATTTTTCCCAGTATTTTTCAAAACAAATCGCTTTTTTAAGTTTGGGAGCTTATTTTGAATTTTATATGACAAAAGCGAAAATTGAAAATTTCATAAGGGGTACCTCTTTGTTCAAAAAATCTATTTTAAAAAAATTTTCTTAGAAATGGCTGAATTTTTGTTTGAAGTCTTATTTTTCCCAGTATTTTTCAAAACAAATCGCTTTTTTAAGTTTGGGAGCTTATTTTGAATTTTATATGACAAAAGCGAAAATTGAAAATTTCATAAGGGGTACCTCTTTGTTCAAAAAATCGATTTTTAAAAAATTTTCTTAGAAATGGCTGAATTTTTGTTTGAAGTCTTATTTTTCCCAGTATTTTTCAAAACAAATCGCTTTTTTAAGTTTGGGAGCTTATTTTGAATTTTATATGACAAAAGCGAAAATTGAAAATTTCATAAGGGGTACCTCTTTGTTCAAAAAATCGATTTTAAAAAAATTTTCTTAGAAATGGCTGAATTTTTGTTTGAAGTCTTATTTTTCCCAGTATTTTTCAAAACAAATCGCTTTTTTAAGTTTGGGAGCTTATTTTGAATTTTATATGACAAAAGCGAAAATTGAAAATTTCATAAGGGGTACCTCTTTGTTCAAAAAATCGATTTTTAAAAAATTTTCTTAGAAATGGCTGAATTTTTGTTTGAAGTCTTATTTTTCCCAGTATTTTTCAAAACAAATCGCTTTTTTAAGTTTGGGAGCTTATTTTGAATTTTATATGACAAAAGCGAAAATTGAAAATTTCATAAGGGGTACCTCTTTGTTCAAAAAATCGATTTTTAAAAAATTTTCTTAGAAATGGCTGAATTTTTGTTTGAAGTCTTATTTTTCCCAGTATTTTTCAAAACAAATCGCTTTTTTAAGTTTGGGAGCTTATTTTGAATTTTATATGACAAAAGCGAAAATTGAAAATTTCATAAGGGGTACCTCTTTGTTCAAAAAATCGATTTTTAAAAAATTTTCTTAGAAATGGCTGAATTTTTGTTTGAAGTCTTATTTTTCCCAGTATTTTTCAAAACAAATCGCTTTTTTAAGTTTGGGAGCTTATTTTGAATTTTATATGACAAAAGCGAAAATTGAAAATTTCATAAGGGGTACCTCTTTGTTCAAAAAATCGATTTTTAAAAAATTTTCTTAGAAATGGCTGAATTTTTGTTTGAAGTCTTATTTTTCCCAGTATTTTTCAAAACAAATCGCTTTTTTAAGTTTGGGAGCTTATTTTGAATTTTATATGACAAAAGCGAAAATTGAAAATTTCATAAGGGGTACCTCTTTGTTCAAAAAATCGATTTTTAAAAAATTTTCTTAGAAATGGCTGAATTTTTGTTTGAAGTCTTATTTTTCCCAGTATTTTTCAAAACAAATCGCTTTTTTAAGTTTGGGAGCTTATTTTGAATTTTATATGACAAAAGCGAAAATTGAAAATTTCATAAGGGGTACCTCTTTGTTCAAAAAATCGATTTTTAAAAAATTTTCTTAGAAATGGCTGAATTTTTGTTTGAAGTCTTATTTTTCCCAGTATTTTTCAAAACAAATCGCTTTTTTAAGTTTGGGAGCTTATTTTGAATTTTATATGACAAAAGCGAAAATTGAAAATTTCATAAGGGGTACCTCTTTGTTCAAAAAATCGATTTTTAAAAAATTTTCTTAGAAATGGCTGAATTTTTGTTTGAAGTCTTATTTTTCCCAGTATTTTTCAAAACAAATCGCTTTTTTAAGTTTGGGAGCTTATTTTGAATTTTATATGACAAAAGCGAAAATTGAAAATTTCATAAGGGGTACCTCTTTGTTCAAAAAATCGATTTTTAAAAAATTTTCTTAGAAATGGCTGAATTTTTGTTTGAAGTCTTATTTTTCCCAGTATTTTTCAAAACAAATCGCTTTTTTAAGTTTGGGAGCTTATTTTGAATTTTATATGACAAAAGCGAAAATTGAAAATTTCATAAGGGGTACCTCTTTGTTCAAAAAATCGATTTTTAAAAAATTTTCTTAGAAATGGCTGAATTTTTGTTTGAAGTCTTATTTTTCCCAGTATTTTTCAAAACAAATCGCTTTTTTAAGTTTGGGAGCTTATTTTGAATTTTATATGACAAAAGCGAAAATTGAAAATTTCATAAGGGGTACCTCTTTGTTCAAAAAATCGATTTTTAAAAAATTTTCTTAGAAATGGCTGAATTTTTGTTTGAAGTCTTATTTTTCCCAGTATTTTTCAAAACAAATCGCTTTTTTAAGTTTGGGAGCTTATTTTGAATTTTATATGACAAAAGCGAAAATTGAAAATTTCATAAGGGGTACCTCTTTGTTCAAAAAATCGATTTTTAAAAAATTTTCTTAGAAATGGCTGAATTTTTGTTTGAAGTCTTATTTTTCCCAGTATTTTTCAAAACAAATCGCTTTTTTAAGTTTGGGAGCTTATTTTGAATTTTATATGACAAAAGCGAAAATTGAAAATTTCATAAGGGGTACCTCTTTGTTCAAAAAATCGATTTTTAAAAAATTTTCTTAGAAATGGCTGAATTTTTGTTTGAAGTCTTATTTTTCCCAGTATTTTTCAAAACAAATCGCTTTTTTAAGTTTGGGAGCTTATTTTGAATTTTATATGACAAAAGCGAAAATTGAAAATTTCATAAGGGGTACCTCTTTGTTCAAAAAATCGATTTTTAAAAAATTTTCTTAGAAATGGCTGAATTTTTGTTTGAAGTCTTATTTTTCCCAGTATTTTTCAAAACAAATCGCTTTTTTAAGTTTGGGAGCTTATTTTGAATTTTATATGACAAAAGCGAAAATTGAAAATTTCATAAGGGGTACCTCTTTGTTCAAAAAATCGATTTTTAAAAAATTTTCTTAGAAATGGCTGAATTTTTGTTTGAAGTCTTATTTTTCCCAGTATTTTTCAAAACAAATCGCTTTTTTAAGTTTGGGAGCTTATTTTGAATTTTATATGACAAAAGCGAAAATTGAAAATTTCATAAGGGGTACCTCTTTGTTCAAAAAATCGATTTTTAAAAAATTTTCTTAGAAATGGCTGAATTTTTGTTTGAAGTCTTATTTTTCCCAGTATTTTTCAAAACAAATCGCTTTTTTAAGTTTGGGAGCTTATTTTGAATTTTATATGACAAAAGCGAAAATTGAAAATTTCATAAGGGGTACCTCTTTGTTCAAAAAATCGATTTTTAAAAAATTTTCTTAGAAATGGCTGAATTATTGTTTGAAGTCTTATTTTTCCCAGTATTTTTCAAAACAAATCGCTTTTTTAAGTTTGGGAGCTTATTTTGAATTTTATATGACAAAAGCGAAAATTGAAAATTTCATAAGGGGTACCTCTTTGTTCAAAAAATCGATTTTTAAAAAATTTTCTTAGAAATGGCTGAATTTTTGTTTGAAGTCTTATTTTTCCCAGTATGTTTCAAAACAAATCGCTTTTTTAAGTTTGGGAGCTTATTTTAAATTTTATATGACAAAAGCGAAAATTGAAAATTTCATAAGGGGTACCTCTTTGTTCAAAAAATCGATTTTTAAAAAATTTTCTTAGAAATGGCTGAATTTTTGTTTGAAGTCTTATTTTTCCCAGTATGTTTCAAAACAAATCGCTTTTTTAAGTTTGGGAGCTTATTTTGAATTTTATATGACAAAAGCGAAAATTGAAAATTTCATAAGGGGTACCTCTTTGTTCAAAAAATCGATTTTTAAAAAATTTTCTTAGAAATGGCTGAATTATTGTTTGAAGTCTTATTTTTCCCAGTATTTTTCAAAACAAATCGCTTTTTTAAGTTTGGGAGCTTATTTTGAATTTTATATGACAAAAGCGAAAATTGAAAATTTCATAAGGGGTACCTCTTTGTTCAAAAAATCGATTTTTAAAAAATTTTCTTAGAAATGGCTGAATTTTTGTTTGAAGTCTTATTTTTCCCAGTATGTTTCAAAACAAATCGCTTTTTTAAGTTTGGGAGCTTATTTTAAATTTTATATGACAAAAGCGAAAATTGAAAATTTCATAAGGGGTACCTCTTTGTTCAAAAAATCGATTTTTAAAAAATTTTCTTAGAAATGGCTGAATTTTTGTTTGAAGTCTTATTTTTCCCAGTATGTTTCAAAACAAATCGCTTTTTTAAGTTTGGGAGCTTATTTTAAATTTTATATGACAAAAGCGAAAATTGAAAATTTCATAAGGGGTACCTCTTTGTTAAAAAAATCGATTTTTAAAAAATTTTCTTAGAAATAGCTGAATTTTTGTTTGAAGTCTTATTTTTCCCAGTATGTTTCAAAACAAATCGCTTTTTTAAGTTTGGGAGCTTATTTTGAATTTTATATGACAAAAGCGAAAATTTAAAATTTCATAAGGGGTACCTCTTTGTTCAAAAAATCGATTTTAAAAAAATTTTCTTAGAAATGGCTGAATTTTTGTTTGAAGTCTTATTTTTCCCTGTATTTTTCAAAACAAATCGCTTTTTTAAGTTTGGGAGCTTATTTTAAATTTTATATGACAAAAGCGAAAATTGAAAATTTCATAAGGGGTACCTCTTTGTTCAAAAAATCGATTTTTAAAAAATTTTCTTAGAAATGGCTGAATTTTTGTTTGAAGTCTTATTTTTCCCTGTATTTTTCAAAACAAATCGCTTTTTTAAGTTTGGGAGCTTATTTTAAATTTTATATGACAAAAGCGAAAATTGAAAATTTCATAAGGGGTACCTCTTTGTTCAAAAAATCGATTTTAAAAAAATTTTCTTAGAAATGGCTGAATTTTTGTTTGAAGTCTTATTTTTCCCTGTATTTTTCAAAACAAATCGCTTTTTTAAGTTTGGGAGCTTATTTTAAATTTTATATGACAAAAGCGAAAATTTAAAATTTCATAAGGGGTACCTCTTTGTTCAAAAAATCGATTTTAAAAAAATTTTCTTAGAAATGGCTGAATTTTTGTTTGAAGTCTTATTTTTCCCTGTATTTTTCAAAACAAATCGCTTTTTTAAGTTTGGGAGCTTATTTTAAATTTTATATGACAAAAGCGAAAATTGAAAATTTCATAAGGGGTACCTCTTTGTTCAAAAAATCGATTTTTAAAAAATTTTCTTAGAAATGGCTGAATTATTGTTTGAAGTCTTATTTTTCCCAGTATTTTTCAAAACAAATCGCTTTTTTAAGTTTGGGAGCTTATTTTGAATTTTATATGACAAAAGCGAAAATTGAAAATTTCATAAGGGGTACCTCTTTGTTCAAAAAATCGATTTTTAAAAAATTTTCTTAGAAATGGCTGAATTTTTGTTTGAAGTCTTATTTTTCCCAGTATGTTTCAAAACAAATCGCTTTTTTAAGTTTGGGAGCTTATTTTAAATTTTATATGACAAAAGCGAAAATTGAAAATTTCATAAGGGGTACCTCTTTGTTCAAAAAATCGATTTTTAAAAAATTTTCTTAGAAATGGCTGAATTTTTGTTTGAAGTCTTATTTTTCCCAGTATGTTTCAAAACAAATCGCTTTTTTAAGTTTGGGAGCTTATTTTGAATTTTATATGACAAAAGCGAAAATTGAAAATTTCATAAGGGGTACCTCTTTGTTCAAAAAATCGATTTTTAAAAAATTTTCTTAGAAATGGCTGAATTATTGTTTGAAGTCTTATTTTTCCCAGTATTTTTCAAAACAAATCGCTTTTTTAAGTTTGGGAGCTTATTTTGAATTTTATATGACAAAAGCGAAAATTGAAAATTTCATAAGGGGTACCTCTTTGTTCAAAAAATCGATTTTTAAAAAATTTTCTTAGAAATGGCTGAATTTTTGTTTGAAGTCTTATTTTTCCCAGTATGTTTCAAAACAAATCGCTTTTTTAAGTTTGGGAGCTTATTTTAAATTTTATATGACAAAAGCGAAAATTGAAAATTTCATAAGGGGTACCTCTTTGTTCAAAAAATCGATTTTTAAAAAATTTTCTTAGAAATGGCTGAATTTTTGTTTGAAGTCTTATTTTTCCCAGTATGTTTCAAAACAAATCGCTTTTTTAAGTTTGGGAGCTTATTTTAAATTTTATATGACAAAAGCGAAAATTGAAAATTTCATAAGGGGTACCTCTTTGTTAAAAAAATCGATTTTTAAAAAATTTTCTTAGAAATAGCTGAATTTTTGTTTGAAGTCTTATTTTTCCCAGTATGTTTCAAAACAAATCGCTTTTTTAAGTTTGGGAGCTTATTTTGAATTTTATATGACAAAAGCGAAAATTTAAAATTTCATAAGGGGTACCTCTTTGTTCAAAAAATCGATTTTAAAAAAATTTTCTTAGAAATGGCTGAATTTTTGTTTGAAGTCTTATTTTTCCCTGTATTTTTCAAAACAAATCGCTTTTTTAAGTTTGGGAGCTTATTTTAAATTTTATATGACAAAAGCGAAAATTGAAAATTTCATAAGGGGTACCTCTTTGTTCAAAAAATCGATTTTTAAAAAATTTTCTTAGAAATGGCTGAATTTTTGTTTGAAGTCTTATTTTTCCCTGTATTTTTCAAAACAAATCGCTTTTTTAAGTTTGGGAGCTTATTTTAAATTTTATATGACAAAAGCGAAAATTGAAAATTTCATAAGGGGTACCTCTTTGTTCAAAAAATCGATTTTAAAAAAATTTTCTTAGAAATGGCTGAATTTTTGTTTGAAGTCTTATTTTTCCCTGTATTTTTCAAAACAAATCGCTTTTTTAAGTTTGGGAGCTTATTTTAAATTTTATATGACAAAAGCGAAAATTTAAAATTTCATAAGGGGTACCTCTTTGTTCAAAAAATCGATTTTAAAAAAATTTTCTTAGAAATGGCTGAATTTTTGTTTGAAGTCTTATTTTTCCCTGTATTTTTCAAAACAAATCGCTTTTTTAAGTTTGGGAGCTTATTTTAAATTTTATATGACAAAAGCGAAAATTGAAAATTTCATAAGGGGTACCTCTTTGTTCAAAAAATCGATTTTAAAAAAATTTTCTTAGAAATGGCTGAATTTTTGTTTGAAGTCTTATTTTTCCC
This sequence comes from Linnaemya vulpina, assembly GCA_963675445.1. NCBI lineage: Eukaryota > Metazoa > Arthropoda > Insecta > Diptera > Tachinidae > Linnaemya > Linnaemya vulpina. The sequence goes on along the minus strand of OY776278.1, from coordinate 72,261,659 downwards.
TGTATTTTTCAAAACAAATCGCTTTTTTAAGTTTGGGAGCTTATTTTGAATTTTATATGACAAAAGCGAAAATTGAAAATTTCATAAGGGGTACCTCTTTGTTCAAAAAATCGATTTTTAAAAAATTTTCTTAGAAATAGCTGAATTTTTGTTTGAAGTCTTATTTTTCCCAGTATTTTTCAAAACAAATCGCTTTTTTAAGTTTGGGAGCTTATTTTGAATTTTATATGACAAAAGCGAAAATTGAAAATTTCATAAGGGGTACCTCTTTGTTCAAAAAATCGATTTTTAAAAAATTTTCTTAGAAATAGCTGAATTTTTGTTTGAAGTCTTATTTTTCCCAGTATGTTTCAAAACAAATCGCTTTTTTAAGTTTGGGAGCTTATTTTGAATTTTATATGACAAAAACGAAAATTGAAAATTTCATAAGGGGTACCTCTTTGTTCAAAAAATCTATTTTAAAAAAATTTTCTTAGAAATGGCTGAATTATTGTTTGAAGTCTAATTTGTCCCAGTATTTTTCAAAACAAATCGCTTTTTTAAGTTTGGGAGCTTATTTTTAATTTTATGTGACAAAAGCGAAAATTGAAAATTTCATAAGGGGTACCTCTTTGTTCAAAAAATCGATTTTAAAAAAATTTTCTTAGAAATGGCTGAATTATTGTTTGAAGTCTTATTTTTCCCTGTATTTTTCAAAACAAATCGCTTTTTTAAGTTTGGGAGCTTATTTTGAATTTTATATGACAAAAGCGAAAATTGAAAATTTCATAAGGAGTACCTCTTTGTTCAAAAAATCGATTTTAAAAAAATTTTCTTAGAAATGGCTGAATTATTGTTTGAAGTCTTATTTGTCCCAGTATTTTTCAAAACAAATCGCTTTTTTAAGTTTGGGAGCTTATTTTTAATTTTATGTGACAAAAGCGAAAATTGAAAATTTCATAAGGGGTACCTCTTTGTTCAAAAAATCGATTTTAAAAAAATTTTCTTAGAAATGGCTGAATTATTGTTTGAAGTCTAATTTTTCCCAGTATTTTTTAAAACAAATCGCTTTTTTAAGTTTGGGAGCTTATTTTGAATTTTATATGACAAAAGCGAAAATTGAAAATTTCATAAGGAGTACCTCTTTGTTCAAAAAATCGATTTTAAAAAAATTTTCTTAGAAATGGCTGAATTATTGTTTGAAGTCTAATTTTTCCCAGTATTTTTTAAAACAAATCGCTTTTTTAAGTTTGGGAGCTTATTTTGAATTTTATATGACAAAAGCGAAAATTGAAAATTTCATAAGGGGTACCTCTTTGTTCAAAAAATCGTTTTTTAAAAAATTTTCTTAGAAATGGCTGAATTATTGTTTGAAGTCTAATTTTTCCCAGTATTTTTTAAAACAAATCGCTTTTTTAAGTTTGGGAGCTTATTTTGAATTTTATATGACAAAAACGAAAATTGAAAATTTCATAAGGGGTACCTCTTTGTTCAAAAAATCTATTTTAAAAAAATTTTCTTAGAAATGGCTGAATTATTGTTTGAAGTCTAATTTTTCCCAGTATTTTTTAAAACAAATCGCTTTTTTAAGTTTGGGAGCTTATTTTGAATTTTATATGACAAAAGCGAAAATTGAAAATTTCATAAGGGGTACCTCTTTGTTCAAAAAATCGATTTTAAAAAAATTTTCTTAGAAATGGCTGAATTATTGTTTGAAGTCTTATTTTTCCCAGTATTTTTCAAAACAAATCGCTTTTTTAAGTTTGGGAGCTTATTTTGAATTTTATATGACAAAAGCGAAAATTGAAAATTTCATAAGGGGTACCTCTTTGTTCAAAAAATCGATTTTAAAAAAATTTTCTTAGAAATGGCTGAATTATTGTTTGAAGTCTTATTTTTCCCAGTATTTTTCAAAACAAATCGCTTTTTTAAGTTTGGGAGCTTATTTTGAATTTTATATGACAAAAGCGAAAATTGAAAATTTCATAAGGGGTACCTCTTTGTTCAAAAAATCGATTTTAAAAAAATTTTCTTAGAAATGGCTGAATTATTGTTTGAAGTCTTATTTTTCCCAGTATTTTTCAAAACAAATCGCTTTTTTAAGTTTGGGAGCTTATTTTGAATTTTATATGACAAAAGCGAAAATTGAAAATTTCATAAGGGGTACCTCTTTGTTCAAAAAATCGATTTTAAAAAAATTTTCTTAGAAATGGCTGAATTATTGTTTGAAGTCTTATTTTTCCCAGTATTTTTCAAAACAAATCGCTTTTTTAAGTTTGGGAGCTTATTTTGAATTTTATATGACAAAAGCGAAAATTGAAAATTTCATAAGGGGTACCTCTTTGTTCAGAAAATCGATTTAAAAAAAATTTTCTTAGAAATGGCTGAATTATTGTTTGAAGTCTTATTTTTCCCAGTATTTTTCAAAACAAATCGCTTTTTTAAGTTTGGGAGCTTATTTTGAATTTTATATGACAAAAGCGAAAATTGAAAATTTCATAAGGGGTACCTCTTTGTTCAGAAAATCGATTTAAAAAAAATTTTCTTAGAAATGGCTGAATTATTGTTTGAAGTCTTATTTTTCCCAGTATTTTTCAAAACAAATCGCTTTTTTAAGTTTGGGAGCTTATTTTGAATTTTATATGACAAAAGCGAAAATTGAAAATTTCATAAGGGGTACCTCTTTGTTCAGAAAATCGATTTAAAAAAAATTTTCTTAGAAATGGCTGAATTATTGTTTGAAGTCTTATTTTTCCCAGTATTTTTCAAAACAAATCGCTTTTTTAAGTTTGGGAGCTTATTTTGAATTTTATATGACAAAAGCGAAAATTGAAAATTTCATAAGGGGTACCTCTTTGTTCAAAAAATCGATTTTAAAAAAATTTTCTTAGAAATGGCTGAATTATTGTTTGAAGTCTTATTTTTCCCAGTATTTTTCAAAACAAATCGCTTTTTTAAGTTTGGGAGCTTATTTTGAATTTTATATGACAAAAGCGAAAATTGAAAATTTCATAAGGGGTACCTCTTTGTTCAAAAAATCGATTTTAAAAAAATTTTCTTAGAAATGGCTGAATTATTGTTTGAAGTCTTATTTTTCCCAGTATTTTTCAAAACAAATCGCTTTTTTAAGTTTGGGAGCTTATTTTGAATTTTATATGACAAAAGCGAAAATTGAAAATTTCATAAGGGGTACCTCTTTGTTCAAAAAATCGATTTTAAAAAAATTTTCTTAGAAATGGCTGAATTATTGTTTGAAGTCTTATTTTTCCCAGTATTTTTCAAAACAAATCGCTTTTTTAAGTTTGGGAGCTTATTTTGAATTTTATATGATAAAAACGAAAATTGAAAATTTCATAAGGGGTACCTCTTTGTTCAAAAAATCGATTTTAAAAAAATTTTCTTAGAAATGGCTGAATTATTGTTTGAAGTCTTATTTTTCCCAGTATTTTTCAAAACAAATCGCTTTTTTAAGTTTGGGAGCTTATTTTGAATTTTATATGACAAAAACGAAAATTGAAAATTTCATAAGGGGTACCTCTTTGTTCAAAAAATCGATTTTAAAAAAATTTTCTTAGAAATGGCTGAATTATTGTTTGAAGTCTAATTTTTCCCAGTATTTTTTAAAACAAATCGCTTTTTTAAGTTTGGGAGCTTATTTTGAATTTTATATGACAAAAGCGAAAATTGAAAATTTCATAAGGGGTACCTCTTTGTTCAAAAAATCGATTTTTAAAAAATTTTCTTAGAAATGGCTGAATTATTGTTTGAAGTCTTATTTTTCCCAGTATTTTTCAAAACAAATCGCTTTTTTAAGTTTGGGAGCTTATTTTGAATTTTATATGACAAAAGCGAAAATTGAAAATTTCATAAGGGGTACCTCTTTGTTCAGAAAATCGATTTAAAAAAAATTTTCTTAGAAATGGCTGAATTATTGTTTGAAGTCTTATTTTTCCCAGTATTTTTCAAAACAAATCGCTTTTTTAAGTTTGGGAGCTTATTTTGAATTTTATATGACAAAAGCGAAAATTGAAAATTTCATAAGGGGTACCTCTTTGTTCAGAAAATCGATTTAAAAAAAATTTTCTTAGAAATGGCTGAATTATTGTTTGAAGTCTTATTTTTCCCAGTATTTTTCAAAACAAATCGCTTTTTTAAGTTTGGGAGCTTATTTTGAATTTTATATGACAAAAGCGAAAATTGAAAATTTCATAAGGGGTACCTCTTTGTTCAAAAAATCGATTTAAAAAAAATTTTCTTAGAAATGGCTGAATTATTGTTTGAAGTCTTATTTTTCCCAGTATTTTTCAAAACAAATCGCTTTTTTAAGTTTGGGAGCTTATTTTGAATTTTATATGACAAAAGCGAAAATTGAAAATTTCATAAGGGGTACCTCTTTGTTCAAAAAATCGATTTTAAAAAAATTTTCTTAGAAATGGCTGAATTATTGTTTGAAGTCTTATTTTTCCCAGTATTTTTCAAAACAAATCGCTTTTTTAAGTTTGGGAGCTTATTTTGAATTTTATATGATAAAAACGAAAATTGAAAATTTCATAAGGGGTACCTCTTTGTTCAAAAAATCGATTTTAAAAAAATTTTCTTAGAAATGGCTGAATTATTGTTTGAAGTCTTATTTTTCCCAGTATTTTTCAAAACAAATCGCTTTTTTAAGTTTGGGAGCTTATTTTGAATTTTATATGACAAAAACGAAAATTGAAAATTTCATAAGGGGTACCTCTTTGTTCAAAAAATCGATTTTAAAAAAATTTTCTTAGAAATGGCTGAATTATTGTTTGAAGTCTTATTTTTCCCAGTATTTTTCAAAACAAATCGCTTTTTTAAGTTTGGGAGCTTATTTTGAATTTTATATGACAAAAACGAAAATTGAAAATTTCATAAGGGGTACCTCTTTGTTCAAAAAATCGATTTTAAAAAATTTTTCTTAGAAATGGCTGAATTATTGTTTGAAGTCTAATTTTTCCCAGTATTTTTTAAAACAAATCGCTTTTTTAAGTTTGGGAGCTTATTTTGAATTTTATATGACAAAAGCGAAAATTGAAAATTTCATAAGGGGTACCTCTTTGCTAAAAAAAATCGATTTTTAAAAAATTTTCTTAGAAATGGCTGAATTATTGTTTGAAGTCTAATTTTTCCCAGTATTTTTTAAAACAAATCGCTTTTTTAAGTTTGGGAGCTTATTTTGAATTTTATATGACAAAAGCGAAAATTGAAAATTTCATAAGGGGTACCTCTTTGTTCAAAAAATCGATTTTAAAAAAATTTTCTTAGAAATGGCTGAATTATTGTTTGAAGTCTTATTTTTCCCAGTATTTTTCAAAACAAATCGCTTTTTTAAGTTTGGGAGCTTATTTTGAATTTTATATGACAAAAGCGAAAATTGAAAATTTCATAAGGGGTACCTCTTTGTTCAGAAAATCGATTTAAAAAAAATTTTCTTAGAAATGGCTGAATTATTGTTTGAAGTCTTATTTTTCCCAGTATTTTTCAAAACAAATCGCTTTTTTAAGTTTGGGAGCTTATTTTGAATTTTATATGACAAAAGCGAAAATTGAAAATTTCATAAGGGGTACCTCTTTGTTCAGAAAATCGATTTAAAAAAAATTTTCTTAGAAATGGCTGAATTATTGTTTGAAGTCTTATTTTTCCCAGTATTTTTCAAAACAAATCGCTTTTTTAAGTTTGGGAGCTTATTTTGAATTTTATATGACAAAAGCGAAAATTGAAAATTTCATAAGGGGTACCTCTTTGTTCAAAAAATCGATTTAAAAAAAATTTTCTTAGAAATGGCTGAATTATTGTTTGAAGTCTTATTTTTCCCAGTATTTTTCAAAACAAATCGCTTTTTTAAGTTTGGGAGCTTATTTTGAATTTTATATGACAAAAGCGAAAATTGAAAATTTCATAAGGGGTACCTCTTTGTTCAAAAAATCGATTTTAAAAAAATTTTCTTAGAAATGGCTGAATTATTGTTTGAAGTCTTATTTTTCCCAGTATTTTTCAAAACAAATCGCTTTTTTAAGTTTGGGAGCTTATTTTGAATTTTATATGACAAAAGCGAAAATTGAAAATTTCATAAGGGGTACCTCTTTGTTCAAAAAATCGATTTTAAAAAAATTTTCTTAGAAATGGCTGAATTATTGTTTGAAGTCTTATTTTTCCCAGTATTTTTCAAAACAAATCGCTTTTTTAAGTTTGGGAGCTTATTTTGAATTTTATATGACAAAAGCGAAAATTGAAAATTTCATAAGGGGTACCTCTTTGTTCAAAAAATCGATTTTAAAAAAATTTTCTTAGAAATGGCTGAATTATTGTTTGAAGTCTTATTTTTCCCAGTATTTTTCAAAACAAATCGCTTTTTTAAGTTTGGGAGCTTATTTTGAATTTTATATGACAAAAGCGAAAATTGAAAATTTCATAAGGGGTACCTCTTTGTTCAAAAAATCGATTTTAAAAAAATTTTCTTAGAAATGGCTGAATTATTGTTTGAAGTCTTATTTTTCCCAGTATTTTTCAAAACAAATCGCTTTTTTAAGTTTGGGAGCTTATTTTGAATTTTATATGATAAAAACGAAAATTGAAAATTTCATAAGGGGTACCTCTTTGTTCAAAAAATCGATTTTAAAAAAATTTTCTTAGAAATGGCTGAATTATTGTTTGAAGTCTAATTTTTCCCAGTATTTTTTAAAACAAATCGCTTTTTTAAGTTTGGGAGCTTATTTTGAATTTTATATGACAAAAGCGAAAATTGAAAATTTCATAAGGGGTACCTCTTTGTTCAGAAAATCGATTTAAAAAAAATTTTCTTAGAAATGGCTGAATTATTGTTTGAAGTCTTATTTTTCCCAGTATTTTTCAAAACAAATCGCTTTTTTAAGTTTGGGAGCTTATTTTGAATTTTATATGACAAAAGCGAAAATTGAAAATTTCATAAGGGGTACCTCTTTGTTCAAAAAATCGATTTTAAGAAAATTTTCTTAGAAATGGCTGAATTATTGTTTGAAGTCTTATTTTTCCCAGTATTTTTCAAAACAAATCGCTTTTTTAAGCTTGGGAGCTTATTTTGAATTTTATATGACAAAAGCGAAAATTGAAAATTTCATAAGGGGTACCTCTTTGTTCAGAAAATCGATTTAAAAAAAATTTTCTTAGAAATGGCTGAATTATTGTTTGAAGTCTTATTTTTCCCAGTATTTTTCAAAACAAATCGCTTTTTTAAGTTTGGGAGCTTATTTTGAATTTTATATGACAAAAGCGAAAATTGAAAATTTCATAAGGGGTACCTCTTTGTTCAAAAAATCGATTTTAAAAAAATTTTCTTAGAAATGGCTGAATTATTGTTTGAAGTCTTATTTTTCCCAGTATTTTTCAAAACAAATCGCTTTTTTAAGTTTGGGAGCTTATTTTGAATTTTATATGACAAAAGCGAAAATTGAAAATTTCATAAGGGGTACCTCTTTGTTCAAAAAATCGATTTTAAAAAAATTTTCTTAGAAATGGCTGAATTATTGTTTGAAGTCTTATTTTTCCCAGTATTTTTCAAAACAAATCGCTTTTTTAAGTTTGGGAGCTTATTTTGAATTTTATATGACAAAAGCGAAAATTGAAAATTTCATAAGGGGTACCTCTTTGTTCAGAAAATCGATTTAAAAAAAATTTTCTTAGAAATGGCTGAATTATTGTTTGAAGTCTTATTTTTCCCAGTATTTTTCAAAACAAATCGCTTTTTTAAGTTTGGGAGCTTATTTTGAATTTTATATGACAAAAGCGAAAATTGAAAATTTCATAAGGGGTACCTCTTTGTTCAAAAAATCGATTTTAAAAAAATTTTCTTAGAAATGGCTGAATTATTGTTTGAAGTCTTATTTTTCCCAGTATTTTTCAAAACAAATCGCTTTTTTAAGTTTGGGAGCTTATTTTGAATTTTATATGACAAAAGCGAAAATTGAAAATTTCATAAGGGGTACCTCTTTGTTCAAAAAATCGATTTTAAAAAAATTTTCTTAGAAATGGCTGAATTATTGTTTGAAGTCTTATTTTTCCCAGTATTTTTCAAAACAAATCGCTTTTTTAAGTTTGGGAGCTTATTTTGAATTTTATATGATAAAAACGAAAATTGAAAATTTCATAAGGGGTACCTCTTTGTTCAAAAAATCGATTTAAAAAAAATTTTCTTAGAAATGGCTGAATTATTGTTTGAAGTCTTATTTTTCCCAGTATTTTTCAAAACAAATCGCTTTTTTAAGTTTGGGAGCTTATTCTGAATTTTATATGATAAAAACGAAAATTGAAAATTTCATAAGGGGTACCTCTTTGTTCAAAAAATCGATTTTAAAAAAATTTTCTTAGAAATGGCTGAATTATTGTTTGAAGTCTTATTTTTCCCAGTATTTTTCAAAACAAATCGCTTTTTTAAGTTTGGGAGCTTATTTTGAATTTTATATGACAAAAACGAAAATTGAAAATTTCATAAGGGGTACCTCTTTGTTCAAAAAATCGATTTTAAAAAAATTTTCTTAGAAATGGCTGAATTATTGTTTGAAGTCTAATTTTTCCCAGTATTTTTTAAAACAAATCGCTTTTTTAAGTTTGGGAGCTTATTTTGAATTTTATATGACAAAAGCGAAAATTGAAAATTTCATAAGGGGTACCTCTTTGTTCAAAAAATCGATTTTAAAAAAATTTTCTTAGAAATGGCTGAATTATTGTTTGAAGTCTTATTTTTCCCAGTATTTTTCAAAACAAATCGCTTTTTTAAGTTTGGGAGCTTATTTTGAATTTTATATGACAAAAGCGAAAATTGAAAATTTCATAAGGGGTACCTCTTTGTTCAGAAAATCGATTTAAAAAAAATTTTCTTAGAAATGGCTGAATTATTGTTTGAAGTCTTATTTTTCCCAGTATTTTTCAAAACAAATCGCTTTTTTAAGTTTGGGAGCTTATTTTGAATTTTATATGACAAAAGCGAAAATTGAAAATTTCATAAGGGGTACCTCTTTGTTCAGAAAATCGATTTAAAAAAAAATTTCTTAGAAATGGCTGAATTATTGTTTGAAGTTTTATTTTTCCCAGTATTTTTCAAAACAAATCGCTTTTTTAAGTTTGGGAGCTTATTTTGAATTTTATATGACAAAAGCGAAAATTGAAAATTTCATAAGGGGTACCTCTTTGTTCAAAAAATCGATTTTAAAAAAATTTTCTTAGAAATGGCTGAATTATTGTTTGAAGTCTTATTTTTCCCAGTATTTTTCAAAACAAATCGCTTTTTTAAGTTTGGGAGCTTATTTTGAATTTTATATGACAAAAGCGAAAATTGAAAATTTCATAAGGGGTACCTCTTTGTTCAGAAAATCGATTTAAAAAAAATTTTCTTAGAAATGGCTGAATTATTGTTTGAAGTCTTATTTTTCCCAGTATTTTTCAAAACAAATCGCTTTTTTAAGTTTGGGAGCTTATTTTGAATTTTATATGACAAAAGCGAAAATTGAAAATTTCATAAGGGGTACCTCTTTGTTCAAAAAATCGATTTTAAAAAAATTTTCTTAGAAATGGCTGAATTATTGTTTGAAGTCTTATTTTTCCCAGTATTTTTCAAAACAAATCGCTTTTTTAAGTTTGGGAGCTTATTTTGAATTTTATATGACAAAAGCGAAAATTGAAAATTTCATAAGGGGTACCTCTTTGTTCAAAAAATCGATTTTAAAAAAATTTTCTTAGAAATGGCTGAATTATTGTTTGAAGTCTTATTTTTCCCAGTATTTTTCAAAACAAATCGCTTTTTTAAGTTTGGGAGCTTATTTTGAATTTTATATGATAAAAACGAAAATTGAAAATTTCATAAGGGGTACCTCTTTGTTCAAAAAATCGATTTTAAAAAAATTTTCTTAGAAATGGCTGAATTATTGTTTGAAGTCTTATTTTTCCCAGTATTTTTCAAAACAAATCGCTTTTTTAAGTTTGGGAGCTTATTTTGAATTTTATATGATAAAAACGAAAATTGAAAATTTCGTAAGGGGTACCTCTTTGTTCAAAAAATCGATTTTAAAAAAATTTTCTTAGAAATGGCTGAATTATTGTTTGAAGTCTTATTTTTCCCAGTATTTTTCAAAACAAATCGCTTTTTTAAGTTTGGGAGCTTATTTTGAATTTTATATGACAAAAACGAAAATTGAAAATTTCATAAGGGGTACCTCTTTGTTCAAAAAATCGATTTTAAAAAAATTTTCTTAGAAATGGCTGAATTATTGTTTGAAGTCTAATTTTTCCCAGTATTTTTTAAAACAAATCGCTTTTTTAAGTTTGGGAGCTTATTTTGAATTTTATATGACAAAAGCGAAAATTGAAAATTTCATAAGGGGTACCTCTTTGTTCAAAAAATCGATTTTAAAAAAATTTTCTTAGAAATGGCTGAATTATTGTTTGAAGTCTTATTTTTCCCAGTATTTTTCAAAACAAATCGCTTTTTTAAGTTTGGGAGCTTATTTTGAATTTTATATGACGAAAGCGAAAATTGAAAATTTCATAAGGGGTACCTCTTTGTTCAGAAAATCGATTTAAAAAAAATTTTCTTAGAAATGGCTGAATTATTGTTTGAAGTCTTATTTTTCCCAGTATTTTTCAAAACAAATCGCTTTTTTAAGTTTGGGAGCTTATTTTGAATTTTATATGACAAAAGCGAAAATTGAAAATTTCATAAGGGGTACCTCTTTGTTCAAAAAATCGATTTTAAAAAAATTTTCTTAGAAATGGCTGAATTATTGTTTGAAGTCTTATTTTTCCCAGTATTTTTCAAAACAAATCGCTTTTTTAAGTTTGGGAGCTTATTTTGAATTTTATATGACACAAGCGAAAATTGAAAATTTCATAAGGGGTACCTCTTTGTTCAGAAAATCGATTTAAAAAAAATTTTCTTAGAAATGGCTGAATTATTGTTTGAAGTCTTATTTTTCCCAGTATTTTTCAAAACAAATCGCTTTTTTAAGTTTGGGAGCTTATTTTGAATTTTATATGACAAAAGCGAAAATTGAAAATTTCATAAGGGGTACCTCTTTGTTCAGAAAATCGATTTAAAAAAAATTTTCTTAGAAATGGCTGAATTATTGTTTGAAGTCTTATTTTTCCCAGTATTTTTCAAAACAAATCGCTTTTTTAAGTTTGGGAGCTTATTTTGAATTTTATATGACAAAAGCGAAAATTGAAAATTTCATAAGGGGTACCTCTTTGTTCAGAAAATCGATTTAAAAAAAATTTTCTTAGAAATGGCTGAATTATTGTTTGAAGTCTTATTTTTCCCAGTATTTTTCAAAACAAATCGCTTTTTTAAGTTTGGGAGCTTATTTTGAATTTTATATGACAAAAGCGAAAATTGAAAATTTCATAAGGGGTACCTCTTTGTTCAGAAAATCGATTTAAAAAAAATTTTCTTAGAAATGGCTGAATTATTGTTTGAAGTCTTATTTTTCCCAGTATTTTTCAAAACAAATCGCTTTTTTAAGTTTGGGAGCTTATTTTGAATTTTATATGACAAAAGCGAAAATTGAAAATTTCATAAGGGGTACCTCTTTGTTCAGAAAATCGATTTAAAAAAAATTTTCTTAGAAATGACTGAATTATTGTTTGAAGTCTTATTTTTCCCAGTATTTTTCAAAACAAATCGCTTTTTTAAGTTTGGGAGCTTATTTTGAATTTTATATGACAAAAGCGAAAATTGAAAATTTCATAAGGGGTACCTCTTTGTTCAGAAAATCGATTTAAAAAAAATTTTCTTAGAAATGGCTGAATTATTGTTTGAAGTCTTATTTTTCCCAGTATTTTTCAAAACAAATCGCTTTTTTAAGTTTGGGAGCTTATTTTGAATTTTATATGACAAAAGCGAAAATTGAAAATTTCATAAGGGGTACCTCTTTGTTCAGAAAATCGATTTAAAAAAAATTTTCTTAGAAATGGCTGAATTATTGTTTGAAGTCTTATTTTTCCCAGTATTTTTCAAAACAAATCGCTTTTTTAAGTTTGGGAGCTTATTTTGAATTTTATATGACAAAAGCGAAAATTGAAAATTTCATAAGGGGTACCTCTTTGTTCAGAAAATCGATTTAAAAAAAATTTTCTTAGAAATGGCTGAATTATTGTTTGAAGTCTTATTTTTCCCAGTATTTTTCAAAACAAATCGCTTTTTTAAGTTTGGGAGCTTATTTTGAATTTTATATGACAAAAGCGAAAATTGAAAATTTCATAAGGGGTACCTCTTTGTTCAGAAAATCGATTTAAAAAAAATTTTCTTAGAAATGGCTGAATTATTGTTTGAAGTCTTATTTTTCCCAGTATTTTTCAAAACAAATCGCTTTTTTAAGTTTGGGAGCTTATTTTGAATTTTATATGACAAAAGCGAAAATTGAAAATTTCATAAGGGGTACCTCTTTGTTCAGAAAATCGATTTAAAAAAATTTTTCTTAGAAATGGCTGAATTATTGTTTGAAGTCTTATTTTTCCCAGTATTTTTCAAAACAAATCGCTTTTTTAAGTTTGGGAGCTTATTTTGAATTTTATATGACAAAAGCGAAAATTGAAAATTTCATAAGGGGTACCTCTTTGTTCAGAAAATCGATTTAAAAAAAATTTTCTTAGAAATGGCTGAATTATTGTTTGAAGTCTTATTTTTCCCAGTATTTTTCAAAACAAATCGCGTTTTTAAGTTTGGGAGCTTATTTTGAATTTTATATGACAAAAGCGAAAATTGAAAATTTCATAAGGGGTACCTCTTTGTTCAGAAAATCGATTTAAAAAAAATTTTCTTAGAAATGGCTGAATTATTGTTTGAAGTCTTATTTTTCCCAGTATTTTTCAAAACAAATCGCTTTTTTAAGTTTGGGAGCTTATTTTGAATTTTATATGACAAAAGCGAAAATTGAAAATTTCATAAGGGGTACCTCTTTGTTCAGAAAATCGATTTAAAAAAAATTTTCTTAGAAATGGCTGAATTATTGTTTGAAGTCTTATTTTTCCCAGTATTTTTCAAAACAAATCGCTTTTTTAAGTTTGGGAGCTTATTTTGAATTTTATATGACAAAAGCGAAAATTGAAAATTTCATAAGGGGTACCTCTTTGTTCAGAAAATCGATTTAAAAAAAATTTTCTTAGAAATGGCTGAATTATTGTTTGAAGTCTTATTTTTCCCAGTATTTTTCAAAACAAATCGCTTTTTTAAGTTTGGGAGCTTATTTTGAATTTTATATGACAAAAGCGAAAATTGAAAATTTCATAAGGGGTACCTCTTTGTTCAGAAAATCGATTTTAAAAAAATTTTCTTAGAAATGGCTGAATTATTGTTTGAAGTCTTATTTTTCCCAGTATTTTTCAAAACAAATCGCTTTTTTAAGTTTGGGAGCTTATTTTGAATTTTATATGACAAAAGCGAAAATTGAAAATTTCATAAGGGGTACCTCTTTGTTCAAAAAATCGATTTTAAAAAAATTTTCTTAGAAATGGCTGAATTATTGTTTGAAGTCTTATTTTTCCCAGTATTTTTCAAAACAAATCGCTTTTTTAAGTTTGGGAGCTTATTTTGAATTTTATATGATAAAAACGAAAATTGAAAATTTCATAAGGGGTACCTCTTTGTTCAAAAAATCGATTTTAAAAAAATTTTCTTAGAAATGGCTGAATTATTGTTTGAAGTCTTATTTTTCCCAGTATTTTTTAAAACAAATCGCTTTTTTAAGTTTGGGAGCTTATTTTGAATTTTATATGATAAAAACGAAAATTGAAAATTTCATAAGGGGTACCTCTTTGTTCAAAAAATCGATTTTAAAAAAATTTTCTTAGAAATGGCTGAATTATTGTTTGAAGTCTTATTTTTCCCAGTATTTTTCAAAACAAATCGCTTTTTTAAGTTTGGGAGCTTATTTTGAATTTTATATGACAAAAACGAAAATTGAAAATTTCATAAGGGGTACCTCTTTGTTCAAAAAATCGATTTTAAAAAAATTTTCTTAGAAATGGCTGAATTATTGTTTGAAGTCTAATTTTTCCCAGTATTTTTTAAAACAAATCGCTTTTTTAAGTTTGGGAGCTTATTTTGAATTTTATATGACAAAAGCGAAAATTGAAAATTTCATAAGGGGTACCTCTTTGTTCAAAAAATCGATTTAAAAAAAATTTTCTTAGAAATGGCTGAATTATTGTTTGAAGTCTTATTTTTCCCAGTATTTTTCAAAACAAATCGCTTTTTTAAGTTTGGGAGCTTATTTTGAATTTTATATGACAAAAGCGAAAATTGAAAATTTCATAAGGGGTACCTCTTTGTTCAAAAAATCGATTTTAAAAAAATTTTCTTAGAAATGGCTGAATTATTGTTTGAAGTCTTATTTTTCCCAGTATTTTTTAAAACAAATCGCTTTTTTAAGTTTGGGAGCTTATTTTGAATTTTATATGATACAAACGAAAATTGAAAATTTCATAAGGGGTACCTCTTTGTTCAAAAAATCGATTTTAAAAAAATTTTCTTAGAAATGGCTGAATTATTGTTTGAAGTCTTATTTTTCCCAGTATTTTTTAAAACAAATCGCTTTTTTAAGTTTGGGAGCTTATTTTGAATTTTATATGACAAAAGCGAAAATTGAAAATTTCATAAGGGGTACCTCTTTGTTCAAAAAATCGATTTTAAAAAAATTTTCTTAGAAATGGCTGAATTATTGTTTGAAGTCTTATTTTTCCCAGTATTTTTTAAAACAAATCGCTTTTTTAAGTTTGGGAGCTTATTTTGAATTTTATATGATAAAAACGAAAATTGAAAATTTCATAAGGGGTACCTCTTTGTTCAAAAAATCGATTTTAAAAAAATTTTCTTAGAAATGGCTGAATTATTGTTTGAAGTCTTATTTTTCCCAGTATTTTTTAAAACAAATCGCTTTTTTAAGTTTGGGAGCTTATTTTGAATTTTATATGATAAAAACGAAAATTGAAAATTTCATAAGGGGTACCTCTTTGTTCAAAAAATCGATTTTAAAAAAATTTTCTTAGAAATGGCTGAATTATTGTTTGAAGTCTTATTTTTCCCAGTATTTTTCAAAACAAATCGCTTTTTTAAGTTTGGGAGCTTATTTTGAATTTTATATGACAAAAACGAAAATTGAAAATTTCATAAGGGGTACCTCTTTGTTCAAAAAATCGATTTTAAAAAAATTTTCTTAGAAATGGCTGAATTATTGTTTGAAGTCTTATTTTTCCCAGTATTTTTCAAAACAAATCGCTTTTTTAAGTTTGGGAGCTTATTTTGAATTTTATATGACCAAAACGAAAATTGAAAATTTCATAAGGGGTACCTCTTTGTTCAAAAAATCGATTTAAAAAAAATTTTCTTAGAAATGGCTGAATTATTGTTTGAAGTCTTATTTTTCCCAGTATTTTTCAAAACAAATCGCTTTTTTAAGTTTGGGAGCTTATTTTGAATTTTATATGACAAAAGCGAAAATTGAAAATTTCATAAGGGGTACCTCTTTGTTCAAAAAATCGATTTTAAAAAAATTTTCTTAGAAATGGCTGAATTATTGTTTGAAGTCTTATTTTTCCCAGTATTTTTCAAAACAAATCGCTTTTTTAAGTTTGGGAGCTTATTTTGAATTTTATATGACAAAAGCGAAAATTGAAAATTTCATAAGGGGTACCTCTTTGTTCAAAAAATCGATTTTAAAAAAATTTTCTTAGAAATGGCTGAATTATTGTTTGAAGTCTTATTTTTCCCAGTATTTTTCAAAACAAATCGCTTTTTTAAGTTTGGGAGCTTATTTTGAATTTTATATGACAAAAGCGAAAATTGAAAATTTCATAAGGGGTACCTCTTTGTTCAGAAAATCGATTTAAAAAAAATTTTCTTAGAAATGGCTGAATTATTGTTTGAAGTCTTATTTTTCCCAGTATTTTTCAAAACAAATCGCTTTTTTAAGTTTGGGAGCTTATTTTGAATTTTATATGACAAAAGCGAAAATTGAAAATTTCATAAGGGGTACCTCTTTGTTCAAAAAATCGATTTTAAAAAAATTTTCTTAGAAATGGCTGAATTATTGTTTGAAGTCTTATTTTTCCCAGTATTTTTCAAAACAAATCGCTTTTTTAAGTTTGGGAGCTTATTTTGAATTTTATATGACAAAAGCGAAAATTGAAAATTTCATAAGGGGTACCTCTTTGTTCAAAAAATCGATTTTAAAAAAATTTTCTTAGAAATGGCTGAATTTTTGTTTGAAGTCTTATTTTTCCCAGTATTTTTCAAAACAAATCGCTGTTTTAAGTTTGGGAGTTTATTTTGAATTTTATATGACAAAAGCGAAAATTGAAAATTTCATAAGGGGTACCTCTTTGTTCAAAAAATCGACTTTAAAAAAATTTTCTTAGAAATGGCTGAATTATTGTTTGAAGTCTAATTTTTCCCAGTATTTTTCAAAACAAATCGCTTTTTTAAGTTTGGGAGCTTATTTTGAATTTTATATGACAAAAGCGAAAATTGAAAATTTCATAAGGGGTACCTCTTTGTTCAAAAAATCGATTTTAAAAAAATTTTCTTAGAAATGGCTGAATTATTGTTTGAAGTCTTATTTTTCCCAGTATTTTTCAAAACAAATCGCTTTTTTAAGTTTGGGAGCTTATTTTGAATTTTATATGACAAAAGCGAAAATTGAAAATTTCATAAGGGGTACCTCTTTGTTCAAAAAATCGATTTTAAAAAAATTTTCTTAGAAATGGCTGAATTATTGTTTGAAGTCTTATTTTTCCCAGTATTTTTCAAAACAAATCGCTTTTTTAAGTTTGGGAGCTTATTTTGAATTTTATATGACAAAAGCGAAAATTGAAAATTTCATAAGGGGTACCTCTTTGTTCAAAAAATCGATTTTAAAAAAATTTTCTTAGAAATGGCTGAATTATTGTTTGAAGTCTTATTTTTCCCAGTATTTTTCAAAACAAATCGCTTTTTTAAGTTTGGGAGCTTATTTTGAATTTTATATGACAAAAGCGAAAATTGAAAATTTCATAAGGGGTACCTCTTTGTTCAAAAAATCGATTTTAAAAAAATTTTCTTAGAAATGGCTGAATTATTGTTTGAAGTCTTATTTTTCCCAGTATTTTTCAAAACAAATCGCTTTTTTAAGTTTGGGAGCTTATTTTGAATTTTATATGACAAAAGCGAAAATTGAAAATTTCATAAGGGGTACCTCTTTGTTCAAAAAATCGATTTTAAAAAAATTTTCTTAGAAATGGCTGAATTTTTGTTTGAAGTCTTATTTTTCCCAGTATTTTTCAAAACAAATCGCTGTTTTAAGTTTGGGAGTTTATTTTGAATCTTATATGACAAAAGCGAAAATTGAAAATTTCATAAGGGGTACCTCTTTGTTCAAAAAATCGACTTTAAAAAAATTTTCTTAGAAATGGCTGAATTATTGTTTGAAGTCTAATTTTTCCCAGTATTTTTCAAAACAAATCGCTTTTTTAAGTTTGGGAGCTTATTTTGAATTTTATATGATAAAAACGAAAATTGAAAATTTCATAAGGGGTGCCTCTTTGTTCAAAAAATCGATTTAAAAAAAATTTTCTTAGAAATGGCTGAATTATTGTTTGAAGTCTAATTTTTCCCAGTATTTTTTAAAACAAATCGCTTTTTTAAGTTTGGGAGCTTATTTTGAATTTTATATGACAAAAACGAAAATTGAAAATTTCATAAGGGGTACCTCTTTGTTCAAAAAATCGATTTTAAAAAAATTTTCTTAGAAATGGCTGAATTATTGTTTGAAGTCTTATTTTTCCCAGTATTTTTCAAAACAAATCGCTTTTTTAAGTTTGGGAGCTTATTTTGAATTTTATATGACAAAAGCGAAAATTGAAAATTTCATAAGGGGTACCTCTTTGTTCAGAAAATCGATTTAAAAAAAATTTTCTTAGAAATGGCTGAATTATTGTTTGAAGTCTTATTTTTCCCAGTATTTTTCAAAACAAATCGCTTTTTTAAGTTTGGGAGCTTATTTTGAATTTTATATGACAAAAGCGAAAATTGAAAATTTCATAAGGGGTACCTCTTTGTTCAAAAAATCGATTTTTAAAAAATTTTCTTAGAAATGGCTGAATTATTGTTTGAAGTCTTATTTTTCCCAGTATTTTTCAAAACAAATCGCTTTTTTAAGTTTGGGAGCTTATTTTGAATTTTATATGACAAAAGCGAAAATTGAAAATTTCATAAGGGGTACCTCTTTGTTCAAAAAATCGATTTTAAAAAAATTTTCTTAGAAATGGCTGAATTATTGTTTGAAGTCTTATTTTTCCCAGTATTTTTCAAAACAAATCGCTTTTTTAAGTTTGGGAGCTTATTTTGAATTTTATATGACAAAAGCGAAAATTGAAAATTTCATAAGGGGTACCTCTTTGTTCAAAAAATCGATTTTAAAAAAATTTTCTTAGAAATGGCTGAATTATTGTTTGAAGTCTTATTTTTCCCAGTATTTTTCAAAACAAATCGCTTTTTTAAGTTTGGGAGCTTATTTTGAATTTTATATGACAAAAGCGAAAATTGAAAATTTCATAAGGGGTACCTCTTTGTTCAAAAAATCGATTTTAAAAAAATTTTCTTAGAAATGGCTGAATTATTGTTTGAAGTCTTATTTTTCCCAGTATTTTTCAAAACAAATCGCTTTTTTAAGTTTGGGAGCTTATTTTGAATTTTATATGACAAAAGCGAAAATTGAAAATTTCATAAGGGGTACCTCTTTGTTCAGAAAATCGATTTAAAAAAAATTTTCTTAGAAATGGCTGAATTATTGTTTGAAGTCTTATTTTTCCCAGTATTTTTCAAAACAAATCGCTTTTTTAAGTTTGGGAGCTTATTTTGAATTTTATATGACAAAAGCGAAAATTGAAAATTTCATAAGGGGTACCTCTTTGTTCAAAAAATCGATTTTAAAAAAATTTTCTTAG